>CAMZMU010000073.1:46541268-46943947 GCA_947311845.1 Poa pratensis | reverse complement strand
CAAGGTGATTGCTCATGGGTCGCTCACGCAGACGGCGGAGGAGGGGACGACCCCGGCGGTGGACTGGTCCGATGAGGCGGTCATCTACGTCAACGGCGTCCGCCGCGTGCTCCCTGATGGCCTCGCCCATCTCACCCTTCTCCAGTACATCAGAGGTCGCTCCCCTTCACCCCTCTCTATGTATTTTTTTGTTGTTGAGACTTGAGAGGAAGCCTCTCTCTATGTATCACACTGCATGTAAGCATGCTACAGATATACGATCTGTGGCTGGCGTGGTATACTCCTCTGAATAGTGAAATTCGTGTGTGAGGTCGTTTCGGGTTGTTAGGTGGGTCACTGCATCAACAGAAAACTTGCTAGGGGTAATGTTTGTGCAATCGCACGATGGTTTACTTTTTGTCCAAAAATCGTTCACTTGGTTATTATTATCTCTTTTACTCTTTTTTTTGAAACGAGGAAAAACTGTTGATTTTGGAGTACTGTAGAAAGACACTGCACCTTTTTTCAGAGAATAGTCACACGTTCTGCCGGGATCACCAGCGTTACATGACAACACAGAGTTTGGCAAAACACGCGCTAAATAACAACCACCAAGGGAAAGACAGAGCATAACTACTCCCACAGCAGAAACCAAAACACCAGCTACAAAGGAAGGAGCTAAAATCTAAACGAGCATCATCTTTGGGCCTACGAACAATCTTCTTAGACAGCTGCTGAAACAGATGCTACGTCACCTGATCCCATAGCACCGGTCAGTGGATCTGTGGATGCCGTAGCATCAGCATAGCCTTTTTTTTTGTAGATGCATCATCATAGTCAGTGACCACCTTCTTCTGAGCAGTTTCAAGACAATGCTTCAGGCTCGCAGGCTCTCAGCTTCATAACATATACTGCTCGCATCATTTACATATGGTGGTTTGCGAACTACTATTTGATTTCTCTGTAACTATGTACTGTAGATATTGGTCTTCGAGGAACAAAACTTGGATGTGGTGAAGGCGGTTGTGGAGCCTGCACTGTCATGGTGTCATGCTATGATCGAACTACAAAGACATCACAGTGAGAATCATATTCCTTCCACAATTCATGTTACATCTTTCTATCTAACTTGAGTTAATGCTGCTGAAAATGCAAATCAGTTAGTGCTGAAATTTACACATAAGAAAATGCAGATCAATTTTTTTTTTTGAAAGCATCGGAAGGGGTGGAACACCCCTACCATTATTTTGAATTAAAAGGGAGCTGAGGCAGCTCAACGTTTTCTTACAACAGAGAGTAACATGCAAATGTAAACAGGAAAACAAAAGGTCCAGCGTTGGAAGCCTAAGTCGGCCAGTCAGCAATCCATTGCTTAACCGCCTCTTTTTCCTTCCCTTTTGCTCTATGAGCCCAGAGCGTGCTCGTCTCAATTCCTTGCCTGACAACAGTTTGGATCGGCTGCTCTATGTTGTCAAACACTTTTCGATTTCTAGATAGCCAAATGCTCCAGAGGGCTGCCGTGATCACCAAATCCCAAGCTCTCTCTTTTCCTCTGGTACATTGTTTTCTAGCGACCCCGTATATGTCTTCCAGCTCCATAACATTATTGAGATAGATGCCCAGCGCTGCCAAGATTTGTCTGGTACGCACACAATCTATCACAAAGTGCTCCACAGTTTCAGCAGCCTGACAACCAAAAGGACACTTGTCATTGTCGACAATTTGTTGTTTGAGCAGTATTGATCTCACCTTGATCCTTCCTTTCACCAAGAGCCAGGCAAACATTTTCCCTTTCTTCGGAGCAGCACACTTCCAAACTGTGGAAGCCGTAATGTGATTCACTCCACCCCAATTCAACAGCCGGTACATGTTTCTCACGGAGAAATTTTCTGCAGTATTCAGTCTCCATCCTCTTGTATCAGCCTTCTCTTGGTCTAGTGAGCATGATGCTAGGAAAGCCATTAGTGCCTCACCCTTATTATTATTGAAATTTACACAATAAGAAAATGCTGGAGGTTAAGGTAACCTCACCCTTTCTATACAAGAGATGACTTGGAACCATATTCATTCCATCCCATCAGTCCAACCAAACACATAATGGATATCCCGTTCCATCCCATCCCTCAAACCAAACATAATCTGGAATGGGTCCATTCTTCGTACCAAACACTGAGATGAAACCATTCCATTCCACTTGGCTCCGCCAACCAAACACATCCTAATAAGACTGAGGGTCACATGGCAATGTAAATAGATTCTGCAATACATTCACCCTTATTCAGTCTGTTTTCTTCCACAATTGGCCTTGCTTTAAGCTGAAACACACATGCCGTGCGAACTGTAACTTGCTTGCATTTCTTAACCTGTGAGTTTAATTGGTATAGTGGTGTGCATTGCTAATGAGCCATTCTTAAGAGCCAAATGTCAATCCTATGCATTAATTGTTATGTATCTTGTGTGGCTATTGCCTATTTCTTGAACTTGAGCTCCATTTTGACCCAAAAATTATTTACCTTTTTAGGCATTTTGCAATTAATGCATGCTTGGCTCCACTTTATTCTTTGGAAGGAATGCATATAATCACAGTCGAGGGAATTGGAGATCGCCAGCGAGGTTTGCACCCGGTTCAGGTGATGCACTGTTTTTGTATGACTTGTAGGTACCCATGTGCAAGCTAATTCTGTTGCCAATATGATCCTAAGTAAGTAGACGATAGTTTTGCTCTTTTATTTTATTTCCATGCTGGCCGGTGACATGGTGAATAACGAGTATATTGAATTCTTATATGATAGTAAAGCGATCCATGCGTACTGCAGTAGGTCGGTTGTGGTCTTGCATCAAAGTGTAATCAAATGAAGTGACACACCTTTACACGATTAACAGTTGATATATTATTTAATCTAAGGGTAGTGAACACTCCAAATAACTGGCAAAAGTATCAGAACTTGACGAGCATGACTAAAGCGACCCAATTGGCGTGGTAAGAATATTAAATAGGCCAATTGATAACGTTATTTTTGCACAATATAGGAAGCATGCATTTTAACTGTATAAAAACATTTTTTTGGCAGGTTATTTTTTAATTTAAATAAGCCATGTTATCGTAATTAGCTCAACTTCTCGAAAGATGTCAAGTAGACTAACAAGAACCCTTTCCATTCATTAGACGTGTTTAGCGTTTAGTTTTTTACAGTCTAAGAGTTTATTAACTTGAAATCCATTTATACACAATGTGCGCATGTAAAATGCTGTCACATGTCCAGTGTGTCTTTTATTGACGGCTTACTGTATGCTGGGAAAAATAAATGGAAGTTTGAGCAACAATACTTTGATCAGTTCCCTACATCCATTTTATACATTTTTGCCTTTCTCGTAATGCCCTGTGTCCTTTACAGGAACGCTTAGCCGAGGCACATGGTTCACAATGTGGATTTTGCACCCCTGGTTTTGTGATGTCCATGTATGCACTGTTGAGATCAAGTAAACATCCTCCTACTGAAGAGCAGATTGAAGATAGCCTTGCAGGAAATCTATGTCGTTGTACTGGCTACAGACCAATAATAGACGCCTTCCGCGTTTTTGCAAAAACAGATGATTCATTGTACACCGGTTCACCTTCAGAAAATGCTAATGGCCAAGCTATCTGCCCTTCAACTGGGAAGCCATGTTCATGCAGAAATGAGACAGATGTCGGTGCTAATGAATCTTCATTATTGTCGTCTGTAAAAACCTACTTACCTTTTTCTTATAATGAAATTGATGGAAATGCATACAGTGAAAAGGAGCTAATTTTCCCCCCAGAACTTCAGTTGAGAAAAATTATGCCACTTAAACTGAATGGGTTTAATGGGATCAGGTGGTATAGACCTGTTAAACTAGAGCAGCTACTGCATTTGAAATCATGCTACCCAGATGCGAAACTTATCATTGGTAACTCTGAAGTAGGAGTTGAAACGAAGTTCAAGAATGCTCAGTATAAGGTCATGATCTCAGTCACCCATGTTCCAGAGCTTAATACCCTCAAAGTGGAAGAAGATGGCTTACGAATCGGTTCTGCAGTTAGACTTGCACAACTCCAGAAGTTCCTGAAAAAGGTTATTTCAGAGCATGGTTCTCATGAAACTTCGTCTTGTCAGGCAATGCTAGGGCAGCTAAAATGGTTTGCCGGAACACAAATCAGGAATGTTGCTTCTGTTGGTGGTAATATTTGTACTGCTAGTCCAATATCAGACCTAAATCCACTTTGGATGGCTACAGGGGCAAAATTTCAGATAATTGATGTTCACAATAATGTTAGGACCACCGTTGCAAAAGATTTCTTTCTTGGTTACCGTAAAGTTGATTTAAAGGCTGATGAAATGTTGCTCTCTGTTGTACTACCATGGACAAGACCATTTGAATATGTCAAAGAATTTAAGCAGGCACATAGAAGGGAGGATGATATTGCTTTGGTGAATGCGGGAATGCGTGTCCATATAACAGAGGCTGAAGGAAACTGGATAGTATCTGATGTCTCTATTGTCTATGGAGGGGTAGCTGCGGTTCCACTTACTGCTGCAAAGACAGAAAAATTCCTTGTTGGAAAGAAGTTGGACCACGGATTGTTAGATGAGACCTTCAATTTGTTAAAAGAGGACATCCCACTAGCAGAGAATGCACCAGGTGGAATGGTTGAATTTCGCAGTTCACTTACTTTGAGTTTCTTTTTCAAATTTTTCCTTTATGTTACAAATGAGATGAACATTAAAGGATTGTCGAAGGAGGGGCTGGATGCAGCTAACATGTCAGCTATACAGTCTTACACTAGGCCAGTTACTGTTGGTACTCAAGGTTATGAATTAGTGGGGCAAGGAACTGCCGTGGGACAACCAATGGTTCATACGTCAGCTGTGCTTCAGGTATTATTAATCGTCTATAATTTTTCACAATCTAAGTGTTGAGTGGTGTCACCCTTACTTCAGTCAGAACACATGGAGAACTTTCCTGGCTAGATTACTTACCCGAGTGGTACCCTTGTTGTGTCTACTACTTGTCAGCTCATAAGAATATCACTGGATAATATTGTATCCTACGTTGCAACACAACACTTCCAGATGCACTTCAACAGATACAGGGCAGACCGCCTGGCATTGTCTAGTTTTGTGTTACTATAACATTCTTGTATATAACTTTTTCTTCTTCTGGAGGGTGCATCCAAATTCATGTCACTTTGTGTTAGAATTGTGCCTGAATGACGTGAAAATAAAACCAACCTCCAGATGGAGCTAACAACAAAAGCAAGAAAAAATAACTGTTTAGTGGTGGGTTTGTACTGTTGGGTCTTTTTTTCTTCTCTCTATAGTTTCGGTAGCTTAGCTTGGTTTTCCTTTTGTTCGTTTTTGGTTTGTTGTGGTGTTGAGTTGCAGGGTTTGCGTCATGTTGACATTTGTTCTAATACAAAGTACACGTATACAGATGTGTGTTCGAGAAAAAGCAAGAACATGAACAGCCAAAAATCTAACAACTTAACAGCCCAATATTTTATTTTATTATTTTCTTATACTTTTATTTTACTGACGTGCTAGATCTTCCAAATGCTAGGTCACTGGTGAGGCCGAATATGTTGATGACACACCAACACCCCCGAATACCTTGCATGCTGCTCTGGTACTGAGTAAGAAGGCACACGCTCGCATCTTGTCGATCGATGATTCAGTTGCCAAATGTTCCCCTGGGTTCGCTGGTCTCTTCCTTTCAAAAGATGTGCCTGGTGCTAACCATATTGGGCCAGTTATCCATGACGAGGAGGTTTTCGCATCTGATATTGTTACTTGTGTTGGCCAGGTATAGCTGCTGGATATGATATTTTAAGCATACTGGTTTTGTTATGACTTGGTAGGCGGAAATCCCGCATCGTTGTTAATTTGTCAGTCACACCTTTCTCCTCTCATTGGCAGATCATTGGAATTGTTGTGGCAGATACCCATGATAACGCAAAATCTGCTGCCAATAAAGTAAATATCGAGTATTCTGAGCTGCCGGCAATACTCTCAATAGAGGAAGCTGTCAAAGCTGGTAGCTTTCATCCGAATACCACTAGATGCCTTTCGAAAGGGGATGTTGAACAATGTTTTGCGTCCAATACATGTGATAAAGTTATAGAAGGAAAAATTCGAGTTGGAGGTCAAGAGCACTTCTACATGGAACCTCAATGCACTTTTGTCTGGCCAGTTGATTCTGGAAATGAAATTCATATGATCTCATCTACTCAAGTATGCCCTATTATTTAGTTCTGAATTAATTATGTGAATGGCATGGGTCGTTAATTTCTTTCATTCTCCCAAAGTAATAGCAGTAATAGCTTCTTCATAAATAAGTAACATAGAAAAATAAATGGAGCATGACACTCAGTCACTTACCTGGAGATATTGAAAAGTAAACCCCTACTGGACAGCAGTATGCTGGGAAGGTGGAACATGTGTCAGGTTAAGAGGCAGGGGTAAAGGTGGTGGGACCCATGCAGCCGGTGCTTCTGCTTGTTGTAAGCGATGGCCCAGCATCTGGTGTGATCCATTTCACAATATACTCTGCCTTTCATTTTCGCAGTAGGCTTCACTTCTAAGAAATTCGTATATTAATACTCCCTAGTCATCTGATGACTCAGTTCCAGTAATTGTTATTCTTCAGTATGAATTAAGCCTCATGTTTATCATGTCTACCCAAGGTTCACGATGTTCTTTCATCATAGAGAAGCGTGTCCATTGGTTGAGTGCCTGTTTTGGCAGGTTTCAGCTTGATGTTCTTCCAACATGCTGCTGCTACCTTTGTAGGTCTCAAATCTGCCACCTGCCACTGCCATTGAACTAGGCCTAGCTGGTTTAAGTGGTACTGACCGTTTTCCTTTTTTGCTTCTCCGGAAGGGCTTTAATTTTGCATTTTCTTTGGAGAGAACATGAGTACCACCATGCAGCATAGATGTACGCATAACAGCCAAAATAAATGCAAGAGACAAAGTATGGCATTAGTTAATATTATGGATGTGGAGCGTTTTCAAAATCATTTCAAGTAAACATAAATTAAGTGAACATAAAAGGGTGTATGTTTCATTTTACTTTGTAGGTTGGTAGTATTTGTCTTTCACGCCCTTAGTTTCTTGTGATTTCATATCTCTTGCTACCAGTGTCTTGTGTCATGTTTGTTCAACATTACATGTGCAATCGGTCATACTCTTATTTGACAAAATGTTGTTTATCTTAAGGCTCCCCATAAGCATCAGAAGTATGTCGCTAATGCTCTTGGTCTGCCACTATCAAAAGTTGTTTGCAAGACTAAGCGTATTGGTGGCGGATTTGGTGGAAAAGAAACTAGATCAGCAATATTTGCTGCTGCAGCATCTGTACCTTCCTATTGTCTAAGAAGGCCAGTAAAGATTGTTTTGGACAGGGACGTTGACATGATGACAACTGGACAGAGGCACAGTTTCCTAGGGAAATATAAGGTACAGAGTTTAAACAATACATTCCTTTCAGTCGGTCGGTACTACTGTATGTCTGATGACAGGAATTATCTGAGTTCATAGCAAATAATCACAGCAACTTGGTTGATCTGTTCTGGAGGATTCAACAACAATATTGGGAAGATAGATATGAATGTTAACTGATAATCCTCCTGACTGGAAACTTAGAAAGGGTAGCTAGGTGTACAGCTTGTTTTTTCGTTTCTCTGCTCTTCTTTTGCAAGCCTCGTTGTTTCTTTCTTTTCAGTTTTGCTGCATTTTAAGACTCCTGCATCATCTCGATGCTTTCTCCTAATACAAAATGACATGCACGCTGGACTACGGTCATATAATGTTGAAGTCAATTGTGTTCAATAACAAGTGGATATAGCTCAGATATTATGAATAATACTGAACTTCCATCTCTTTTTTTAGTATTTTACCTAATTACAATTGGTCTTATAGGTTGGATTTACCAATGACGGGAAGATACTGGCCTTAGACCTCGAAATTTATAACAATGGTGGTAACTCCCTAGATCTGTCCCTTTCAGTCTTGCAGCGTGCTATGCTTGATTCGGAAAATGTCTATGATATATCAAATATCAGAGTCAGCGGGAAAGTATGCTTTACAAATTTCCCGAGCAATACCGCTTTTAGAGGTTTTGGTGGTCCACAAGGTATGTTGATTGCAGAGAATTGGATTCAGCACATGGCTACAGAACTCAAGCGGAACCCAGAGGAGATAAGAGTAAGCGTGCACACCTTTGTGGATGGTGCTAGCCTTGTAACACCATTATCGGTTAACTGGTATACTGTTTACAGGAACTTAATTTCCACAGTGAGGGAAGTGTGCTTTATTATGGCCAGTTGCTCCAGAATTGCACAATACGTTCGGTTTGGGATGAACTGAAGGCTTCTTGTAATTTTGTTGAGGCTCGCAAAGCTGTAGAAGTTTTCAACAATAATAATCGTTGGAGAAAGCGAGGCATTGCTATCGTTCCCACAAAATTTGGCATATCCTTCACTGCAAAATTTATGAATCAGGTGAACAGCTTCCCCTCACAGACTCCACATACAAACTTTTGCTAGCTTTGTGCACTCAGTTTTTGGCTATCCATGTTTGGGGATTTCGTAATATGTGCCATGCTACAATTGATTCAACACAGGTTAAACTATACATTCCACATGCTCTGTTTTTTTCAGTTGGAAATGCCATATACATACGATGGTTGTTGTTGTAGAATTGTGAGATTGGCGGAATATGATGGATGTATTATTGAGCCTCATGGGCGAGTATATATAGGCGTACATGGATCATCTTGGAGTACAAGTCAAGTCAAGACCGTATGGAAACAAATCCTATCTCTATCCTAAACTACCATAATAAACCGTACATGCCATATACTCTAACACCCCCCCGCAGTCGTAGCGGTAGCGTCGTGAACAACTGGAGCGTCGCGGATGGTCAGACTGGAGTAAGCCGAAGTAGAATCCAGTGGGCTGACATCCCCCCGCAGTAGGAGCGGGAACGTCGTGGACGGTGTCGCGGCGCGGAGCTTGGACTATAGAGGAAGCTGATGAGATGCTCAAGCGAGGTGGTAGCCCTTTATGCCGATGTCGAGGGAGCCGAGAGCGTTGGGCGGTGTAGCCTTGGTCGTGGTAGCCGTGCGGGGGTCGCCGTGGTCGATGTCGTGGTCGGGTTGCCGATGTCGAGGTAGACGCACATGAAGCCGCATGCGCATAGTACGCGAGGAGAGTGACGGAGACGCGTCGAGGCAGTCGTCGAGGATGCCGATGCTGGAGACGACGCAGTACGAACCGTCGAGGACGAGGTGCAGCCATAGTTTTGCAAGAACAAGGCGCACGTCGGGGACGAAGGCATACTCTGGCTTTGCCAGAGCCGAGTACGCATAGAAGAAGTCGGTGACGCGGTCGAGGCAGTCGTGGAGGAGGGTGCCGATGCCGAAGACGTTCTCGAAGCCGATGAAGACGAGGCGCTGACCCGAGCTTGCCAGACTCGGGGACACGTCGGGACGAAGGCACACACCGGTGTTGCCAGTACCGTGCATGCGGAGGTGGGGACCACCATGAACCATACGCCAGTGTCGGAGGGGCAGCAGAGAAGGACTCGACGACGGTTGCGGCGCCAATCGGCGGGTGGTAGAGGGTGCTGATGTCGCCCGTGGTTGTCGGAGTAGACGTAGTCGGGGACGAGGATGATGACGTTGTCGAAGAGGTTGTGGTGGACGAAGACGTAGAATGCGGCGTAGGCAGCGGCGGCTTGGAGTCGCCATGCTGGACGCCTAGACAAGGGGTGGTCGACGGGACCTGCGACGGCCTGAAGTGGCCATGCAGGTTACCTGTAGAGGTGCGGCGGCGGTACTCGAAGTAGGCGAGGAAGAACCCGGCGGCGTGACGAAGACCATGCGCGGACGGTGGCGTTCCCGCGCCTAGGGAGGCGGCGCGGCGCATACCACGTAGAAGTCGACGCGCGGGGACGGCGGAGTGGACCGCGTGCCGCGGCGCTACGGCCCGAAGGGGCGACGCAGCAGCAGCGCGCGGGTGGGTGCGGCGGCTAGGTGTCGCCGGTAGCGTACACGCCTGAGGAGGCGCGTTGGCAGCCGACAATTTGCACCAATGGCGGCGGCGCGGCGGCCCGAACGGGCGACGCGGCGGCAGCCTGTAGCTCGATTGGTGGTAGGCGCGTGCTCGGGGACGTGTTTGGCGGAGACAGGAGTGATCGGTTGATCAGACCGACGCTGCGCTGTACGCGCCATGGCGGGGACGACGCACAGATCGGAGTCGATGGCGACGTTGTCGGTGAATTCTCGGTCGGTGACGGCGAAGACGAACCGGCGATGGAGACCGTGCAGGCTAGGGAAGCCGGCTGGGACGCGTCGAGGCGTCCCTTGGACGGCGCGTCCGGCCTTGCTGCGCGGTTGGTGAAGACGAGCCGGTCGGTGCAGAGTTGGCGCCGGCGAGTCGGCGCGATAGCCGGCTGTCGAGGAGCGGGCCGGTGCAGGTCGATGCTGTTGTCGATGTAGAGGCGCGCGGAGACGACGGGCGGTGTCGGGCGACGCAAACCGATCTTAGATCAGAAAACCAAAAAAGAAACGCCGATAAAAAACGACCGGCGAGAGAGAAAAACCGGATCAAGAGACCGGAAAAAAAGAACTCTAGGGCAGCCGAGCGACCGCTCGGTGGACGAACCCTAGGTACGGGCGGCGCAGATCATGGAGATCGATCTCACCGGGGGCGGCGCGGTGCGGAAGCGCAGCGGCGGTGGCTAGGTCAAGGATCTTGCCGCTCTGATACCATGTAGAATTGTGAGATTGGCGGAATATGATGGATGTATTATTGAGCCTAATGGGCGAGTATATATAGGCGTACATGGATCATCTTGGAGTACAAGTCAAGTCAAGACCATATGGAAACAGATCCTATCTCTATCCTAAACTACCATAATATCCTAAACTATCATAATAAACCGTACATGCCATATACTCTTTAACAGTTGTGAGAACATATTTTCATGTTTTTCTGGCTAAATATTTATTGGCTTATTTGAATGTAGTATGTGTGTTACTTATTCTGTCGTCAATGCTTGGGGAGGTGTGGCAAACGATTCTAGTGTATTGGGATGATTTGTTCCTGCTGTTGATAGGGATGGTAATGCCAACCCCATCCACCCACACAACCCTGCTCCCTGATCTGCTCCTGATATACTCATGTATACATGCTATTGGTGCACCTATGGCTATGTGTCTAACCCTGAAAGTGTGAATATTTTGTTTAAACCTTAGTCTGTCTGACAACTCATTTTGTATCACGGTAGCATTTTTTTTATGAACAACTTTACTTTTTTCTACTTAGATATACGATAAACTGAGTCGCAACAATTACGGTGAACTTACAGCTCAAATTCATTCAAATCTTGGTCCCTGGTGGGCCCTGCGCCTGATAGCTAAACGGGGAATGGGCTAAATAGGCATCACCTGTGTGGAGGTGGCGTCGTTGTCATCACATATGTACGCCCAGAACACCCAGTTATACTAGCCCATCATAGTTGCTGGCGCTGGGGCCAGAGAAAGAATTTGCAGGATTATATACGTTGCTCGGTGTGGATTGTGTGTTGGGATGAAATTTCATTAATGTGATGAGTGCCATTTTCACCAGTGTATACTCTCCAGTACCATGACGATATTTTGAGTCATTGTTAAAATCATAGGAGTTCGGTTGGAAAATATTAAACAAGACCTTAGATGTGGCTTACATATTCTTGCATACATTGTTATTAATCTAACATAAGTTCTGCTGGATGAATTGCAGGCTGGTGCTCTTGTGCAAGTTTACACTGATGGTACTGTCCTGGTAACACATGGTGGGGTTGAGATGGGGCAGGGTTTACACACAAAGATAGCCCAAGTTGCTGCCTCGTCGCTAGATATCCCTCTAAGTTGTGTATTTATCTCAGAGACAAGTACAGATAAGGTAAGATTTGGAACCCCATGCTGGTAGGCTGGGCACAAGTCCCCTTATACGCAAGATATATTTATTTTTGTATTTATTTGTATACTGTACTATTTCGTTTATCAACGATGGGATGATCATGCATTTCATATGCTTAGGTTCCAAATTCGTCAGCAACAGCAGCCTCCGCCAGTTCAGATTTATATGGTGCTGCAGTTTTGGACGCTTGTCAGCAAATAAAGGCTCGGATGGAACCCATTGCTAGTAGGGGGAATCACAAGTCCTTTGCTGAGGTAATGTTACCAATATCCTATTCTTTGGCTTCAGTAGTCAGATCACATCATTGGTTCTCATTTCAAGAATTGGTGAACTGTAAAAGTACATTATTTTATTTTATTTCCAAGACAACATAATATGACCAAATTGCATTAGGTTGTGTTGAGAATTTGTAATGCTTACTAGTTGGCGTTGCTATTGCAGCAGCCCTTTGGTCACGGCACTTTCCATCTGTAATTCTGTACAATGCATTATCTTTAGTGATATTGCAGTTTATAGATTTGGTGTTGGGACCACAACAGGGTAACCAATACATGTAGTGGATCGACCTTTGGGCTAGTAAAACCATCGAGGCACATATTAAATGGTGTTGGCGCATATTATAGTTTTAACATCGAATACCATCGAGTATGAAAAGGCGCTATCCCATGGTGGTCTTGCAAACCGGCACTATTAAATGGGGGCTAATGCTGATCCTCTGTGTTTTATCACTTGTCATCTTGTCGCTTGTTAGTGTCCAGTATCAACATGCCCAAAAGGACCGGTTGGAAATGGTATTGGTTATGTTATGTTCCTTGGTCAAAACTCACATATGTCTTGACATCTATTGATTATTTTACTCTGAAAATAAGTGTAAAGGGGTGTAACTCCACTAGCCACTTAAAATCATCCTTTCCCCACCACGAAATTCCCTGAAACCCTCATCAGCTTGATCGCCAAGCACCAACTAGGCAACTACCATTGTTTCCTGGACCGGAAACCCAAATATATGATCTCTCACCACATTTAAACGTATGTATTCTCCTTGGTAGAGAATGTTGTGTGCTTCCCGAGCATACTATATATGTATTTTGTCGATAACACTTGACTGCCACGAGTTGGCAACTTTGTGGAGAAGTGGCAGCGAAGAACACTTACTGCCATGAGGTGGCAACTCCATATAATGTAGGCACTGAATTTCTCCTTCATCTGGAGAAGTGACAGCGATGTCATCTTTGCTCCCTACAGACATTTGACAGCTCGCTACTAGGAGCGACAAAGGGTTGAGCTCAAGATCACCCCTTTTTGAGAACATGCTTGGTAAAAACTTGATAAAGTGAATGTGCTTTCGAAATCTACTTTGCAGTTATATAGATATATAGCATTTGATGAAGGCTTCAGCTCAACTTGACAAGTCAAAATTATAGGGATATCCATCTAAGAGAGCCGGATTGAGCTATTCAAGCTTTGTAGGTTTGCAATTTTGAGTCCATGCTCAAGCTAAGCTAGTTTGTAGCTCGAGCCAAGAGGAGTTAGAATAGCTTCTCTGAGCTCAATCTTTTTGGCATCAGCTGGTTTGTAGCTCGAGCCAAGAGGAGTCAGAATAGCTTCTCCGAGCTCAAGCTTTTTGGCATCAGCCACAGCTTACAACTGCTTCTGTCGCTATATTTGCTTGTATCTTCCGTATGCCTTCTCCCTTGGATAGTAGCGATTTGTGAGTATGTCAGCAAACTTATTGCATCTTCTGATTTGATTTCTATGCCTGGCTTGATGATGCTTCCTGTTATTCCTATCTAACCTAGGTGTATGTTCACATACAACTGATTAAAACAATGTTGTATTCCAGCTGTGAAAATATTATCGGTCCAATTAATTTTTGGTGTGGCCTTATTTTTCCCAGTTAGCTGAAGCATGTTACATGGAACGGGTTGATCTTTCTGCTCATGGGTTTTATATCACCCCTGATATTGGGTTTGACTGGATTTCTGGCAAGGGGAGTCCATTTAATTACTTCACCTATGGAGCCGCATTTGCAGAAGTTGAGATTGACACCCTAACAGGGGATTTCCACACAAGGACAGCTGATATTGTCATGGATCTCGGCTATTCAATTAATCCAGCAATTGATATTGGCCAGGTATGTTTACAGGAAACGATATAATTGGATTTCTGGAGTAGTAGTGATATCCTTCTCCCGTATATTTCCTTTTGCTGTTGTTTAACTTGCATGGCTTATTTCAGATTGAAGGAGCTTTCATTCAAGGTTTGGGTTGGGCTGCCATGGAAGAGCTAAAATGGGGGGATAACGACCACAAGTGGATCCGCCCTGGACACCTTCTCACTTGCGGTCCTGGCTCGTACAAAATACCCTCTGTAAATGATATACCTCTCAATTTCAAGGTTTCACTCTTGAAGGTAAGTTTTTCCATTTCCCCTCTCACTATATAGATGCCTATTGTCTTTACGGGGGAGAGGGGGGAGGGGATCAGACCTGGTTGAAAAAGTTGGATTCTCATCGCAATAAGGAAGAAGTTTGATGCAAATATTTACAATGGGGAAGTGTCGTTTTGTACTGCAATAATAGAAGTGAGCCGCTACAACATCAGGGGTGCTTGCTGCATTAGTTCAGAATACGTGGATTTGTTTTTTTACACAAGGCCCTCCTGAATTGTCTTGTTTCAAAAGGCGTCCATTTGACTTCATCTGTTAGGTCTTGATTAACCCTGCACCTTATTCTCTTCACTGCAGGGCGTTCCAAATCCAAGGGCCATCCACTCATCCAAGGCTGTAGGAGAGCCACCGTTCTTCCTCGCTTCCGCCGTCTTGTTTGCAATAAAAGACGCAATCGCCGCAGCCAGGGCCGAGGAGGGTCATCTTGACTGGTTCCCCCTCGACAACCCGGCAACACCTGAAAGAATAAGAATGGCCTGTGTTGACTCCATTACGAAGAAATTTGCGAGTGTATATTACCGTCCCAAGCTTAGTGTATAGTGGTTATTTCCACGATATGCAATACATAGAAGGTAAATGTCTACGTCTTATGTGGTGTACTGTACATTCCGGATCCGCTATGTGCAAAATAAAAGTATAGTATGTAAAGTATCAATTTAGGAATTAGAAATACGAGTACCACATGCTTTTGTTACCTGGACAGTAACACGAGCAAAAGCAGTGTATACGGTTTGAACTTCTGGATTAACTTCAGCTGCGTGTTCAAGAATGAAATGGATAGTCAAGTTCACCATTTAGCATTTTCACTTTAAGGGTTGCAAATACATCAAAATATTTCCATTTTAACACATAGGATGTGTTTGTCATTTAACAATACATATCCCTCTTAGTGTGTGTTAGACGGTCTAGGTATCCCTGTTGTATTCGTGTACGTATTGTAATCCGTATGTAATTGTTGGTCCTATATATAATAGAGATATGTGGAGGCTTTGCCCCACGCAACCCTAAATCAAACTTGGTATCAGAGCCTTCCCCTGCCCGCCGCCGCCATGGCCCTCTCCACCCATGTCAACTCGCCGGCGGCGCCTCCAGTAGCCACGCGCCTTCTCCCCTCGCTCCCGCCGTCACCCCCATTGGCGTACGTCTCGAGGGCACAAACTTCCCGCTCTGGCGCATGCTCGCTTTCACCAACCTCTCCGGCGCCTCTCTTCACGGCTACCTCGACGGCTCAACGAAAGCTCCGGCGGAAACGATCTTAGAAGGAACGGGCACTGCCGCTCGCACCGTTCCCAACCCCGAGTATCTGCGGTGGTGGACGCAGGATCAGAAGGTCCTTGGGTTGCTCGTCTCCTCCATGGCGGAGGGGATCGCCATGCAGCTTATAAACTGCAAGACTGCGGCTGCGGCGTGGGCTGCCATCCACGCCATGTACAGCGCGTAGAACGCTGCCGGGATCCGGCACACACGACGCCAAATCCAGGCGTTGAGGAAGAACGACATGTCGGCAAGAGAGTATATGAACAAGGTGCGGGCTTTGGCCGACACCATGGCCGCTGCCGGGTCGCCGCTGCGCGATGACGAGGTCATCGATTATATGCTCACCGGTCTGGGTCGGCTTACAACCCCATCGCCGCCTCCCTCTCGGTCGTGGCAGCCCCGGTGAGTGTCCCTGCGTTTTATTCCATGGTTCTGAATTATGAGGCTCTTCAGTTGTCGCAGCAAGCTGAAACCGAGGAGTGGTCCTCTTCGGCTAACGTCGCATCACGGCCGGTCTACACCAACAATCCCGGCCGCATGTAGGACTACGGGCACCCGAGCGGTGGCCCGAGTGGTGGTCGCCCCGCCGGCGGGAATCCTCCGCACGGCCAGGGGCAGGGCGGCAATGGCCGCAACAGAGGTGGAGGCAGCAATGGCCGCAACGGAGGTGGAGGCGGCAATGGCCGCAAGTGGCGCCCTAAGTGCCAACTCTGCAAGAACTGGGGGCATGAGGCAACAGCCTGCCGCAAGTTCTTGGATCGTGATGATCACAACTCCAACCCCTCCGGCAACATGGTATCCACCTCCTCCAACGATCAACCTCACTGGCACATGGATACTGGAGCTACGGATCACCTGACGAGTGATCTGGAACGACTCCACGTCTACGAGCGCTATGGCAGGAAGGATCATGTGCAAGTGGCTAATGGTGCAGGTTTGTCTATTTCGCATATTGGTCATTCGCATTTAGCCGGTTCATCTCTCCGTTTGAACAATGTCCTTCATGTTCCGCGTAATAGCAAGCATCTCTTGTCAGTTTATCGTCTTGTCTCCGATAATGATGTTTTCGTTGAATTTCATCGTGATTTCTTCCTTGTTAAGGACAAGGCCACGCGGAGAACTCTTCTTCAAGGCAGTAGCCATGGTGGGCTCTACCCCATTCCCTTCCATCGGGCATCGTCTTCGTCATCACACCATGCGTCATCCAGCATCACCACGTCGTCCCGGTGGCATCAGCGTCTCGGTCATCCCGCGAATAATGTAGTTCAGTCTATAGTCAAACAAAATAATCTTAAGTGTTCTTCAGACAATCAGTCTTTAGTTTGTGATGCCTGTCAGTGTGCTAAAAGTCGTCAATTATCGTATCATGCCTCTCATCGTGTTTCTACTATGCCACTTGAATTAATTCATTCCGATGTTTGGGGCCCGGCTATTTCCTCTTCCGGGGGGTATAAGTACTATGTTAGTTTTATTGACGACTACTCCCGTTTTTGTTGGATTTATCTTCTCAAGCACAAATCTGATGTTGAGCAAGTTTTCTATGCTTTTCAGGCTCATGTTGAGCGTCTTTTGAACACTAAGATTAAAACCGTCCAGTCGGATTGGGGCGGCGAGTACCATAAGCTACATCGCGATTTTCAGCGTACTGGCATATCCCACCGTGTGTCTTGTCCTCACACTTCTCAGCAGAACGGCATCGCTGAACGCAAACATCGACATTTGGTCGAAACGGGTCTTGCGCTACTCGCTCATTCGTCCCTCCCATTACGGTTTTGGGATGAAGCTTTTCTCACCGCTTGCTATCTTATTAACCGAATGCCTACTCCTGTTCTCAGTAGTGACACACCCCTTCATCGGCTTCTCAAGGTGGAACCGAATTACTCGTTCCTACAACGTTTGGATGCGCGTGCTGGCCTAGCCTGCGTAAATACAATACACACAAGTTGGCTTTCCGTTCTAAAATGTGTGTTTTCTTAGGATATAGTCCTATGCATAAGGGGTATAAGTGTTTAGACCGCACCACTGGACGCATTTATATATCTCGTGATGTCATTTTCGATGAATCTGTTTTCCCTTACTCCACTCCCGGTGTCACCGTTGATGTGTCCACTCTTGCGGCTGCTATCTCTTTTCCATCGGATGAACCGGCTACGGATGTACCTAGGCGGAATTACGACCTATCTTATTTGTCCACTGACCTGCCTATTCCAGGGGATGCTCCATATGTGCAGGACTCCACGCTGCCGATCGACGTGCATGGCGAGGCAGCGATCGACGTGCATGCTCGCACGGATCCCGCTGCGCCGGCCTCTCGCGCCTCGTCTCCGTCCGACGGGCCACATTCGCCTGCCTTGGCTTCGCCTGCTGGGCCGAATTCGCCTGCCACGGCGTCCTCTGGTGGGCCGGATCAGGCGCCCGCATCGCCAACTCAGCCTGCGTCGCCACTCGCCGGGACGTCTGCTTCCCCGGCCGCGACGCCATCGGCTGAGTCTCCACCGCCTCCGCCTCCACCACCTGTACGTGATCACTCCATGGTCACACGGCTGCGTGATGGTACTCGCCGTGAAAAGAAGATCACCGATGGGACGGTGCGCTACGATCCTCGACGGCGCGCTTTCTTTGCGACGCCCACGTCGCACCGTGATGCTCTCCAGGAGCCTGCCTGGCATCGGGCAATGTCGGAGGAGTTTGCTGCTCTTCGCCACACTAATACCTGGGTTCTGGTTCCACGACCACCCGGTGTAAACGTTGTGGGCAGCAAGTGGGTTTTTAAGACCAAGCAACATCCTGATGGTTCTGTTGACAAGTACAAGGCTCGTTTGGTTGCTCGAGGGTTCACTCAGCAACACGGCATTGACTATGGTGAGACGTTCAGTCCAGTTGTTAAGCCAGCCACAGTTCGCCTCGTGCTCTCTCTTGCGGTCTCTCGTGGATGGACACTTCGGCAGATTGATGTCAGCAATGCTTTCCTTCATGGCTTCTTATCTGAGGATGTTTATGTGCAGCAACCACCTGGCTTTGAGGATGATCGGTACCCCTCTTATGTGTGCAAGCTGCAGCGAGCTCTCTATGGTCTCAAACAGTCTCCTCGTGCCTGGTATGCTCGGTTGAGTTCTCTGCTTTCACAGCTTGGCTTTGTCGCGTCCAGGGCGGACACGTCTCTGTTCATCTTCTCTCGTGATGGAGTTCAGATTTTTATGCTCGTTTATGTTGATGACATCGTGATTGCCGGTTCGAGTTCAGGAGCAGTTGATGGTCTTGTTCGCTCTCTCTCTGAGAAGTTTCCGATTAAGGATCTCGGTCCTCTTGCGTATTTCCTTGGTCTAGAAGCGTCCTGCAATTCAGGGGGCATGGTTCTCACTCAACGCAAGTATGCTCTTGATCTTCTTCACAGAGTAAGCATGGAGAATTGTAAGTCCACTCCTACACCGCTAGCCACCACCGATCGTCTCACTCGTGAGGCAGGAATACTTTTGGGTACTGATGATGCTTTTCGGTATCGAAGTGTTGTGGGAGGTTTGCAGTATTTGACACTTACCCGTCCTGATTTGTCCTTTGCTGTGAACAAAGTATGCCAGTTTCTTTCGCATCCCACTGATGTTCATTGGGAAGCAGTTAAGCGGATCTTGCGATATGTCAAAGGGACACTGGATACAGGACTGCAGTTTCGTAGGTCATCTCTCACCGGTGTTAGTATTTTCACCGATGCTGATTGGGCGGGATATCCTGATGATCGTCGCTCCACGAGCGGATTTGCTGTGTTTGTTGGCCCGAACCTCATTTCTTGGAGTTCGAAGAAACAGCCTACTGTCTCGAGATCTAGTACCGAGGCAGAATACAAGGCATTGGCAAATGGAGCTGCTGAAGCTATATGGGTGGAATCCTTACTCCAGGAGCTTGGAGTTTCTCAGCAGCGCACTCCCATTCTATGGTGTGATAATCTTGGGGCTACATATCTGACGGCTAACCCAGTCTTTCATGCACGCACGAAGCACATTGAGATTGATTTTCATTTTGTGCGAGAGCGCGTTGCTTCTGGATGTCTTGACGTCAGATTTATCTCTACTAATGACCAACTGGCTGATGTGTTCACTAAACCAGCCACTCGACAGATGCTAGACCGGTTCCGGTCCAATCTGAATCTTGTATGTAATAGTAGTTCAGATTGAGGGGGAGTGTTAGACGGTCTAGGTATCCCTGTTGTATTCGTGTACGTATTGTAATCCGTATGTAATTGTTGGTCCTATATATAATAGAGATATGTGGAGGCTTTGCCCCACGCAACCCTAAATCAAACTGTGTGTTCATCATCTCAAGCAAGATATAACTTAAATGCATGAATATGTAAGAGATTTCATTTAACATGACTTTAGAAGAGTTTAGGATATGAAGCTCACTTCGTAACTTGCAAATGTTTCTCTCGTTAAGATGTTTGGTAAAAATATTGGCAAGTTCTGTTTATCTGTCTAAACATGTTTGGGGTACAATGTCTTCATTAGACAAATGGTCTTCAAGAAAGTGATGACGATTTTCAGTGTGCTTGGTTTGTGCATGTTGAACGGGGTTGTGGGTTTTTTAATGGCACTCTCATTGTCACATACGTGCAAGTGAAATGTGGTTATTGAAATGCTAAAGTCCTTGAGTGTTGGCCTCATCCAAATTAGTTGAGCGGAATGCGAATATATATGTATTCGGCTTTGGTGGTGGATAAGGATACATAATTTTGCTTCTTGAAATATCAAGTCACATGTGAGTGTAAAATAAATTGGAAGTTCCCAAAGTAGATCTTCTATCAAGCTTGCAAGGGTATCGGGATCCAAATACCCAACAAGATCAAATAAGCTCCATTTGGATACCAAAGATTAAGTTGGAAGTGAGAATTAAACATCTCAAGATTCTTTTAATGTCGTGTGGTGGCGCTCTTTTGGAGATGATTGAATTCTCACATACATACACATGCTAAGCACTATGTCCGTCTTAGTTGCACGAAGATACAAGAAAGAACCAGTCATAGAAAACTACACCTTTTGGTCCACTGAGTTACCTTCATGGCTGAGGTTGAGGCGTCCATTTGCACGCATAGATGTCGAAATTCATTTTGCCTTGTTTATCGCAAACTTCTTGATTACATCCTTGGTGTACTTTTTGGGATATGAATGTGTCTTTCTCCATTTTCTTGATTTGACTTTTGAGGTTCGATGAAGTACTTGAGTTCACCCATCATGGGCATTTCGAACCTATCCACCATCATCTCACCAGATTCCTTGCTAAAGGCATGGTAAGTAGAACTAAATATAATATCATCGAGATATAATAGTTGACAAAACAAGATATGTGAAACAGAAAGCATGCATGGGTAAAGTAAATATGATTTCTACCAAGGGACATGGTTCATGTTACCTCCTTGAATAAATTGTCCCTTGATGTTGCAATGAGTCCTTGTTCAAGTACCCTTCTTGTTGTAGAGTAATCTTCTAAGATGATGCTCTTGAGTTGTCCCATTGTGGCTTTGAGTTCAGAGGACATATTCATATCCTAAAATGATTAGTGAATTTGCACTTGAATTCCACCTAACAAGTTAGTTCCTTTTGAGAAACCATACTGTTGCGCTCGAAACGCGTCACACGAACATCCTCGTGTACCCGCGGTGCCGGGGGAGATACTCCGCAACTCGCCCCGCGGAGGCCTGCTTCCAGCGCGATACGCAAGACAGCAAGCAGGAGCTTTTTAGACCAGCCGCCCCAGCCCTTCGAGAAGCCCCGTGAGAAGGAATGTCAGGGAATAGGATAAGATGTAATATGGGGTTATTAGTGGTTTAGTAGTGTGTGAGGGTAGTATTGGTATTTTACCTAGGATGTCATGTGTAGCTGGCTTTGTCTTTATAAGTCTAGCTTTGTATCCTTTGCAACCAACAATGAAGAATGAACCCTAATTTTATCTCAGTTTTCCTGCAATTTATCTATCTTTTAGTCCAGCAATTTACCTAGTTTTAGCCCTCAATCCCTCAAAATCTTGTTCTTGATGATCCCAGCTCGTCAGATCCCATCGGGGACCTGACAAATGGTATCAGAGCGAGCTCGATCGGCCGGCCTGCTCCCTCCCATCCCTCCCTCGTCTTCGATTCGATCCCATCGCACCGGCGACTTTCCCTTTCTTCACCGCAGCGAACGCCACCCTCCCAAGCCCAAATCGATCTGCACCAATGGCGACCACGCCGTCCCCCTACCCCGCTTTCCCCTCCGCCACCACCTATCCACCACATTCCTACGGCTGCTACTCCCCATCCTACCACGCCGCCGCGTACCACCACCACCGCTTCCAGCTCCCTCCTCCCTCCCACCCGAATCCCCACTGGCACCAGGGCGTGCAGCAGATGCAGCCGCCGCCTCCCGCGCCCGGGAACCCCTGGCATCCTCACCACGCTGCAGCCCAGCCCCCACCGCCGAGCTCTCCGCCTCCACGACGGCCTCCCCCAAGCTCACCTCCTCCACTGGCCGCATCCATGGCCGCCGTCGCACCCGCGTGGCCATTCCCCTCCGCCTCCGTTCCCGCCGTTCAAGAAGGCGCCGCCCCGAGCACCTCGTCGTCCGGCCGCCTTCCCTTCCAAGCGCCGCCGGTTCCCCAATCGTCCCCATCCACCCCTGCCACAAACTTTCCGGCGCCTCTCCACCCTGAGCACTCTCCATGGCCGGATCCCGCGCCGTTGCTCGAGCTCCACAACTCCTCGTCGCCGGTCCAGCACACCTACTTCGACTACTCTCCAATTCGAGAGGATCCAGAGCCCGACGCCGCCCACGCCTCCAAAAATCGAGAGCGCCGTCCGTCCCAGAGCAAGGGCTCCTTCACATCGTCGGACGCAAAGGCAGCCCGCGCCCCCATCGCCAGTGAGGTGGACACGTATCTAGCCTATGATGCAGCTGTTCTAGCAACGACAGACGGGCAGGCACATGCGAAGGCCGCGCCTCACCACAGGCTGCAGCGCGAGCTCATCAACATACAGGCCCGACTGGATCAGCAGGAGACACATGAACGAACCTCCTTTGCCACAATCCAAGGTGAAATTTCTCGCCTTTCTGAAGCTGTTGCTCGTTTTGCTTCCTCCGTGGGTAGGACCAATAATCCCGGTACGCAGACTATACCCGAACAAATCAGCGTACCAGCAGCCCCTGAGTATGTTGTCCAACAGGTGTTTGGTGCAATTCCCACACCAATCTCTTGGCAGGAAAAACATGGTACAGCTCCTGGCTACTCTCCTGGGCATGAAAAGCCAATTCAGAACTCATGTCAGCAAACTGTGAGCACCAGTCCCAATTGGCAAAATATTGATGAAGTGCCTCCAGCTTATGGTCTCCATAAGCTGAATTGCCAAAGTGTTTTTCGAGCAAATGGTACTGAGCATAGCTACTATGTGTTACCTGAAAGTTATCCATTAGAGCAAGCTATTCCTGCGCCAGTATTCGATGTCTATGATGACAAGACAGATCGCTGCCCAAATGAGTTCGTCCAAGTGTTCGCTGGTATTCCTGAGCAGTCAAATGCATTCGCTGATGCAGTCGCTCGTACTCTGGACCAACAGCTGTATGAAGAAGAGCAACCAGAAACTGAACACTCTAGTATTTGTCTGAATATTAGCTCGAATGTGCGGGATTTCACTCTCGAGATGCAGCAACAAGATAATGAGAAGACATCCGTCAATGTACAGCAGCTGAAAGCCCCACCATTGAACGTGTTGGTAATTGATGAGCCAAGAAATGAATGGCGTCCAGGAGCACATACAGTCGGAGCTCAACACAGAAATGAGGTATTTGTGAAGTGCAACAGTTGGTTGAGTATTGTTCTACAGTCCATGGGTTATCAAGTAGAGGGTCTGAATCCTCTGTCTCTGACTACTCCCTGGGATCCAGGTGTTCTGGTCTTGCACTCTGGGATTACAAGCAATCATACCAGTATTACAAAACATGCTGAATGGTTGAAACTGCAGTGCATGGAATTTTACAAGTTTGCAATAGTACACACATTAGCTGTGAAGTTCGGTGCAAGCAGAGCAATCAATTTCAAATCTGCAACTATGCGTTCATATGCTTTTGGTGTGGATTGGAAAAAAGTGAATGTATCAGCTCTATTTTTCCTAGTTGTTCCATGTTCTACAGCCAGGTCTCAAGCTACACAATCTCTGTTTCTATCACACAGCGGCGATAACAGGACAAACCATTCTTATCTCAAGTTATTCATACAATCAATATGTGCAGCCACAGCACGGCAAGTAACAGAACAGAGGCATCTTTTGGAGCCCAGTTTAATGGTTGTGATGCTGCTGAATGGAAGTATATTCACAGAGGGGCAGCTGGCATACATGCCTCAAGGTACCAGTATTAGTTGTTCTGAATGGGTAAGGCATATGGCCATTATTCTTCCTTGCTGGTTCACCCCATTTGAGATGGCCAAACCACAGTGGAATTCTGGAATTGCACTGGCCTCGGACATGTATAGCCTGCTGCAAATTTTGAGAGCTGGGTGTCAAACCATGAAGACATTAACTTGGTTACAAAGTCCAAATTTCAGTGCCTTACAATATCAGTTACCAGTGAGCAATACATGTTATGTTTGGGATCCAGGAATTCTGATCATATGGGATATGATGTTGGGCAACACTACAGCTCACATGTTATGTTTGGGATCCAGTTATTCCAACAACATTAAAGTTGCTGAGCTTACCTCTCGATGTTTGGGTTTCCAATTGCAACAGATTAACAATTGGACCAGTCAAATATCCAATGCCATCACGTCCTATGCATACACCATGTACTTCGTTAATGATCAATGGGCATTTCTCCATCAGAATGACGTCCGGAAGAATTACAATGCAAAGAGTCTGATATCTCCAAAGAACTATCTTCAGCTCTCAGAGATGGATATTATCTTCACGACATTTCTACCTCCCTGATGCGGTGCATTAATTATGAAGGATAATTCTCAGTGATAAAAAGTTTCTGTAGAAACTTGTTCCATTGGTGACCAATGGTCTCAAGGGGGAAGGAATGTCAGGGAATAGGATAAGATGTAATATGGGGTTATTAGTGGTTTAGTAGTGTGTGAGGGTAGTATTGGTATTTCACCTAGGATGTCATGTGTAGCTGGCTTTGTCTTTATAAGTCTAGCTTTGTATCCTTTGCAACCAACAATGAAGAATGAACCCTAATTTTATCTCAGTTTTCCTGCAATTTATCTATCTTTTAGTCCAGCAATTTACCTAGTTTTAGCCCTCAATCCCTCAAAATCTTGTTCTTGATGATCCCAGCTCGTCAGATCCCATCGGGGACCTGACAAGGAGTCGGCGGCGATTGGCTGAACCCGACCGGACTTGGCCGCTCCGGGATTCGGTTGTCGATATCCGGTGAATCTCAAAAGGAGATCGCCGAACAACGGAAGCAGGAACAAGGGTAAAAAGGAGTAAAAAGTAGGGTTTGTATTGACATGTTGATTGTTTGCTTAATTTCAACCGGCCATCACCTCTCACATATATATGAGGCGGCTGGACTTCCTGTACAAGCATAGGACTCGTCTAGAATTTCCTTACAAGAAAAGTACATTAGTTCACGTCCTAAACCACCAGGTCTTTCCTAAGCCGGATCCCTGTCCGGAGCTCTCGGCGTCCTGCTCCTTTTACTGCTCCTTGTCCTGCTCCTTTTCCTGCTACTTGTCCTGCTCCTTTAGGACGTATCCCTTTGTCCTAGTTCTTTTAATGCCGACTCCTTCTGAGTCGGCTCCTTTATTCACAACTCCTTTTCTGTCAGGAGAAAACGGAGCTGATATCTAGCACAGGAATAGGTGGCCTATCAAATGAGATAACTCCTTTAATGTGACTCCTTTTAGTGAGGACTCCTTTAGTCAGGTCTCCTTCAGTGAGAGCTAATGAGAACTCCTTTAGCGAGAACTCCTGTAGTGAGAACTCCTTTTAACGAGAACTCCTTAGTGAGTACTCCTTTAATGATGACTCCCAGTTTTGTCGGGTCCCCTGTCCAGATTCACAGTATCATGCCCTGCTTCTTGTCGTGGCCATAGAATTTGCATAACAACTCAGATGAAATGAGTCAAACATCAAACTTGTTCGTCTCGACAAGACAAGCAACTTAATGCGGGCTGTTTCTCCAAACAAGGCAGTTTTCAGGACTTTCCGGGTCCTTTTCTAGTCACATGCCGGATTCTGGCAGGTGACAGGCTAGTCTGCTTCTGTCTTGTCGTAACTTTGTTGGCCGCATACTACCCTGGATGAAGATGACTCCAAAAGCAATATTGTGCGTCTTGACGATATGCACAACTTCCGTGTTAAGCATTTTTCCATACGAGGTCATCTTCATGGTACTATTGAGCTTGTATCTGTATGCTGTAAAGGATTAGTCCCGGAAAGGACTCGCCCCAGGAACTCCTCAGGAAGGACTAGTGCCCCGGAAAGGATTCACCCCGGAAAGTACTCCTCAGGAAGGATGGTGCCCCAGAAAGGACTCGCCCCGGGAAGGACTAGCTCGTCGACTGGATATAGCAGTTGCGCCGGGTAGAACATGACGACTCCTCTCCCTGGAACAAGACGGTGTAGGCTTGAACTTGACAACTGTCATGGCAGCATGCATACTGGCCTCGACATGAAATGCCAGCTCCTGGGACAACGCTAGCTTCTTTGATAACTCCTTGGGTAATGCCGTCTCCCGGATGACTCCTTGGGCAATTCCGGCTCCCTGATGACTCCTTGGGCAATGCCGGCTCCGGGATGACTCCTTGGGTAATGTCGGCTCCCTGATGACTCCTTTTGGAGCATGACATGTTAGGTCCTGGGACTCGCCTTATAGAAGCCGGTGGCAACTTGTAGCTTTGGCAAGGTCGCTAGTACATGGTGGCCGGTGCCTGATGGCTTTCCTGATTGGGACATAGCACTGCTTGCCTCCTTCTTCTTCATGCATGTCTTGTCGACTTCCTGAGTGCGTCTCGCCTGGATCAAGGATATCCGGGGTTGGGCTGGCTAGGTGCCGAAAATGGGTGCTAACATATGCCCCCTGTTTTCTGGTAGAGTTTGCGTGCCAGAAAATATTTTGCCTAGGGTCTTGTTTCAAGCACGATGTTAACACTCCATCGGCTATGCATGCTTAGGGCGATAATCTTTTATCAGTCGTACGCTCAGACTGGCTGTCACCTGGGTAGAAACGACTCTTCAGATATTCGTCGTGGTGATAACACAAGCCGCCCATGTATGTATCTCATAGTGCAGCCTGCCTGATCTTTCGACTCGGATCCTGCAGATAAGAAAACATATTTGTTCCAACCGGACACCCGGCTCGCACTAGATCCTCTGTCAGTGGCCGACTCAATAAACAAGTCGTCCTTAGGAGTATTGGCAAAAGTGAGCATTGGCTTCCAGGTATGAGATAAACCGTTAAGAACAGCACTAGCCATATGCCGGCTTTGCCAACACAATGCATTCTCGGGACGATATACAAAATATCGGCCATGCGTCCTCATCTGAAAGGACTAGGAGAACCCGTCTGTGAATAGCCAAATAAATCAGATGTTTCGGCTGGGGATAAATTCCAGAGTGCTGAATTTAATGGTGTGGTTAAAGAACATGAAGAATTCGCCATCTGAGGTCTCCTATAGTGAGATGAAGATCGCTGACTTCTCTTGCCGACTCCCTGCTTGTCCTCCTTTACTTCTGCCAGCTTTGCAACAGAAATTGGTGCATCCTTCTTGACTAGAGGGCTTCTTTTAGGAACCCACGACATGTTCATCTTCTCTAACTCGTTGGCTCTAAGCCGCCTCAGCTGCCATTCTTGCCAATGTGATGAGCCAAGTGGGTGTCCCGGCTGTGATTTTGTTTTATGCACTGGCAACTCCTTCGTGGCTTTGGGTACTCCCAGCTTGTCCTGTCCAGACTCGACAATTGGGTCCTTGAAAGTTACTTGCCTCACTTCCTTGTCCTTTGTAGCCAACATCAATTTAGCTGGCTTTTGGTTGTTGGGAGTCGGGTCTGAAAAAGTGTCCTTGCGGCCATCTCCTTTTACTCGGTAGACCTGCTTGACCACCTCCTTCTTCCTCCATGAACTCTTGGCCGACTCCTGAGGTTGGCTTTTGACGTATGGTTGCCACTTGTTCTGGCTGCAGATAATTGGCGAGGTGGTTTAGCATAAGGCTGATGGTGTGCCCATGAATCATACCTGTCCCTTGGTTGATATGAACAAAAATCGACATGGGAAGGCTTGGACGATTTCGGTATTGGCGACCCAAAAGAAGATCTCGGAATCGGCGTGGTGAGCTTCTTCTTTCGCCAATCTTGGTCCTCAGATTTAAGCCTTGGGGTGACTTTGATGCTTTTGCTTTAGCTGGCCGATAAGCACCTTTTGTTTCGCTCATCTTCTGATATTTCTCCAATAACTGAGCGAAGGTAACTTTCGACTTCTTTCCCTTGTGCTTACCGCTGCCTTTGTTATGTTTGGCGGGTCCTTGGTTGCCTACTCCTTTTTGGCCGGGTCCTTGTTTGCCGACTCCTTTTTGGTCGGGTCCTTGTTGGCCGACTCCTTTTTGGTCTACATCGGTCTTCGGATTTTCTTGTTGCCCCCAGTGTTAGGCGCACTCGTTGTAGTTGTGATGTAACGCCCATCTTCAAGGTTATTGGCTTGAATAATTTCCTTGCTCGGCGACTCGATCCCATCATCTTCAGTGTGTACCTGTCCGTCCTGATGACCTTCTATGATGATTGGATTAGCTGATGACTCACCGGCAATGTGATCACCCATGACCGGACTGAAGGTACATTGTTCATCCGCTAGCCGATACTGGGATACCGGCTTTGGAACTGAGAAACCGAGTGGTGCCGGCTCATCCAACTCGGGTATGCATAGTCCTTTGTCCTCCTTTCCTGATTCTTCTGAATCGGCTACCTTGAAGGACTTGGAGCCTGGCTTCGTGCTTCTGCAAACAAAATAGCCACAGAATATATGTCCTTTTTGGGACCAGATGTTAGCCAGGTATGAAACAATTAAAGCAGCCCATATGAATATAAAGTTAAGCCGGCGTGGCTGGAACAACTTTGGTTGTGATAAGTTGTCACTATAAGCCTCTATGAATGGTGTGATATGTCGACTAGCGTAATTTGTGACACGATCATTCCTAGCAAACAAGTTACTTGTCCCGATTGGTCTTTCAAAGTTAATTAGAACATTGCAAGGATGCATCAACGATATTGTCTTGACCGAATCGAAAAACAAGTAAATTGTTGGCTGGACGTACCTCTTCGAAGATGTCAGGAATATGCGATTCTGGCACAATAGGAGCAATGCTTTGCTCCACTACTAGAAAACTTCCAAACACTCCGACTCCTTTTTCTGGATCTTGTGCCGAGTCCTTTGGATGCTCCTTGTCAACCGAACATTGTTCGGCTTCTTCTGATTTTAGAGAGTCCTTTTGTTCTTGATGCTCATCACCCTTCGCATGGAACTCATAAGGTAGCAAGTAAACTCCCTTGCATCTAGAAAAATCGAGCATGGCCGACTCCTGTCGTTTTCCATACTCGTTTTTGACGAAGTCTTCTCCTACTGGCTCAAAGGACTCGCCATGTCTGTCCGACTCGCCATTACCCGAACTGTTAAGTCCGGCTTCTGTGGAGTCGGCCGTGATAGACGGGTCGTTCTGCTATAAAGGATTGGACTCGGCCTGTGTATCATCGGACTCAGCTTTGCCAGCCGATTCTACTGCAGCCGAGTCGACCTCCTTTTGTTGGTGAATCTGCAGAGCTTCGTCTTCTTGTGTTGGTAACGCGAAGGACTCAACATGATAGTTGTGTGGAGGAATAGACGCTGTAATATCTTCTTTAATGGAGAGTTCTTTGATAGCGATGTCTAGAGGTACAAATTTCGGCTCCTTGATCAGCGTGGTGACTCCTTGCTGATCTATCTTGAAGCTGGCCATGAACAGTTTCTCATCCTCCTCATTAAGCTTCTTCTCGAGTGCTTCGAATTCCTCTTTGCGCTTCCTCTTGATAACTTCATAGTCTTGACGTTGTTCGTCTGATATCTCCTTCCAGGTAGGCGCATTGAAGTCACCTGTGCTAGCTGCGACATCTTCAAATTTCATGGGCTCGCGTGGGACTCGCCGTTAGCCGAGTCCTTTGTCGACCCAACGTTGACTAAACAAGTCGAGTCGATCTCGTTTTAATGTTTGTCCTGCAGCGGTTCATCTTCTTTCCTGTGTGAAGGAGTTATTTTGGTTTCTTCTTTAAGCTCTCTTTCTTCCTGTTCACGCTTTCTCTGGCATGCCTCAAAATAACTTTGTCTAGCACACCACTCTTTAAAGTATTGCCCCCCGGCCATCTTGGCATCATTCTCCTTTTTGACTATAGCCATTACTGTAGAGGAGTCATAAGGTTGCCCACTTTCATCCAACTCCTGGCGGATTTCATCAATCTTTTTGCAGCCGGCTTTAATCATCCACGCGAGGTTCTCGTTTACTGCTCGGGGGTGCATCTCTATACTCTTGGTCTCTTTCGGCCATGGATTGCCGAAATTCTGCAATTGTGCAGGGAAAGTATCATACGCCATAGGACTATAAGCTGGCAACGGAGTCGCCTGAGTAGCCACATAAGGCGCAGTACAAGTCGGCTGGGAGTAACCGGCCAAGTAGCTCGCAGAAGCCAAGCCGATTCCCCCATCCATCGGCATGTTTGGGGACGACCCCGCATATTGCGAGTCGACAGCCGATGGATAAAACCGTGAGACATCCTCTTACCCTGGAGGTGTCCCATATTGATTTGTCAAGTAATTCATGTTATTCACCGGCCTATGATATGTGACAGCCGATGCATGAGAACTCGAATCTACTCGCCGTGTGTAGATAAAGCGGTCCTCAACCGGCTTGTGCTCATAGCTATATGGGAGATAGCCAGAACTCGCCGATAAAGTGTGCCCGACCACACCGACGCAAGGGCTATTTGCATCCACGTAAGTAGGTTGATGATACATGTCAGCTTCGTAGATTGCCTCCTCTTGACGCGCTCCTCGTAGCAAGAACGGACTGGAGACCGTTCGCTTCGTCCCCAGCGGAGTCGCCAAAAAGTGTGTTGCGCTCGACACGCGTCACACGAACACGTCCTCGTGTACCCGCGGTACCGGGGGAGATACTCCGCAACTCGCCCCGCGGGAGGCCTGCTTCCAGCGCGATACGCAAGACAGCAAGCAGACGCTTTTCAGACCAGACACCCCAGCCCTTCAGGAAGCCCCGTCAGAAGGAGTCGGCGGCGATTGGCTGAACCCGGCCGGACTTGGCCGCTCCGGGATTCGGTTGTCGATATCCGAGGAACCTCAAAAGGAGATCGCCGAACAACGGAAGCAGGAACAAGGGTAAAAAGGAGTAAAAAGTAGGGTTTGTATTGATATGTCGATTGTTTGCTTAATTTCAATCGGCCATCACCTCTCACATATATATGAGGCGGCTGGACTTCCCGTATAAGCAAAGGACTCGTCTAGGCTTTCCTTACAAGAAAAGTACATTAGTTCACGTCCTAAACCACTAGGTCTTTCCTAAGCCGGATCCCTGTCTAGAGCTCTCGGTGTCCTGCTCCTTTTACTGCTCCTTGTCCTGCTACTTTTCCTGCTTCTTTAGGACGTCTCCCTTTGTCCTAGTTCTTTTAATGCCGACTCCTTCTGAGTCGGCTCCTTTATTGACGACTCCTTTTCTGTCAGGAGAAAACGGAGCTGATATCTAGCACAGGAATAGGTGGTCCATCAAATGAGATAACTCCTTAAATGTGACTCCTTTTAGTGAGGACTCCTTTAGTGAGGTCTCCTTTAGCGAGGTCTCCTTCAGTGAGGTCTCTGACGTGGGGTGGCCACGGCAAGTCCCAGGGTCGAGTACCCCAGGTTGATTGAGAGGGAGAAAGATGAAGTGCTGGTAGTTACCACGGCGGACAAGCAAGGCGATTTACCCAGGTTTAGGCTCCCGGAGGATAACACCCTACTTCTTGCTTGTCTGGTATTGATTATCGGAGGTGTTACAATGGCGATCCCGGCGAGATATCGATCTCGCTAGGGTTTTGGTGGTGGAATAATAGCCTGACCTAATCGGCGGCCCTCCCAGCCTTTATAGAAGGCTGGGTCTCGGGAGTTCGCAACCGACTAGGTTTACAGATAAGGTAGGTCTCTACCGTCATAAGCTTCGCCTTCCTTAGGGCGTACTCTGCCCTCTTTGGGCCCCCTTCGTGGGCCTTGAGCGTTGTCTCCTAGTAGGCCGCCAGTTGGGCCCAAGTCCTTGCGTGCACCAGGTATCCTCATGGTGGGGCACCCGATAGGTAGGCCCACGTCAGTAGCCCCCGAGTGCTTGGTCGAGTCGAAGAATCGGGTAAGGACTCATCTCCGGGTGCACGTCGTCTTTTTACCTGCTGCAAGGTATTTTGCTTTGAGTCGGTAGTGCATCGACTGTTGTAAATGCTCATGTTTTGCTGTCTTGTCGACAGGATCTAGGGATGATGACATAGCCGACCTGGTTCACTCGACGGATCGGGACCAGTTAAATGCACTCGGGCAAAAACCTAGCTAGCCTACTTCAAGCTCGAGTCCCTGGACTCGAGCCTGGAAAGAGCTGATAAGCTTCGACTCAGGCCGCGGAGGTCTTACAGAGGACTCTAGTATGATATATTAAGTACCCAACGCGTCCGTCAGGATTTTCTTCATGCTTGCTGGCACGGTAATTACAGGGTGAACGCAACGGGTGCGAACCCTGGCCAGCTCGACTGATCGGCGGGTCTTATCTTTACACTGTGAGTGCAGCATCCGAGGATCATATGCGGCGGATGCATCTCGGGTACAGAATGTTTTGCGACTGTGTAGTCGTGGTCTTTGTATAGAGCTGAGTAGCTTTGGTCGATAAGAACTTCGACTGCTTGCTTCGGGACTCGATGGTCTCATGGTCTTGTGTTATCGGGGCGCGACAGCGCTCCCGATGGGAGTAGCCCCTGAGATTAAGCTGAATTGCTGGCAATTGAGGTTAATCTCAATTAACCTCCAGTCGAAAGAATTTTATGATGCGCTCCCGATGGGAGTGAATGAAGCATGATTTGGGGACTCGACAGATAAAGGAGTCCCTTCAGCCTGTTGGCCTACTTTGAACGAATCACTATTTGGGGACTCGACAAATAAAGGAGTCCCTTTTCAGCTTGTTGGCTACTGTAAAATGCTCAGGCGATAATGTGTCCTAGTCGAATGATACGAGGGTCCGTCAAGAGGACTCGACAGCCTGCCGTCCTTGGAGTGGTAAATATCATGAGTTGGACTCGAGTGATCCTTCTGCCTGTTAGGCTGATGTCATGCATGACGATTTTTGCTTGCGCGCTGCCGCTGATGGGACGCGACGCTGTGGTCCCATTGTCAGTGTTGACCAGGAACGACGCCGCTTCAGTTCTTATTTGACCGCACGGCGCGAAAATTTCGGGGCGTGATGATGGCTTCCTCTTTTCTCGTGCGTAGTGGGCGGCGTGGCCTGCGACGGTTGCCTTCCGCGGCCGCCACGTGTAGGGTTGGATTCAGGCCGTTACTGCCAATGCCGTTTAGACGGTTCAGATTTGGCGGCGCCGCGGTATATTTATTTCACCGCGACGGGAGAGATTGATTTTATCCCCATTCTTGCCGCATCCTTTCTTTTCTTCATCTTGCGTGAACTCATGAAGACGCCGTAGGCGAGCTTCTGATAATGCGGGTACCGCTGTTTGGATACGGATAGCACCACGCTGAGGTAGTATATGGGTCGTTGCACGCGGTGGGCGTGACCTTCTTCTTCACGCTCGACGACGAGGACGGTGCTTACCACCCTGTTGGTCGCTGCTACGTAGAGGTATAGAGGTTCTTTCTCGTGTGGTGCGACGAGCACCGGCGGAGTCGCCAGGACTTGCTTGAGGTGTGCGAAGGCTGCTTGAGCTTCTGGCGTCCACTCGAACTTGTCGGACTTCTTCATCAGTTGGTAGAAAGGAAGTGCCTTTTCACCCAACTTACTAATGAACCGGCTGAGCGCTGCGACTCGTTCGGCTAGGCGCTGAACTTCTCGAAGCTTGGTCGGGCTGGCATTGTCAGGATTGCTTCTATCATCTCTGGATTCGCCTCGATGCCTCGTGCGGATACGAGGTAACCGAGTAGTTGCCCAGCTGGTACGCCGAAGACGCACTTCGTTGGGTTGAGCTTGATGTTGTAGAGGTTGAGCGCGGCGAAGGTTTCGCGCAGGTGGTCGAGGAGCGTGTCCTCTTGCTTGGTCTTGATGACGATGTCGTCGACATAAACTTGGACATTGCGTCCGATCTGGTCCTTAAGGCAGGACTGCATCATGCGCTGGTACGTGGCACTAGCGTTCTTGATGAAGTATGATGAAGGCTGTCTTCTCCTCGTCCTCAACTTTCATCTTGATCTGGTTGTAGCCTGAGTAGGCATCCAGGAAGGATAGGCGAGCACAGCCTGCAGTCGAGTCGAGGATCTGGTCGATGCGTGGCAGCGGAAAATGGTCTTTCGGGCAACATTGTTGATGGCGGTGAAGTCGACGCACATGCGGAGGATCTTCGTTTGCTTCTTTTCGACCAATACTGGGTTGGCGACCCAGTCTGACTTCTTGATTTCCTGGATGAACTTGGCGTGAAGTAGTCTGTCGATCTCTTGCCCTATGGCGATGCGCTTCGGCTCGGAGAAGCGACGCATGGATTGCTTGACAGGTTTGGCATCTGGGTAGATCTGAAGAGCGTGCTCGGCGAGTTCCCTGGGTACGCCTGGTATGTCCGCTGGACACCAGGCAAAATTTCCCAGTTCTCACGTAGAAACTTGACGAGCGCGCTTTCCTATGCGATAGGCAAGCTTGATGACACGAGCACTGTCTTGGAAGCGTCAGTCGGGTGGACTTGGTGTGCTCTTGTGTCATTGGTCATGCTGAAGGCGGCGTCGGGTGCCGTTTTTGTTGCTTGCAGGGAAGAGGGTCTTGTCGTTGCCGAGCGAGAGCTCTTCGAGTTGCTGTTGCATGCCGAAGGACTCGGAGATCTTGCTGAAGTCGCGGTCGCAGTTGTCCGAGCGCTGAAAGTCGCCACATGGTTATGATTCTCTTTGGTCCTGGCATCTTGAGCATGAGGTAGGCGTAGTGCGGAACTGCCATGAACCGAGTGAACATCGGGCGCCCAAGTATAGCATGGTACTGTGATTTCCAATCGACCACCTCGAAGTCAATCATCTCCTTTCTAAAGTGAGCGGGCGTGCCGAAGATAACTTCGAGTGTGATGGTTCCCTCGGGGTAGACTGCCTTCCCGGGTACTATGCCGTGAAAAGTGCTATCTGATTTTGCTAAATTCTCCAGAGATCTGCCCATCTTCCGGAGGGTGTCGGCGAAGATGATGTTGATGCCACTGCCGCCGTCCATGAAGACCTTGGTCATGTTGAATTCCCCTATTTGTGCTTCGAGTACCAGCGCGGCATGACCTGGGCGCGGCACCTGTGGAGGATGGTCCTCTCGAGAGAATGTGATGCTGGTCTCCGAACCCTTGAGGTACTGATCATGTATAGCCGGTGGGTTTGCAATGGCCTGATAGACTTGGCGTGTGATCAGCTTCTGGCACCGGTTGGACAGGCGTCCCTTCTGTATCATGTTCATCTGTCCTCGAGCTTGCGAGTACTGATCCCCTGCTGCTGGAGGTGCTTCCAGCCGTGGCTGGTGTTGTATTGCTCCCGCCAGTGGCGCGGGTGGAACTGCTGGTGCAGGTGCCGCTTGGAGAGCCGGTTCCACGGGTGGTGCAGGATTCAGGATCCTGGTGAATGCTCCGTGCATGCGATGCATCTTCCGGCAGTCTTTCAGCAGGTGGCTGGAGATCATCTTGCCGGTTTCTTCGCTTCTGAACATGTTGAACTTGCATGGTTCCTCGAGTTCTTATTCAGGTGTAAGGTCTGGTCGCGGGTTGTCGCGGGTCCGGTGCCGCCACTCACGCCTCTAGTTTCCGTCGCTTCGGTAGTCATCGCGACCCCGACTGTTCTGGCGACTGTTGTCGCGGCTTCGGTCGTCTCGAGCGTCAGCGAATCCAGCCGCCACTAGTTCGACTGCCTCACCTTCTTCGTGGCGGGGTTTTCGCTTGCGGCGTCGGTCGTTGCCGCGGCTGTCTCTGCGGCCCCAGTTGCTTGGTTCACCTTCTTCCTTTGGTGAGCGGGGAAGCTCGTTACATACAGAGTCTTCCCCGTCAGCCCACTGATTGGCGATCTTCATGAGGTCGATTATTGATGTCGGCTGAAGGCATCCGAAGGCCTCACGAAGGTCGAGTCGGGTGATGCCACGAACGAAGGCGTCGATTGCTCTGTCTTCCGAAATTACCTCCACGGAATTGCGCATGAGTGTCCAGCGCTGGATGTATGATCACAGTGGCTCGTCGTGTCGCTGCTTGCAGGCTCGTAGTTCTTCAAAAGTGGCGGGTCTCGAATATGTTCCAAGGAAGTTCTTGACAAAGGCCTCTTGGAACTGGTCCCAGGAGTCGAAGGAATTGCGAGGCAGGTTCTGCAGCCAACTGCGTGCTGATCCTAGGAGGATGAGTTGTATGTACTGCATTGTTGTTGTTGTGGTTCCCCCTTGACAATTGACTTATATAAGGTAATCATCGAGCCAGAGCTTGGGGTCCTGTGTACCATCAAACTTGACTGTCTCGGCTGTCAGCTTGAAGCCTCGTGGCATCCTTCAGTCACGGATACGGAGACTGAAACAGGAAACGCCGCAGGGCTCGTAATCGCCATCCGAGTAAAGTTCTTGATTTGGGGTGTTGACGGGTCGCTTGGAGCGGCTGCGGTCGATCTGCCGCTGGGTAATGACGTTGCGTGCGTCCTCTCCGTCCTGTAGGTGTCGGGTGGGCCGATTTTCGCATGTTGCGCGTTCCCTTTCTCGGTCGCGTCGGTCTCGATCTTCACGTGCTTGGTTTGCTGTTACTGGCTGGTTTCCTGGGAGCAGTGCCTCTTCTGCCAAGTGAAGTGCCTTGATCTGCTGCCTGTGTAAGGCTGCGCGAGGGTCGCCCTCTGGAGGTTGTGTTGCTCTCAGGTACGTGCCCACTGATAGGAGGGCTCCAGCGGTTGTTTTGGGGATAGGTATCCCATCTGCGTCTTCCGTCACGAAGGATGACTCGAGGTTGTGGGTGCTCCCCGCTCGCTCTGCGTCTGTCATCAGGCAAGCGCGCGATCGATGGCGCATGTTGTCTTGCGTTACTGCAGGTCCTGAGCATGAGAAGGAATAGGCTGCTCGTCGGGCGCTCGACTCGTCGGCGAGTTCTTTGCGTCTGGCTAGTTCAGCTTTTTCTTGTAGCAACTTCTCGTTTTCCTTCCACACCAGGTATTGGTATGACATCATCTCCTCTCGGGTTGCCTCCGGAGGAGGGAAGGTGCAGTTTTGGACGTGTTTCAGGGCTTGGATTCCCATCTCCCTGGTAATCACCAGGGTTGTTACTTTATCCGGCATTGTGACTTCCATCGGATACACAGGTTCCTCGCGGCGGGCGCTGCCCCCGGGGTCTCTGCCGTCTCTGTTTGGGTTAAATCTACCATGAAAACTTGGACAGGGTACACTACAACCGATCCGACCTTTTGTGACAAAACTCCTATTGACGACATAGAATTTGTCACTGATTATCCATAATAGGTGATGAAATTTTCATCTTTGTCACGCATTAGTGTTAATGCATGACGAACAACTTTCGTGTCACTAAATTTGTCACAGATTACTCCTGGTGACGGATTTAGGGCGTCACTCTGGTCGTCACCGATTCTTTGGGACCGAAATGTCAGATAATTAAGTAAAACGGGAAAAAAAGTGGTTCGATGTGTTTTGAACCGGGGACCTGCTGAAAAAAAGTAAAAATGCACTACCGCTGGGTTACCGTAAGGTTATTGTTTGAACCTTAGTATTAAACCTTTTGAAAGTATATATATCTGTAATATATACAATATATATACCTAACAGATCTCTGTTGTTATTTTCCTTTTATCAGCGATCAATACAACGCATGTTCGCGTTGTCAACGGAGCGTGGGTGCTAGTTAGGGCTGCGACAGGAGGGGGGTTTCACGGCCGCACTGCCCTGGTGATCTCCGGCGACGAGATCGAAACATTCCGCCCTACGGGAAGACGTGGAGAGGTTCTCGGCAAGAGCAGCGGTGAGTTCCGGTTAGATATTAACGTCCTTGATTGTCGTATCAAATTGTAAGGTTTTCGATTAACAATCGGATCATTGTTTGTAGGCAATGAATCGAGATTGGATTAATAATGCAAAAAAATTCTCAACTGCATACCTCGAGGGTGCTAAGGAGTTTATGCAGTTTGTTCGTGATCATGGCAACGGGGATTCAATATTGTGCCCATGCATTCACTGTCTTAATTTGATTCGCCGTACTCAATCGGAAGTTCATTCTCACATAAACCAAAATGGTATGTCCACCACATATACAAGGTGGACTAGTCATGGGGAAGACAGGGCAGATGATGATGACCATGGTGCTTATGAAAGTGACAACGACGATGGAAATGAGAATGACAACGGTACTAATGATGATGACATTTCTGATCTGTTACAAGATCTACAGAAGACAGGGGAGAGAGGTGATGCTGAACCTAATATCTATTCAAATCTCCTTGAACAAGCGAGGCGAGAGCTTCATAAGGGATGCACCACAATGACAAGGCTGTCATTCATTATCAAGATGCTTCATATCAAATCCTACAATCGGGTCACAAATAGATGTTTCAATCAATTCCTTGATTTCTTAGCTTCGACATTCCTAGATGTGGATATTCCTAAGTCTTATAAGGAAGCCAAGAGTGCTCTTTCTGAAGTTGGACTTGGTTATCAGACCATTCATGTATGCAAGTTTGATTGTGCTTTGTTCTGGGAAGAACATAAAGACAAAACACATTGTCCTGAGTGTGGGCTATCTAGATGGAGAGACAACAAAGGAAATAAAAAGATTCCTCACAAGGTGCTACGATACTTTCCCATTATCCCAAGGTTGCAAAGATTTTTCGAGTCCAAGAAAACTTCTACATTCACAAAGTGGCACAAGGAACAGAGGGTTCCTGAGAAGAATGTTCTGAGGCACCCAGCTGATGGTGAAGCGTGGAAGCACTTTGACAAAGAGTTTGGCTGGTTTGCAGATGAGCCACGCAACATCAGGCTAGGAATGGCCACAAATGGATTCAATCCTTTTGGAAATATGACCAATGCATATAGTATGTGGCCTGTGTTTGCCATTCCGTACAACTTTCCACCTTGGATGTGCATGGATCAAAATAATTTCATGATGTCGCTTCTTATCCCAGGAAAAAATTCACCAGGGAAAGATTTTCATGTATTTATGCAGCCACTGATAAAAGATATGATGAAGCTGTGGAGTGGTGTTACGACGGTTGATGTCTGCGCAGCTGATCCGTTTGAACTGCATGCTGCTTTTCTTTGGTCTATACATGATTATCCTGGGTATGCCACTATGTCTGCCCGTAGCACAAGAGGCTATTACGCATGTGTGCACTGCGATGTGAATCCTTGCTACGAGTCTTTGAAAAACAAAATTGGATATGTTGGCCATCGTCGATTCCTTGCTATGGATCACCCTTATAGGAGAAGCAGACTTTTCAATGGAAAAGTTGAGAATAGACAGGCACCAAGGAAGTACACACAAGCAGAATTGGAGGAGAAGTTAGAAGAGTTGAGGATTACACACCAGGAAAAAATCCATCTAATAAGAGAAAGCGGGTCCCAGAGAAAGGTGAACCAACCTGGCACCACAAGGCTAGCCTACATGCTCTACCATATTGGCCTAAACTGAAGATAGCACACAACCTAGATGTGATGCACATTGAGAAGAACATAGGTGAGAATATCCTAGGTACACTACTTGAGATAGAAGGGAAAAATAAGGACACTTTTAGCTCCAGACTTGATTTGCAGAAATTTAACATTAGGAAGGATTATTGGTTGCAAGATAATAAGGTTACAGTTACGAAGCCCCCTGCACCTTGGACTCTTAGGAAGGAAAACAAGATCAGGTTGTGCAGGTATTTGTACAACTGTAGATTCCCAGATGGGTTTGCTGCAAACCTAGCAAATTGTGTGGATATTGCTACTGGTAAAATAACTGGTTTGAAGACGCATGATTTTCACATGCTTCTGCAGCGTGTGTTGCCAGCAGGGCTCAGAGGAATTGTTCCAAAGCCAATGTATGAGGCCATAGCTGAATTGGGAAGATTTTTCAGGGAGTTGTGTGCTAAAACTCTGAGAGTTGAAGTGTTGCAGAGGATGAAGGTTGAGATTGTTTTAATTCTGTGCAAACTTGAAAAGCTCTTCCCCCCTTCATTTTTCGATATAATGGTGCACTTAGCTATGCATCTTCCTGAAGAGGCAATTCTTAGAGGTCCTGTTCAGTATGGTTGGATGTATCCAGTTGAGAGAAGGCTGGGGTACCTGAAGTCCGCAGTTCGTAACAGAGCTAGGCCCGAAGGTTCAATTGATGAGGGCTACATCGTTGATGAGTGTACCACATTTTGCTCCAGGCATTTCAATGTGCAGCTGGAAACCAAATTTAACAAAGAAAGTAGGTTCAAAGACCAGCATCGAAGAAAACATGATGATGAGGTTGGAATTTTTTTAGACGGAGCAAAAGGCTGTAAGAATTACAATCTAAAGTTTTTTCATGACGAGTTTGAGAAAATGGTTTGGTGCATACTAAACAATTGTGATGAGGCGCAACCTTACATTACGTAAGTTCCGATACCCTCTAATATAGTCAACCATTGTTCTGGACATCATTATTGCTATCATTTCTTATATATAATTATTTTTAGGCTTTTTCGAGAGGAATTAGTAAACAAGGGTGTGCATAACATCGATGAGGAGCTTCAGAAAAATTTCGCAACATGGTTCAGAGAACATGTGAGGCCTTTGACAAATCTTTCTGCAGATCTGCGGTCGCTAGCTTTTGGGCCAGACCAGGCAGTGTTAGTACATACTGCATGCAATGTCAATGGTGCTAGGTTTCATACTTTGGCAAGTGAGAAGAACTTACGTACTCAAAATTCTGACGTAATGAATATCGCATCTTTTGGTGATCAAGAAGAAACGGAGTACTACGGTGTTGTTAAGGAGATTCTTGAACTGAGGTACGTGGGAAATAACGAGCGCGATAGATCAGTTTTCTTATTTCGATGTGACTGGTATGACCTTGCATCTGGTAAGAACAAGATGAGGGATGATGGATACTTCAAAAGCGTTAACACAACAGCACTGTGGTACAAGAACGATCCCTTCATATTGGCTAGGCAAGCAAAAACATGCTTTTACTTGGAAGATACTAAATATGGTGCTCCTTGGAAGGTGGTTCAGACTTTCAGCCATCGACACGTATATGACGTACCAGAAAATGATGAAGGAACTGAACAAGGAGAAGAAACTAAGAAAGTTGCTTATCAGGAAGACCAATGTTCATCAGCTCGTATTGTTAACGTTGTTGAAGATGAGGAAAACGAAGTGGATGTAGGCGACCTCGGGGCTGATCGCAACGATGAAGTGGAACGTATTGAATAACGAATAGGTCCTCAACTACGGCGTGAACTTGATGCTTACAACCAAGAAGATCAGAACAGCGACGAGGAGGATGTGGAACAGTTGCAGGGCAATACAAGAGTTGATGCGACTTCAACATCGGATGTTGACAGCGATCTTGATTAGTTACATTTTGTTGTTCAATTATTTTTATGTAAGGAGAACTTGTACTTAATTATGCACAATTTTTTTTGAAGTTAGCTTTATTTTGAGTTTGCTACTTACAACCTTGAGGTTCACAACGATCAATCACTTCCGTTGTGAAATCTGATATATTGTGTCCACAAAATTTATTTCTTTGCTTATTCATTACTTCACCAATTCTTTGACAATAGGATTGATCCAAAAAAGATGACAAGAAAAATTACACACTTCAATAGGAACACAACTTGGTTGATTGCTCCTACAAGTCCAACCAGTACTTCCTCCATCTCCTTATGATCAATGGCTAAATTTTTGCTCTTGTCAGGATGCTTCTTTTCCTCCTCAATCTTGGAGATCGCGTCATCAGTATTCTCATCCGTACGAACTAATGGACCGACATCTAGTACATTCCGGGTAATCAGTATATCAATGTAGTCTTCCTCCCAGTACCAAAATTCACAACCTTTCTGCATAACAGCATAACAAACATTGAGTCCCATACATTACCGAAATAAAGATTATAGGATCAAAATTGCACTCACTTTATCCTTTTCACACTTGAAAAAAATCCATCCTGGATGTTTGTCCGTCTTCGAGATCCACCGCTGGACCGGTCGGCCGCATTTGTCACAATTGATGATTGGTAGAGGCTGGCCAGCGAGCTACTATGCGAGGAGTGACCCCGGACGAGCAACGATCGAGGATGTTCTTGCTGGCCGATCAACGGCAACACGACGACTAGAGGAAGAAGACATATCCTGGCGCAAACCCGTCGATCGGCTATAACGCTATGGCAGTTGCCTTATGTTTTTTTTTTTGATAAAGAGTGTATATTAATATCGCGGAGATACAAATTACACCCAGCCTCTGCAACAACGCAATAACCAGAGCCATTATGGATGCACACAGCCGAAAGACAATAAGAAGAAGAAATAAAAAGAAAAGTCCCGCTACGGAGTTACAGTCCTTGCGGCAGCCGCACAACCACCACCAAAACAACACCTGATGTCTAATTCTTCAAAAGCAACGCCTTCAAGAAGAACAGTGCCAGGCACAACCAATTAAGGCCAGACCTTGGGTTTACACCCTGAAGATAGTCCTCGCTCTCAAAACAATGTCTTCAACAAGACCACTGTCAGGCACAACCAATTAAGGCCAGACCTTGGATTTTCACCCTGAAAGGTAGGACTTTGGACTTCACGTATGTTGTCGCCCCCACTTACATGCCGCTGCTCCAAGTCATGAAACACCAAGCCAATTCCTCATCGCCAGAAAGATTCGAACCACCATTGCCAGTCCTCAGATCTCGCCTTCCATGTCATTCTCCGCCAGCACCATGGAACGAGAAAGCGTGATCCATGATATTAACAGCCAGCAGAGCTTCGAAGCGCTCCCTCTGAAACCAAACGGTCAGAGAAAAAACACGGGTGCGCACGATCGAATACCATCCGATCCAGTAATCTCCAGGCATGAGAAGCCCAGTGGAGTTCGCCGGCGGAGCCTTCCGAAACACGACCGTCCAGCCAGATCGATGGGGACCAACATCCGGTAGATCTTCATCTCGCCGCAAATAAGAACCAAGGACCACCGCCATTATTCTACAGCCTCGCAAGCCCCGACGCCGCAAGGCCACTCCCAGCAGGAACGGCAGCAACGGAGGAAGTCAACCAACGCACAGCTAATCGGCGTGGCCAAAGCCACCGACAGATCACCGGCCCGAGTTGGATCCCGCAGCCCAGATTGGATCTAGGACCAAGATCAGAACGCCCGATCCCTTCCGCCAAGATGGAGGAGAGGCTCCGGCAGCGCCCCACCGCCTCGACGCCGCCGCGCCGCCAAGAGAACTCAGGTGCCGGCCGGACGACCGCGCCGCCCTGTGCCCGCCGCCTGCGCCTCACCACCTCCGTGAGCCGTCGCCGCGAGACACCTCTTGTGCCCACCGTCAAGGACGGGATGGGCGCCGCCACCGCCGCCAGGGCCGGCAGCAGCGGCGGCAGGGGCTGGGATGGTGGGTGGCTGCTAGGGTTTGGGGCGGTCGCCTCCGGAGCCGCCTAGAGGGAGGCGACCCGGGAGGGTTGGGTTCAGTCCGTGGAGACGGATGTGAAAAAAAACCGCTCACCTAATTCTGACAGAGATGACCTAATTCTGGTGAAAACAAGTTTTTTCCTCCTCTCACCGGATATTACGGATCTGATTGAGATCGCCCATGGCTCATTCAATTTCTCAAACTCTGTAACATAAATAATAAGCAAACATAGCTATAAAGCACAAAGGTTCATAATTCAAATAGCCCTAAGTTCATAATTCGATGAAAATAACCCTAAGTACATAATTCAAGGAAAATAAAAAGGTTGCGACATGATTGTTCAAACATATAGATAGAAAGGCACATCAGATTGACATAGAAAACCTATGCATCCGATGGCCCTGCAGGAACACACTACTAGCCTCGCTTAGCCATCTCAGCCTCGAGGAGCTCCCTCTCTAGCAGCTGGGCTTTCTTGGCCTTCTCGAGCTTCTTGTCCAAGCGCCGCGCTTCTCCAGCATCATAGCTTCGTTGCGTAGGACAAGAGCATCGTTGCGCAAGAGCTGGACTTCCATCTCGAGCTCTATAACCTTCCTATGGAGTTCGAGGTTGTTGGCCACATGCTCCTTCAGTTTGTCGGACATCTTGGTCACGATGTCCAAGGCCTTCTTGACCTGCTTTCCAGCTTCCACCGTCTCGTCCATGTACTGATTAGACTTCTTCAAGGCCGCAACCAGTTGATCTCTTAACTCATCAACAGTCGCCCTGAGGCCGGCAATCACCGTCACCTCCGACGGCGTCAGCTCCTCCTTCGCTGCACTGTCCCTATGCAAATAATCCGAAGATGATGTTAATAACCTATGTGAACGGATGTAAACATCAGATGCAACCAAGGAAATAACATCCCGATCTATTCACAAATTAGACCACATCTACCTCATGCTAGCAGAGCGCTTGTGCGGTGAAGCCATGGATGGAGAAGCAGCGACGAGTACAAGTATTTGGCTGACTGGCGGCGGCGACAAGGCTCGAGGATGAAGTACACATGGGAGGAGGTCTGCCCCTCTATTTATGCTACCCTTGGAACTGATGACGCGGGTGCGGAAGTGATGGCAAACCCTACGTCTCCCACGTACTCGTTTCCCCACGCCGCCACAACTGCACGTTTCCTCTTCCTCGAAAAAAAATTGCACGTTTCCCACTTATTCGCTTCCCCACTCGTTATCGTCATAATAAGTAATTAAAATTGCACGAAAAGATAACAGGAAAATAAATACGTGCATACAAATTGACCCATCATGCACATTAAAATCCACAATTACCAATACATATAATAAATCATTCTCTCACTGAAACCTAAATAGCAGCATTACAACTGAAACTTGAAAAATCCAGTGTGACGGATTTATTTTAGCTTATTACTTCATTGCTTGAAGAACTACTCCACATCCAGATGACGAATGTAGGATGCAAAAAGGAAAATCCCTTCATTTCCATGGTAGAGCATGAAGAGCATTGTGTCTCCAATTTTCAAAGTGTCCTCCTTTTCCATAAACTCCTTCCACCCATTAACAAGAATGCGACCTTCTTCAGAAGAAATGTCGTAGGTCGCACGGACTTTACTGTATGGATGACACACGATGGTAATATTACCAAAGTCGCGCATTCCATCATAGACAATACGGCGAGGAAGTTTCTGTTGCAAAAAAACCATATGACATTTCGGAACAAAATTTCATATGGATGCTAGCACAAAAGTGTTAGTTTTGCACATCGATATATAGCGCTTACCAGTTCTTTTTTCACACAGTTTGTCCAGGTCAACGTGTGCAGCAGAGCCATGCATTCACCAAATCATAGTCGCCAGCATCATGGGTATCTACGTAATCCTCCAGATTCTTAACATGTTCAATCACTAACTCCATCATCCTCCAGTTAATAATGGTTCCCGAAGTTTTAACAAAGGAGTCAATTATCTCACATTTCTCCATTGGCAGTTTGTAGTATGATGGTACATGTATAAATAATTACATTACAATTTGTACCTATTTGAAGTAAAATATAATTGAAATATTTGCATAAGCAGTAACGTACATGGATGGTACATCGGCTCTTGGGTTGTGGTGACGGGGATTGAATCACCTTGCTCGTCCAGATTAGCTAAGACAAGCTCAACTCCAAATCCGAGTTGGTACATTCTAATAGATTCTTGCCAGACTTTACCATGAAAAATGTTTTGTCATCTAAGTTTGTATGTAACATCCCAAATTTATTAACAAGTATTATTAGTTCCAAAAATAAGAGCCAACAAAAACTTTTGTTAAATTATCTGAGTATGGTATGCTGGTTGCTTGTGTTGATCTCATATTCTTGTTTGTGTGTGGCTTGCTCTATTTGAGAACATAAAGAAAAGAAGAAGAATAAATTAAAAGCAAAACAAGAAAAATAAATGTGGCAAGTGCCACACAAATTCTCCAAGTGAGGATCTCATTTTGTTTCCAACAGAATTTAGTGGAGTGGTATTGCAAACCCTCCCATTTCATCCTTACTACTTATCTCTCTCAAATAATATTTTCAAACTAGCTTTTAAAATTCAAAAGTAAACAAAGTAAAAATAAATTAAAATGCCTTAATTAAAACACTATAAAAGAAAATGTTTCAAAACATTTTATTATTTTATGCCAAATTTTGTGGAGCTTCTGCACCTTATGGGAAGGCCCCACAAATTTTGCCAAATTTTTATAAATTGATTTAGTGCCTCAAATTAAATCAAGAAGTGCTTCTGGATTTAAACAGAAGGACTAAAAAGTAATTCAAAGAAAGAAGAAGGAAAAGAAGCAGAGCACAGGAGCCAGGGGGTTTTTGCAAAACCGTCATCGTCTCCTACCTCCCCTAGCTCACTGTCGCCGTCGCCGTGGCGCCATGGCCGTCGTCGCCGCTCCCAGGCCCCCCAGGGCCCCCCTTGCCCGCGTTCACCCTCGCCCCCGTGCCTCTGCACCCTCTGCGGGCAGAGGAGACCCTCTCCCCTCGCCTTAACGCCGCTGTCTCCCGTTTCTCCGCCGTGGATGAACGGACGGCGCCGGCCAAAATTGGCCCAGCCCGCGGCACCTCGACACGCGATCCGCGACGCCGCGAACCCTAGCCCACGCCCGGACCCCCCAGACACCGCGCGACGGCCTCTCCCGCCCTCTGGACGCCGCTGGACCACGACCACCGTGCACCGCCGTCGCGCCTATTTAAACTCGAGCCCGCACCTCGCTTTTCCCCACGCCCCACTGTCTCTCCCTTGCTCCACCACACCCTCCACTCGCCCGTGCACCACCAGAGGGCAGGGCCGCTGCCGCGAGCTCGCAGCTGCTCGTGCCCGTGCTCGACAGCCCGAGGTAGGCGACGACACGGCCGTGCCGTGCTGCTGCTTCCCTCTCATTTCTCTGGCCCGTACTCTCTTCCCCTTTGGACACCGCGCTCACCCACCTCTTTTCCCTCTGGATCGTGCACAGAATCGACGACAGACGCTCGCCGGAGTTCGGGAAATTGCCGTGGAAGCAGAGCACCTCGCCGTCGACGAACCAGCCCGTCCCAGCAAGTAGGACTCAGCCAGGACGTTCGCCCGAGCCTCCGCCGTCGTCTCGCATCATCACCGAGTCCTCCCGAGCCCTCTAGGTGAGGAACCGTCCACCACCGTGCCGCCGGCGCGGCGGCGCCGCCATTTTATGGTCGCCGCCGTGGCCTTTGAACGTGCGCCGTTGGATCTAGATCCAACGGCCGCGTAACGCTTCATTTAGATGAGCGGCTGACGGGCTGGCCCCACCCGTCAGCATTTTATTAATTTCCAACGTTCACTGAGTCACTGACAGAAGGGCCCCACTAGTCAGATTTCTCAACATTATCCAAACTGAGCACATTTTCTATTTTTAGTTTCAGAAGAATTCAGTACTGGACCCAATTTGTAAAATCAATAACTTGAGATTTAGGAATCCAAATAAATCAAACTCAATTGTTCTGGAAAGCTTATGAAATTGTTTAACCAACCCAATTGGTCTCATGTCATTTAATTAAATAGTTAAAAAGTATTATTGAAAATGCCACAGAAGGTTTAAAATCTAAACTTGTTTGTTTCTGATACTCTGTTAGTCCAAATAATTCCAAACCAATTTTTAGCTTAGTACTGCCTTGTATTAGCTCCCTAATTTTGGTAGAATTAATTAAGCAATATTAATTGTTGACTTTAAGATAAACCCTTCTGGACTAAAACAAACAAATATGTTTATTGGTTGACCCAAATGGGTTAGGACCAATTTTGTTAGCTCACATATAGCCATGTTTACTTACCCCTAAAAGGATTTAATTTTTGGACAACAGAACTTATTTGGTGCCAAAACTTGATATTAAGCTACTGGATTCAAACCAATGTGTAGGGAGTTTGGTAACTCCAATTGATCCAAATCAAATTGGGTTGTCTTCTACACATCAGTAGCTTTCTATAGAAATTTAGTTTGTATTTTTGTGACCAACAGAACTCAAGTTGTGGAATTAAACATGTTTAACAAGTTTCTGCCATAATTTGGACATAAACAAATAATGTTTAATTCAATTTTTTGAAATCAATTGTATTGTTTGATGTATCCAGTGGCTATTTAGAGCATTTAGGATTGTGATGTTGTGATGTTGTTTGAATAGTTTAGTGATTGCTTGTATTTGTTTGTTTATCGATTAGACGAGAACGTTGCTGGATTTATCGAGGAGGGGAATTTGTTGAACCTGAAGATCAAGATCAAGTCCCTTTGCCGAGCAAGGCAAGCTACTCTCTGAGCTTGCACCTAAATATATATGCATCTACTTTGATCAAATGATTTACTCTTAAAACCAATGGTTTACAAAACCTTTTCAAAAAGTGTATGGAAATTATTTTGCCACCCTATGTAGTAGTTATATGAAACTTTAGGATGGAAAACAATGTTGTTTATTCAAAACTCCTTTGGAAATACTTGTGTGGTTATGGAATGCCGAGATGTCGGTATTGAAGTGGAGAAATGGAGGATGGGATGTTTATGAAAAATGCACAGTGTCCTAGTACTATGACAACCAATCTTAATCTGTGCGACCACATTTACCCCCATATGGGAACGGGGCTTAGTCATATAATTTGCTCTTATTAGTATGGGATACCTCATCGACGGAGATGACTCCGTTATGCATGAGGGGATGGTTTGTGAACTCCCCTGACCTGGGTCCTCGCTCAAACTCTATGGAAAGATAAGGAGGAGGATTGAAGACTTCATAAATGTGGTCGCCGGGAAAAACATATGAGTCCTCACACTTAGGGTTGCCGACGGGGACCGGACTGAGTGTTGGTGGGAATTATCATATGGGTAGGATCCTATACTAGCATGAGCAAAGGAGAGGCTAGGGTCGGTGGCTCAACTTCGCATACACCTTGTATGGCGGGACGTGGCTGACACGATGAGTTACCGGATGGATGTGGGTTAAAAGCGTGCTACCTCTGCAGAGGGTCAAAACTATTCGAATAGCCGAGTCCTCGGATATGGACAATTGGGAGCTGTCCTAAGATCATGTGCAAGTTTTTGGAAAAGCTTTTAAGTTTAAAAGAAAATGAATTGGTGATGGTGTGATACAACTATACCAAATGGAGTGGTATGAGTTGTTGGAATAAATGGACCATGGTGAGCCTTGGTCAGGAAAAGAAAGGGTTTTGGAGAAACAAATGAGATGGTGATTTCTTTTAAAATAGTTATAAAACTCTTCTTACCTTTTTCAATAAAGATATAGAGATGTTTTAAAAAATAAAAGTTGTAAGTTAAAATAAACTAGTGCATACTCATGTTGGGGTAGTTTGCGAGTACATTCAAATGTACTCATATTGGTTTCGTCCCTGGCTATTGTCCTAGCCAGACTACGAGGAGGAGCACTACGCCGAGCAGGAGTATGGTGACTTCTACGCGAACTAAGGATCTCCACAAGTCAGCTGCCTGTCGGGTCGTCATCGTTAGAATATGATGTCTACTACGCCGTAGCTTCCGCTGATATTTTGGTTTGGCCCATGAAGGCACCTATGTAAGAACTTGGTCTAAATGACCATTTATGTAAGACTTTTTATTCGGTACTGTAATGGATGTAAACTTTGGTATCCAATTCGGATTATGTGCAACGACAGACTGATCACGGGATCGTTGTGTTAAGCATAATCGGGTATTTCGGACAGCTAGTCCGGGGTCCCCACAGACTTGGTATCAGAGCCATCCTGACTTTAGGAAACCTTAGTTAGCATGGTCGTCACAAATGTTACAAAAAGATGAATTTCTAAAAGAAAGGAGTGAAGTATTTTCGAAAACTGCTTATCTCCAATCCTCTTACTTATGCAAAAATTTTACTCTCATTAAATATTACATTTCCTTTGTACCCTTAAAATTATGCACACTTCTCATTAAACTTAAATTTCGACTCACTTGTTGCCCACTACATTTAAAATTTTGTACACTCGTCAGCTACTAACTTAAAACTTGCTTAAAAATTTGTAGATGGCACTCCACTGGACCGAGTTCGTTCAGCTTGAGAAGGATAGCAAGCTGACGTTCGAGAGTGACTTGTTCGAGTTGAGCAAGCTGTTAGGTCGCCCCGCTCCAGAGTTTGAGGGAGCTCAGATTGATGTTCACGGTGTCGGAAGGCTGAGCTGGCTCATCAGGTCGTCAGTTCGCAGGAACATCAAGTCTCCCAGTTCCAGGACGCTCGTCTTCACCACCAAGGAGGCCACCTGGGTTGACGGTCTCTGTACTGCTACACAGAGGATGCTAGCCCGACTTTGTGAGGAGCACAAGGCGGAGTTAGTAGACTCCCGTTTCCGGTTCTACGGGAGGCGCAACTGCGACGGACACCCTACTCCTTCCCCTTGCCACCCGATGTTTGGGAGCTACATCATGGACATGGAGCTCTTACTTCAGCACACTCAGGATGATCTGTTGCGCACTAGGATTCAGCTTCGCTTTGACCGCGAGTCGCTCGTTGAGCTTCGCGAGAGTGAGGAGAAGCTGCTGGAGGAGAAGGTCGCTCTTCTCGGAAGAGGGCCCAGCTGAGGAGGACCATCGTGAAGCTCCGCAAGAAGGTGGCGGAGCAGGACCAGCTGATCGAGGATCTAGAGCACCATACTGACGAGATGGAGGAGGAGGGCGAGGATCTCCGCAAGGAGAACAACGCTTTCCTCAGTGACGATGATGACTTTGTGGAGGAGATGGACTGTGAGGAGGAGATGATGAGGAGGAGTTAGTTGACGAGGAGGAGGAGCCACTCGAGGCAGTTCTCGAGGACGAGGAGGAGGATCCCGAGGAGCCACTCTACCAGTCAGATGCTGACGTGTTAGAGCTGGAGGTTCCACCTCAGTAGGCGAGTGACTTGATCACTACCGCAGGATTAGGTTGACCCCTATCGCTAGTCGAGTAGAAGTAGTGGTTCTTTTGGAAACCAGATGCTATGTATCTTAGATGTAAGGTGATGTTGTAAGCTTGATGTTGTTGTGAACTCCTTGATGTGATGTTTGTGAAATATAAGTATGTTTGTCTTGTTAGATCTGTGTAAATATTTTCATATAATCCTTAAATTAATCAACCACTTGCGAAATCGTCTTTTCCCTTAGTCGAACTTTTCTTGCCTTGCCTCTTATACCCGGTGTGCTTCAGGATGCCGCCCCGTCGCGACAATACGGGAGGATCAGGATCAGCACCACCACCACCGGACCCAACCCCCGCCCAACTTCTCGCGCTTATCATGGAGGAACGTGAAAATGCCCGGCAGGAGCGCCAGGCTCATCTCACTGCCCTACAACAACTCGCAGCCGCTTACAACAACAACAAAACAACAACAACAACAACAATGGTGGTAATGGCAATGGCAATGAGAACCAGCGATCCACCTTAGGCGATTTCCAGAAACCAACCCACCTACCTTCTCCAAGGGACTTCACCCACTGGAAGCCGATGATTGGCTTCTCACCATCGAACAATCTGGAAGTTGCTGCTGTAGGAGAAATGAAAAGTGCTGTATGCAACCCACTATCTTGCTGGACCTGCACGAGCTTGGTGGGAAGCTACCAAGGCTCTCCAGCAGCTGACCATGTCATCAACTGGGCTGAGTTCAGGAGAAGTTTCGCAAGAAGCACATTTCTGGTGGACTCATTGATAGGAAGAAGGATGAATTCCGCAAGCTGAGGCAGGGAAGTAGAGATGTAGTCGGCTATCTTGAGAGTTTACCGACTTATCTCGGTATGCTCCGAGGACACCGACAAAGAGGAGAAGAAGATGGAACGTTTCCTGAATGGGCTGCATGATGAACTGCAGTGTGCTTTGGTTGTCCATGACTTCCGTGATCTGGAGTCACTTGTGGACAAAGCCATCCAGCTGGAGACCAAGCGCAAGTCTATGTTGAAGGTCGCAAGAGGAGGATGAATGCTCAGGAAGGTTCGAGCAGTCAGAAGCCTCGTATCTTTCAGCAAAACCCCAAACCTGCCTATCGACCACCCCAAGCTCCACGCCCCAATTTCCCTAACCGCCCAAACAACTTCAACCGCCCCAATGACAATAACCGTCCCAGAGGAAACTTCAACAACTTCAACCCCAATGCCAATGTTGTCTGCTTTGAATGTGGCAACAAAGGTCACTACTCCAGGAATGCCCCAATCCCAAGAGGAATGTTCAGCGCCCCAATGCACCGAACAATGGTCAAGGCCGCAATGGAAATGGTAATGGCAAGAATGCCGCACCCCGCGGAAATGCTGCTGTTGTCAAGGGTCGTCTGCACCACATCAATGCTGAAGAAGCTCAGGATGCGCCAGATGTTGTGCTGGGTACGTTCCTTGTCAACTCAGTACCTGCAACTGTTCTGTTTGATTCTGGTGCAACACATTCATTTGTTACCGAGGAGTTTGTTGCTAAGGGAGGTTTAGTAGAAGGCTTCCTAACTAAAACCTTGAGTATACAAATCCCTGGTTCCACCCTAGAAACCAAGAGATTTTGTCCAAATACTGCCATAGAGATTTCAGGCGAAAAATTTGCAGCCGACCTAATTGTTTTAGGAACCCAAGGCATAGATGTCATACTCGGTATGAATTGGCTAGCCAAGTACCATGGTCGAATTGACTGTGCCAGAAGAGCTGTATCCATCACCACCGACAAAGAAGTAGAAGTGGAGTATGTGTCTGAACCCAATCATCCCAACCAGGCTGCCATGAGAGCATAGCTCGACCCACCTAGATGAGATCCGTGTTGTTCACCTATTCCGAGATGTTTTCCCTGAGGAATTACCTGGTATGCCGCCAGACCGGGAAATTGAGTTCATAATTGAGCTTATCCCAGGAACAGCCCCAATATCCCAAAGGCCTTATCGGATGAATCCGGAAGAACTGGTTGAGTTGAAGAAGCAGTTGGCAGATATGCTCAGCAAAGGACTTGTTCGTCCAAGCGCTTCACCCTGGGGATCACCCATTATTTTTGTGGACAAGAGAGACGGTACCACACGACTGTGTGTGGATTATCGCAGGCTAAATGACGTGACCATTAAAAACAAGTACCCCTTCCCAAGATCGAGGATCTGTTCGATCAGATGAACGGAGCCCGAGTCTTTTCAAAGATCGATCTTCGGACAGGATACCATCAGTTGAAGATCCGAGAGACAGACATTCCCAAGACCGCCTTCACCACTCGTTACGGTTTGTTTGAATACACCGTGATGTCCTTTGGTCTGACCAATGCCCCAGCCTATTTCATGAATCTCATGAACAAGATTTTCATGGAGTACCTCGACAAGTTCGTGGTAGTTTTCCTTGATGACATCCTTATTTATTCCAAGACCGAAGAAGAACATGCTGAACACCTGCGTCTAGTTTTGGAGACCCTCCGAGAGCACCAGCTGTATGCCAAGCTTAGCAAGTGTGAGTTTTGGCTCATGAAGTGGCATTTCTCGGACATATAGTATCTGCTGGAGGAATTTCTGTTGACCCAGAGAAGATCCAAGCCATTATTGACTGGTTATCCCCAACCAGTGTGACTGAAATCCGAAGCTTTCTCGGACTCGCCGGTTATTACCGCAAGTTCGTTGAAGGATTTTCCAGTATAGCCAAGCCTTGACCCAACTGTTGAAGAAGGACAAGAAATTTGAATGGACTCAGAAGTGCGAAGATAGTTTCCAAGAGTTGAAGAAGAGACTAACCTCCACCCCAATCCTGGTTATGCCAGACGTCACCCAGAGTTTCGACGTGTATTGCGATGCATCACGCCTCGGACTTGGTTGCGTTCTGATGCAAGAAGGCAAAGTTGTGTCGTACCTGTCCCGGCAGTTGCGACCGCATGAAGAGAATTACCCAACCCATGACCTGGAATTAGCTGCTGTTGTCCTTGCTCTTAAAAAGTGGCGTCCCTATCTTGCGGGACATCGCTGTGAGATCTATACGGATCATAAGAGCTTGAAGTATATTTTCACCCAGAAGGAGTTGAACCTGCGACAGAGGAGATGGATGGAATTAATCAAGGATTATGATATTGGAATCCACTATCACCCCGGAAAGGCTAATGTAGTTGCCGATGCCCTTAGTCGCAAACCCTGTACCCTGAATGCCTGATCCAAGCCGAACAACCAGCCTTGTTCAAAGAGTTCGAAGATTTTGGACTAGAACTTGTTAGCCATGGATATCTCGCCAATTTGGAGTTAGCCCCAACCCTGATGGATCAAATCAAAGAAGCCCAAAAAGGTCATGAAAGCATTGAAGGAATTAGGAAGAAGATCTCCCTCGGCAAAGCACCCGGTTTTACCGAAGATGCTGAAGGAGTGCTGAAATTCAATGATCGTATCTGTGTGCCCAATGTCACGGAACTTAAGGAGTTAATCCTGAAGGAAGCCCATGAGACCCCTTATTCAATCCACCCCGGCGGAACCAAAATGTACCAAGACCTTCGAGAAAGATTTTGGTGGCATGGAATGAAGCGAGAGATTGGTTCTTTTGTAGCCAAGTGTGATCTGTCAGCGAGTCAAGGCTGAACATCAGCGACCCGCTGGATTGCTTCAACCTTTGAAAATTCCCGAGTGGAATGGGATGAGATTGGAATGGATTTTATTACCGGACTTCCAAGATCCAACCGAGGCCATGATTCAATCTGGGTCATCGTTGATCGATTGACCAAGGTTGCTCATTTTATACCTGTCAAGACCACCCATACCGGAGCTCAGTTAGCAGACTTGTATATTTCCAGAATAGTAAGCCTGCATGGTGTGCCTAAGAAGATTGTATCTGATAGAGGTACGCAATTCACCTCAAGATTCTGGAAATCCCTTCATGAAGCCCTCGGAACCAAGTTAGCATTTAGCACAGCTTATCATCCCCAGACCGATGGCCAAACTGAGCGAGTGAACCAGATATTGGAGGACATGCTTCGCGCATGTGTTCTATCCTATGGTTCCAAGTGGGAAGATTGTCTTCCGTTTGCAGAGTTCTCATACAACAATAGTTATCAGTCCAGTCTGCAAATGGCCCCTTTTGAAGCCCTTTACGGCAAGAAGTGTCGTACACCCCTGAATTGGTCCGATACCGGAGAGAGTAAATTGTTCGGTCCAGATACCCTCCGTGAAGCTGAAGAGCAAGTTCAGCTTATTCGGAACGCCTCAAAACTGCCCAATCCCGTCAGAAGAGTTACGCTGACACCAAGCGCCGTGACCTCACTTTCAGTATCGGAGATTATGTTATCTCCGAGTGACACCACTCAAAGGAATGCAGCGTTTCCATGTCAAAGGAAAGTTAGCGCCAAGGTATATTGGACCCTTCAAGATCATCGCTCGTCGAGGAGAAGTATCCTATCAGCTGGAATTGCCACCGGAGTTAGGAGATTATCATGATGTCTTCCACATTTCCTTGCTCCGGAAGTGTCTTGAAGTTCCTGACCAGCCTGATGTTTTCAAAAACATCGACCACCTCTCCATCGACCTGAACCAAGATTTGACTTATCGCGAGAGACCCCTCAAGATTCTCGAAGAAGATGTTCGTGTTACCCGAAGACGTGCGATCAAGTTTTACAAAGTCCAGTGGACTAACCACTCTGAAGAAGAAGCAACTTGGGAACGTGAAGATTATCTTAGGAGCGAATTCCCAGGCCTCTTTAGTACCTAAGCCTAGCAAATCTCGGGACGAGATTTATTTTAAGGAGGGAAGGATTGTAACATCCCAAAATTATTAACAAGTATTATTATTCCAAAAATGAGAGCCAACAAAAACTTTTGTTAAATTATTGTGTGGTATCTTTGCTTGTGTTGTTTATTCTTGTTTGTGTGTTGCTTGCTCTATTTGAAACATAAAGAAAAGAAGAAGAATAAATAAAAGCAAAACAAGAAAAATAAATGTGGCAAGTGCCACACAAATTCTCCAAGTGAGGATCTCATTTTGTTTCCAACAAAATTTAGTGGAGTGGTATTGCAAACCCTCCCATTTCATCCTTACTACTTATCTCTCTCAAATAATATTTTCAAACTAGTTTTAAAATTCAAAAGTAAACAAAGTAAAAATAAATTAAAATGCCTTAATTAAAACACTATAAAAGAAAATGTTTCAAAACATTTTATTATTTTATGCCAATTTTTGTGGAGCTTCTGCACCTTATGGGAAGGCCCCACAAATTTTGCCAAATTTTTATAAATTGATTTAGTGCCTCAAATTAAATCAAGAAGTGCTTCTGGATTTAAACAGAAGGACTAAAAAGTAATAAAGAAAGAAGAAGGAAAAGAAGCAGAGCACAGGAGCCAGGGGGTTTTTGCAAAACCGTCATCGTCTCCTACCTCCCCTAGCTCACTGTCGCCGTCGCCGTGGCGCCATGGCCGTCGTCGCCGCTCCCAGGCCCCCCAGGGCCCCCTTGCCCGCGTTCACCCTCGCCCCCGTGCCTCTGCACCCTCTGCGGGCAGAGGAGACCCTCTCCCCTCGCCTTAACGCCGCTGTCTCCCGTTTCTCCGCCGTGGATGAACGGACGGCGCCGGCCAAAATTGGCCCAGCCCGCGGCACCTCGACACGCGATCCGCGACGCCGCGAACCCTAGCCCACGCCCGGACCCCCCAGACACCGCGCGACGGCCTCTCCCGCCCTCTGGACGCCGCTGGACCACGACCACCGTGCACCGCCGTCGCGCCTATTTAAACTCGAGCCCGCACCTCGCTTTTCCCCACGCCCCACTGTCTCTCCCTTGCTCCACCACACCCTCCACTCGCCCGTGCACCACCAGAGGGCAGGGCCGCTGCCGCGAGCTCGCAGCTGCTCGTGCCCGTGCTCGACAGCCCGAGGTAGGCGACGACACGGCCGTGCCGTGCTGCTGCTTCCCTCTCATTTCTCTGGCCCGTACTCTCTTCCCCTTTGGACACCGCGCTCACCCACCTCTTTTTCCCTCTGGATCGTGCACAGAATCGACGACAGACGCTCGCCGGAGTTCGGGAAATTGCCGTGGAAGCAGAGCACCTCGCCGTCGACGAACCAGCCCGTCCCAGCAAGTAGGACTCAGCCAGGACGTTCGCCCGAGCCTCCGCCGTCGTCTCGCATCATCACCGAGTCCTCCCGAGCCCTCTAGGTGAGGAACCGTCCACCACCGTGCCGCCGGCGCGGCGGCGCCGCCATTTTATGGTCGCCGCCGTGGCCTTTGAACGTGCGCCGACGGCCGCGTAACGCTTCATTTAGATGAGCGGCTGACGGGCTGGCCCCACCCGTCAGCATTTTATTAATTTCCAACCGTTCACTGAGTCACTGACAGAAGGGCCCCACTAGTCAGATTTCTCAACATTATCCAAACTGAGCACATTTTCTATTTTTAGTTTCAGAAGAATATCAGTACTGGACCCAATTTGTAAAATCAATAACTTGAGATTTAGGAATCCAAATAAATCAAACTCAATTGTTCTGGAAAGCTTATGAAATTTTTTAACCAACCAATTGGTCTCATGTCATTTAATTAAATAGTTAAAAAGTATTATTGAAAATGCCACAGAAGGTTTAAAATCTAAACTTGTTTGTTTCTGATACTCTGCTAGTCCAAATACTTCCAAACCAATTTTTCTAGCTTAGTACTGCCTTGTATTAGCTCCCCTAATTTTGGTAGAATTAATTAAGCAATATTAATTGTTGACTTTAAGATAAACCCTTCTGGACTAAAACAAACAAATATGTTTATTGGTTGACCCAAATGGGTTAGGACCAATTTTGTTAGCTCACATATAGCCATGTTTACTTACCCCTAAAAGGATTTAATTTTTGGAGCAACAGAACTTAATTGGTTGTCAAAACTTGAATATTAAGTTACTGGATTCAAACCAATGTGTAGGGAGTTTGGTAACTCCATTTGATCCAAATCAAATTGGGTTGTCTTCTTCACATCAGTAGCTTTCTATAGAAATTTAGTTTGTATTTTTGTGACCAACAGAACTCAAGTTGTGGAATTAAACATGTTTAACAAGTTTCTGCCATAATTTGGACATAAACAAATAATGTTTAATTCAATTGCTTTGAAATCAATTTGTATTGTTTGATGTATCCAGTGGCTATTTAGAGCATTTAGGATTGTGATGTTGTGATGTTGTTTGAATAGTTTAGTGATTGCTTGTATTTGTTTGTTTATCGATTAGACGAGAACGTTGCTGGATTTATCGAGGAGGGGAATTTGTTGAACCTGAAGATCAAGATCAAGTCCCCTTTGCCGAGCAAGGCAAGCTACTCTCTGAGCTTGCACCTAAATATATATGCATCTACTTTGATCAAATGATTTACTCTTAAAACCAATGGTTTACAAAACCTTTTCAAAAAGTGTATGGAAATTATTTTGCCACCCTATGTAGTAGTTATATGAAACTTTAGGATGGAAAACATGTTGTTTATTCAAAACTCCTTTGGAAATACTTGTGTGGTTATGGAATGCCGAGATGTCGGTATTGAAGTGGAGAAATGGAGGATGAGGATGTTTATGAAAAATGCACAGTGTCCTAGTACTATGACAACCAATCTTAATCTGTGCGACCACATTTACCCCCATATGGGAACGGGGCTTAGTCATATAATTTGCTCTTATTAGTATGGGATACCTCATCGACGGAGATGACTCCGTTATGCATGGGGGATGGTTTGTGAACTCCCCTGACCTGGGTCCTCGCTCAAACTCTATGGAAAGATAAGGAGGAGGATTGAAGACTTCATAAATGTGGTCGCCGGGAAAAACATATGAGTCCTCACACTTAGGGTTGCCGACGGGGACCGGACTGAGTGTCGATGGGAATTATCATATGGGTAGGATCCTATACTAGCATGAGCAAAGGAGAGGCTAGGGTCGGTGGCTCAACTTCGCATACACCTTGTATGGCGGGACGTGGCTGACACGATGAGTTACCGGATGGATGTGGGTTAAAAGCGTGCTACCTCTGCAGAGGGTCAAAACTATTCGAATAGCCGAGTCCTCGGATATGGACAATTGGGAAGCTGTCCTAAGATCATGTGCAAGTTTTTGGAAAAGCTTTTAAGTTTAAAAGAAAATGAATTGGTGATGGTGTGATACAACTATACCAAATGGAGTGGTATGAGTTGTTGGAATAAATGGACCATGGTGAGCCTTGGTCAGGAAAAGAAAGGGTTTTGGAGAAACAAATGAGATGGTGATTTCTTTTAAAAATAGTTATAAAACTCTTCTTACCTTTTTCAATAAAGATATAGGGATGTTTTAAAACAAATAAAAGTTGTAAGTTAAAATAAAGCTAGTGCATACTCATGTTGGGGTAGTTTGCGAGTACATTCAAATGTACTCATATTGGTTTCGTCCCTGGCTATTGTCCTAGCCAGACTACGAGGAGGAGCACTACGCCGAGCAGGAGTATGGTGACTTCTACGCGAACTAAGGATCCACAAGTCAGCTGCCTGTCGGGTCGTCGTCGTTAGAATATGATGTCTACTACGCCGTAGCTTCCGCTGATATTTTGTTTTGGCCCATGAAGGCACCTATGTAAGAACTTGGTCTAAATGACCTTTTATGTAAGACTTTTATTCGGTACTGTAACGGATGTAAACTTTGGTATCCAATTCGGATTATGTGCAACGACAGACTGATCACGGGATCGTTGTGTTAAGCATAATCGGGTATTTCGGACAGCTAGTCCGGGGTCCCCACATTGTAACCCTAACTTTGTACTTGAATCCCTCTTCAGTTGTAAGTTTAACCCTGAAATCTGTGTTCTGGCTAGTGGCTACGCCAAACTTCTTAAGAAAATGAGCTCTTATGTAGCAGGGGACATACTATAAAAAGTAATTGAAATGAAACCCATGAGTACACTAACATAAATACGTAAGATCAACAAATGGATTGGATCACTACAACAAATATAATGATGGATTAGTAGATTAGCGTCTTTTCAACACAATCGACGTCTAGGGTAACAACAAAAAAGCATTTCTTCATATTCTTGCCAACGCACAAGCCCTTACTGTCAGAGCAAAAACCACACTACAAAATCATAAGAAAAATATCACTACCCAAGATACGGCATCTCATAATATTGAAATGAGATTGGTGTAGAGATATAAAGTAAATAGTTTGTTACGCAGTTGCTCAAAGCCATCGATGAACTCGTCGCACCGCGATCTGGGATGATCTGTTAAGAGAAGTACCGGCGTCAGTGAGAAGCCATAGGCGAGAGGAGGACAAGGATAGGTTAAGGAAGACGGCGGGTACAACATGCAAGGACGACGATGCTGGATCCGAGAGCGGTGGCGCCGTCTATGTGATTTTTTTGGTTGTTGGAGACTGAGGAAATCTTGGAGGGAGGAGAGGTCAGGGTTTAAGTAATGGTGAGTGCGGACCCAGTTTGCAGCCCGGCATGAAACTAGAAACCATAAATCTCGCCAGGGTGAGCGCCCAATAAGATCGGAACTTTCCAAATCTTGAATGCTTTGATCGCGGACTGAAGATTTGCATCATTATCATCACAATTATATGTGTGTCCATCATTTTCTTGGAAGAAAATGGCGAGAAAATGAATTTAATGCATATGTCCTATTTTATATGAAATTGAAACGAGAAAATTCAAACGAGAAAATTCAAAGTAACTCAAGATTATACAAAACATATGTCCTGTTTTGTGTTCAGACTGTGTTGGTGCTACTTTGCATCATATTTTTGGTACTTGCTTTACAAAAAAACTCAAATTTGGCACTTCAAAATTCAAAAATAGAAATTGAAAAACCAAATCACAAAATCAGTCCGGCACTATTGTTTCCCATGCTAAGATACACCAATTTACCAAATATCAGCACAATATCATGAATTTTGCAATGGACATGGTCTTCTTCCTAGTCATTTGGCTTCAATCTCCTTGCATCTTCATACTTGATTGTGCTCTTCATGTAGTCTTCTGTTATGAACTTACGTATTGTAAGTTCAAATTTTTTCCCTACGAACTAGAGCACATAGGAGTACTGGCTGACAAAGATTTGTAATTTTTCAAAATTTCCACATTTAGTTTGAATTTTTTCAAAAAAGGGTCAAATTGGTAGTCATGGATATGCATGCCAGTGTGTGGAATCACACACAACTATGGATGGATCTATGATTGAATCACTACTTCTGAACCCCAAAATGATTTTTATTTTTAAAAAAGGGCAAACTATCACGTACTTGTAGTTCAAATTTGAATTACTTTTCAGAAATTGTCATATGTTCATTTAAATGCTAGAAAGTAGAAATTCAAACGAGAAAATTCAAAGTAACTCAGGATTGTACAAAACATATGTCCTGTTTTGTGTTCAGACTGTGTTGGTGCTACTTTGCATCATAATTTTGGTACTTGCTTTACAAAAAAACTCAAATTTGGCACTTCAAAATTCAAAAATAGAAATTGAAAAACCAAATCACAAAATCAGTCCGGCACTATTGTTTCCCATGCTAAGATACACCAATTTACCAAATATCAGCACAATATCATGAATTTTGCAATGGACATGGTCTTCTTCCTAGTCATTTGGCTTCAATCTCCTTGCATTTTCATACTTGATTGTGTTCTTCATATAGTCTTCTGTTATGAACTTACGTATTGTAAGTTCAAATTTTTTCCCTACGAACTAGAGCACATAGGAGTACTGGCTGACAAAGATTTGCAATTTTTCAAAATTTCCACATTTAGTTTGAATTTTTTCAAAAAAGGGTCAAACTGGTAGGCATGGATATGCATGCCAGTGTGTGGAATCACACACAACTATGGATGGATCTGTGATTGAATCACTACTTCTGAACCCCAAAATGATTTTTATTTTTAAAAAAGGGCAAACTATCACATACTTGTAGTTCAAATTTGAATTACTTTTCAGAAATTGTCATAAGTTCATTTAAATGCTAAAAGTAGAAATTCAAACGAGAAAATTCAAAGTAACTCAGGATTATACAAAACATATGTCCTGTTTTGTGTTCAGACTGTGTTGGTGCTACTTTGCATCATATTTTTGGTACTTGCTTTACAAAAAAACTCAAATTTGGCACTTCAAAATTCAAATATAGAAATTGAAAAACCAAATCACAAAATCATTCCGGCACTATTGTTTCCCATGCTAAGATACACCAATTTACCAAATATCAGCACAATATCATGAATTTTGCAATGGACATGGTCTTCTTCCTAGTCATTTGGCTTCAATCTCCTTGCATCTTCATACTTGATTGTGTTCTTCATGTAGTCTTCTGTTATGAACTTACATATTGTAAGTTCAAATTTTTTTCCCTTCGAACTAGAGCACATAGGAGTACTGGCTGACAAAGATTTGTAATTTTTCAAAATTTCCACATTTAGTTTGAATTTTTTCAAAAAAGGGTCAAACTGGTAGGCATGGATATGCATGCCAGTGTGTGGAATCACACACAACTATGGATGGATCTGTGATTGAATCACTACTTCTGAACCCCAAAATGATTTTTATTTTTAAAAAAGGGCAAACTATCACGTACTTGCAGTTCAAATTTGAATTACTTTTCAGAAATTGTCATAAGTTCATTTAAATGCTAGAAAGTAGAAATTCAAACGAGAAAATTCAAAGTAACTCAGGATTATACAAAACATATGTCCTGTTTTGTGTTCAGACTGTGCTGGTGCTACTTTGCATCATATTTTTGGTACTTGCTTTACAAAAAACTCAAATTTGGCACTTCAAAATTCATAAATAGAAATTGAAAACCAAATCACAAAATCAGTCCGGCACTATTGTTTCCCATGCTAAGATACACCAATTTACCAAATATCAGTACAATATCATGAATTTTGCTATGGACATGGTCTTCTTCCTAGTCATTTGGCTTCAATCTCCTTGCATCTTCATACTTGATTGTGTTCTTCATGTAGTCTTCTGTTATGAACTTACGTATTGTAAGTTCAAATTTTTTTCCTACGAACTAGAGCACATAAGAGTACTGGCTGACAAAGGTTTGCAATTTTTCAAAATTTCCACATTTAGTTTGAATTTTTTCAAAAAAGGGTCAAACTGGTAGGCATGGATATGCATGCCAGTGTGTGGAATCACACACAACTATGGATGGATCTGTGATTGAATCACTACTTCTGAACCCCAAAATGATTTTTATTTTTAAAAAAGGGCAAACTATCACGTACTTGTAGTGTACATGTTTATTCGAAAGGTTAGTGATTTTCGTTTAAATAGTTAAAAAAATCCGTTCCCTTCTTTTACTTGAATACGTACCTTATTTCTTTCCCTTGAAATATTTCGTTCCCTCCTTTCCTTCAAATTTTTTTCGTTCCCTCGCTTTTTTTGGACCGAACCAAACTCCTCCGCTACCCCCGCCACCTAAATACGCTCATCTCTCCCACAACCCACGTTCGCACCTTCCGTTTTCCTAGCATTCACCGCCTATCAACAGATCTGGTAGCGCTCACCTCATCCTCTACCTCACCGTAGATCCGGCTTGCGTTTGCCCGCCTTTTGATCTCGAAGCCGGAGGACGACTTGGCCGGGAAGGGAGGCCGGGGGAAGCCCCCCGGTAAAAGTACGAGAGCTTCGAACAAACCGCCGAAGCAATCTTCAAAACAACAAGGTCGTAGTTGAATCCCCATCTCGTCATTCAATTTGATCTTGCGTATCGATTTATTCATCTTCTTCTTTTAGGGTAGGAGATGCGATCTTACGTATTAGTGCCAGTGGAGTACATGATAAAATCCGCAATTCATCCAGCCTAGGGTTTTACTTAACTTGACATATTGTTTTTTCAACTTGTGTACAACTTTGGAATGCTTATGAATACGGCATGTAGATTTGTCCGACTATTTGCCGTACAAATTATGTTTGCACATCTTAGATTCGTGAGAGCTGCCTTCAAATCTTAAAACCTTTTGATCGCGGACTGAATAATGTGATTGCCAACTTTCAGAATTTTGTCTACCACTTTCGGAAGTTTTGTAAACAACTTTCACAAGTTTTCTCTACCGCTTTCAGAAGTTTTCGCTACCACTTTCATAATTTTTTTTTACCGTTGTAAGAAAACTTTAAAATCATTCTAGTCATTGTTTGCCCGTCTAACTATGTGTCATACCTTTTTTTTTCCACACTATAGATTCATGCGAGCTGCCTTCAAATCTTCCAATTCTGACTTTCTTCTTTTCTTAGGGAATGTTGAACTATCCGACTACGAAAGGTTCGGCAACAGTCTATGGCAGATAACGCTGCACGTATGACTGCAGTGCTGCAGCAGAAAGCTGGTAATGATGTTCAGAGCATGCAAGATTTCACATCCATAGCATGTGCATTCGTGTATGGTGGTGCACAAGCTGGAACGAAGACGCATACGAAAGACGCAGCACAGCAAGACGAGCTAGCTACTGACTCAGAATATGAACCAGATCCTTCCGAGAAGGCAACTGAAGAAGAGGACCGTGCATTAGATGAAGAGGAGCGCAATCATGCAAACGAGGTCATATGAAACTAAATATTTTATTTATGTACAGATTACAATGTTGATTGCATACTAATGTCTTCAGCTATTTTTCAGGAGGCAGTAGAAGGTTCTAAAGAACCACTAAACAAGAAGAAGCGTTCGAGTTATGTACTGCCTACGACGAGAATGACAAGATCAGCAACAATCCAAGAGTCCCAACCGATGGAAGAGACACCCCCAGATGGGGAGAACAATCCGGCAGACAACTCGCCTACGTAAAATTTAACCTCAAAGGACAGCAACTCACCTGAAGATAATGCAGTTGTTAACTTCAACAGGCACATAATTTCTTAATTTTCTTGAAATACTAAATTGTTTCATTTTTGCATCTGATTGTACATAATGTTAGAACGTGTATTGTGAATTCATTTCAGAGGAGTCAACAATCATTATGAGGGGAAGCAGAAAGCGAGGTAAACGCACACCAACAATGGGGCATGGCCTAGAAGCGTACACCAAAAAGAATGGAGGCAATAAGATGCGGATTGACTTCACCGAAGGTGCGAAAAGACCCATAGATCATGTGCAAGCAGCTAAACTTAGTTCCCAGTTCGGTGTTCACGTCCGCAACAAGATGCTTCTTGCAACACACTGGAAGGAGTACGAGAAGGAGATGCTTTGGTAACGGTGGCGGTGAGTCAGCACATTTATGATATTCATCACCTAATGTTTACATGCATTTCAGCCATACCGTGGTAATATAACACTGGATTCATAATTTATGTAGGAAAATTTAACATGGACACACAAGATGAAGTGGGCAAGAACGTGTGCACTGCCATTTTGCGGAATTCTGTGACTGCATTAATATGTAACTTGTAACTTGTACCTTGTAGTCATCGTCAAACCATGTGGTTACCAGCTTTTCCCAACTTTTCTCATCAACATTATCTGGCTTCAGCAAGAGTGCTTGCGGTACAGTTAGATTTTGCATCTGGGGCCAATATTTATGTTTAAGCCTATATCGGTGTGGTCCGACTACTCTATGTTTGTGCTATCTTTGGGGAATACTAATAGTGCATCTACTTGACATAGGAAAAGTGTAAGACGAATAAAACTAACCGTGAGGCTGTCAAACAGCACCATACCACTGGTTCTAGAAGCTACGCTGCACATTGGGAAATTGTTGTAAGTTTTTTAACTATACTTATGCAAACCATACTTTCTAAGCAATTATATGATGTACGTTGCTAATGCAATCATGATCGAATTATGGTAGAAATCAAGTGTGACGGAAGATCAAGTTAAGGAAGATCCTACTCCTATTGAATTTTACAGAATTACTCACACCAACAAGGAAGGTATCATGAGCAAGGAGTCAGAAGAAGCATATGTAAACAAATTTACCTCATTTTATTGCAGCAACCTTGTTAAATTTCATTACAATACTGACAACAAGCTTTTTGATCATGCCGCAGATAGACATGCTGCGCAAAAAAATGGGTCCCCACCAAGAACATGAGCTGGGAAGAACAGATATGCAAATAGTAGAAGAAGTCCTCAAGGAAAAATTGGCCAAGAAGAACTCAAGGAGCACATTCCTCACAAGCTTGGGTATGTCATCTGTATCCAGAAAATCTAGCATATCATCTTCACGCATCAGAGAATTGGAAGAAAGGCTAGAAGATCAGGAGCAACAATCAGTACAAGCAGCTGAAAGGTACAAGATTGAAATGGAGGCAAAACTGAAGGCCCAGCAACAGGAATTTGAAGAAGCGACAAGAAGGCAACAAGAACAACTTGAAGCTCTGCAGAAGTCCCATGAACAGAAGACTACGGAATTTGAAACGAGGCAGAAGGAAATGGATTTCCTGCTAGGTTACCTCTTACGGATGTCGTCGCAATCATCCCAGGCCAACTGAACATAGCGCATTGTTATTCATGCAGACAAGCTTTCCTACGTATTTTCTGGGTAATTTTTTTCTTTTTCATGTGTACTCTATTTGCTAGTGTCATCAGACAAACACAGTTCATTTGTTATATTCGACGCATTTGAAATATTCAATTTTTTGTGCATTTATAAATTTTTTGAGACAAAATCCGTGACGAAAATGTGACGTAATTTATGACGGCCTAACAACGTCAGCAGACCGGTGGGTCCCGCACGTCAGCAAACTGGTGGGTCCCACACGTCTGCAAACCGGTGGGTCCCATTCGTCAGCATTTTGTGGACCCATTTTTCGTCATGCCACGTCTGCAGAGAACGGACCCACATGTCAGCATACACGTCAACAGACACGTCGAGTGCCACCTAAACAGCCACATGTCAGCATCCACATCAGCATCCAGTCAACAGCCACGTAAACAACCACATCATCTTCATTGACCGACAGGTCAGCAGCTTTGACCGGTCTAAAACAGCTGACGAACTAATCAATGACACGATTTTTGTCACGCATTGCGTTCATCGGTGACAAATTTATGAATGAACAGTGACAAATAATTTTGTCATGCATCCCATCAATTTGTGACGCGAAAAAACGCGTCACCGATGATCCATAATGCGTGACGCGAAATTGTCGTGGCGTCACTATTTTGTAATCTGTGACGAGGATTTTGTGACGGGCTTAGTGACGCACTAATGTCGTCACGAGGGGGTAATCCGTGACAAATTTCGCTAATAAGTGACAAAATGACCGTGTCACAAAAGATCAGTTCGGTTGTAGTGGTAAGACTGCGCGGTCGAGTACGCGTTGCTGCTGCTCTCGTCGCCGGAGCTGTCATCGGAGCCGAAGATGGAGGCGACATGATAGATGCCGCAGTCGGTGCAGAACTTCTCTGACGGGGCCTTGCCAGATGTGGCGGTCGATGGCGATGCGGACGCCGGAGTCGATGGAGACGTGGACACCAGGGTCGATGGAGACGCGGATGCCGGGGTCGATGGAGCATCGTGTGTCGTAACTGGTGTGGGCGCGATCGTTACAGTCGATGGAGGCGCGTTTTTTCCAGTCGATGGAGACGCGGGCGAAGGTGACGTAGATGCGATCTCCGTAGTCGATGAAGGCGCGGGTGAAGTAGTTGAAGCAGGCACGATCTCCGTAGTCGGTGAATGCGCGGGTGAGGTAGTTGAAGCAGATGCGATCTCCGTAGTCGACGAAGGCGCGGGTGAGGTAGTTGAAGCAGATGCGATCTCCGTAGTCAACGAAGGCGCGGGTGAGGTAGTTGAAGCAGATGCGATCTCCGTAGTCGACAAAGACGCAGGTGAGGTAGTCGATGCAGGCGCGATCTCCGTAGTCGACGAAGACGCGGTCGAAGTAGTCGAAGCAGGCGTGATCTCCGTAGTCGACAAACACGTGGTCGAAGTAGTCGAAGCAGATGCAATCTCCGTAGTCGACGAAGACGCGAGTCCCGCGGCCGGCGAGGGCGCGAGGTTGGAGAGTCGAAACGTCCCCCACTTGTTCACATAGAATTGCATGCTACCAAAAGTAAGGCACATACCTCCATAGAGATCGGCGTACACCGATCGGTGGCCGGCGGCTGGGGGTCGAATTCGAAGGAGGCGAAGCGGATCAACTTCTCGATTGTCGGCGTGTAGGTCGTCATCGAGGATGGAGCCGGTGCAACCATGATTCCAGCACTTGTCTTTCCCACAGACGGCGCCAGTTGACGTGGGGTGGCCACAGCAAGTCCCAGGGCCGAGTACCCTAGGTTGATTGAGAGGGAGAAAGATGAAGTGCTGGTAGTTACCACGGCGGACAAGCAATGCAATTTACCCAGGTTCAAGCTCCCGGAGGATAACACCCTACTTCCTGCTTGTCTGGTATTGATTATCGGAGGTGTTACAATGGCGATCCCGGTGAGATATCGATCTCGCTAGGGTTTTGGTAGTGGAATAATAGCCTGCCCTAATCGGCGGCCCTCCCAGCCTTTATAGAAGGCTGGGTCTCGGGAGTTCGCAACCGACTAGGTTTACAGATAAGGTAGGTCTCTACCGTCATAAGCTTCGTCTTCCTTAGGGCGTACTCTGCCCTCTTTGGGCCTCCTTTGTGGGCCTTGAGCATTGTCTCCTAGTAGGCCACCAGTTGGGCCCTAGTCCTTGCGTGCACCAGGTATCCTCATGGTGCGGCACCCGATAGGTAGGCCCACGTCAGTCTCCTTCAGTGAGAGCTAATGAAAACTCCTTTAGCCAGAACTCCTGTAGTGAGAACTCCTATTAACGAGAACTCCTTAGTGAGTAATCCTTTAATGATGACTCCCAGTTTTGTCGGGTCCCCTGTCTAGATTCGCAGTATCATGTCCTACTTCTTGTCGTGGGCATATAATTTGCATAACAACTCAGATGAAAACGAGCCAAACATTAAACTTGTTCGTCTCGACGAGACAAGCAACTCAGCGCGGGGTGTTTCTCCAACCAAGGCAGTTTTTCAGGACTTTCTGGGTCCTTTTCTAGTCACAGGCCGGATTCTGGAAGGTGACAGGCTATTCTGCTTCTGTCTTGTCGTAACTTTGCAGGCCGCATACTACCCTGGATGAAGACGACTCCAAAAGCAATATTGTGCGTCTTGACGATATGCGCAACTCGCCCCATGGGAGGCCTGCTTCCAGCGCGATACGCAAGACAGCAAGCATGCGCTTTTTAGACCAGGCGCCCCAGCCCTTCGAGAAGCCCGTCAGAAGGAGTCGGCGGCGATTGGCTGAACCCGGCCGGACTTGGCCGCTCCGGGATTCGGTCGTCGATATCCTGTGAATCTCAAAAGGAGATCGCCGAACAATGGAAGCAGGAACAAGGGTAAAAAGGAGTAAAAAGTAGGGTTTGTATTGACATGTCGATTGTTTGCTTAATTTCAATCGGCCATCACCTCTCACATATATATGAGACGGCTGGACTTCCCGTACAAGCACAGGACTCGTCTAGAATTTCCTTACAAGAAAAGTACATTAGTTCATGTCCTAAACCACTAGGTCTTTCCTAAGCCGGATCCCTGTCCGGAGCTCTCGGCGTCCTTCTTCTTTTACTCCTCCTTGTCCTGCTCCTTTTCCGGCTACTTGTCCTGCTCCTTTAGGACCTCTCCCTTTGTCCTAGTTCTTTTAATGCCGACTCCTTCTGAAATTTTAATGCCGACTCCTTCTGAGTCGGCTCCTTTATTCACAACTCCTTTTCTGTCAGGAGAAAACGGAGCTGATATCTAGCTGAGGAATAGGTGGTCTATCAAATGAGATAACTCCTTTAATGTGACTCCTTTTAGTGAGGACTCCTTTAGTGAGGTCTCCTTCAGTGAGAGCTAATGAGAACTCCTTTAGCGAGAACTCCTGTAGTGAGAACTCCTTTTAACAAGAACTCCTTAGTGAGTACTCCTTAATGACGACTCCCAGTTTTGTCGGGTCCCCTGTCCAGATTCACAGTATCATGTCCTGCTTCTTGTCGTGGCCATAGAATTTGTATAACAACTCAGATGAAAACGAGTCAAACATCAAACTTGTTCGTCTCGACGAGACAAGCAACTCAACGCGGGCTGTTTCTCCAAACAAGGCAGTTTTCAGGACTTTCCAGGTCCTTTTCTAGTCACGAGGCCGGATTCTGGCAGGTGACAGGCTAGTCTGCTTCTGTCTTGTCGTAACTTTGCATGCCGCATACTACCCTGGTTGAAGACGACTCCAAAAGCAATATTGTGCGTCTTGACGATATGCACAACTTCCGTGTTAAGCATTTTTCCATACGAGGTCATCTTCATGGTACTATTGAGCTTGTATCTGTATGCTGTAAAGGATTAGTCCCGGAAAGGACTCGCCCCAGGAACTCCTCAGGAAGGACTAGTGCCCCGGAAAGGATTCACCCCGGGAAGTACTCCTCAGGAAGGATGGTGCCCCAGAAAGGACTCGCCCCGGGAAGGACTAGCTCGTCGACTGGATATAGCAGTTGCGCCGGGTAGAACATGACGACTCCTCTCCCTGGAACAAGACGGTGTAGGCTTGAACTTGACAACTGTCATGGCAGCATGCATACTAGCCTCGACATGAAATGCCGGCTCCTGGGACAACGCTAGCTTCTTTGATAACTCCTTGGGTAATGCTGTCTCCCGGATGACTCCTTGGGCAATTCCGGCTCCCTGATGACTCCTTGGGCAGTGCCGGCTCCGGGATGACTCCTTGGGTAATGCCGGCTCCCTGATGACTCCTTTTGGAGCATGACATGTTGGGTCCTGGGACTCGCCTTATTGAAGCCAGTGGCAACTTGTAGCTTTGGCAAGGTCGCTAGTACATGGTGGTCGGCGGCCTGATGGCTTTCCTAATTGGGACATAGCACTGCTTGCCTCCTTCTTCTTCATGCATGTCTTGGCGACTTCCTGAGTGCGTCTTGCTGGATCAAGGATATCCGGGGTTGGGCTGGCTAGGTGCCGAAAATGGGTGCTAACACATACCTTTTTGGGTCTTTTCAAGACATGAAGATGTTTATATGACATGGTTCTCAAGGGAGTAATCACATGAATAACTTCCTCTTTGGAAATAATTTTGGGAGATGGAGTAGCAAGAATTGAGTCAACAACAAGATTAGGCACACAAATCTGGGCTTGCCTTTGTGGTCGGGGTATTTCTTGCACAACTCCATCTGGATTCCTGCTAACAGAGTGTGAAATAACTATGTCAAAGGGAACATTCTCATTAGAACCTTATTACCCTCAAAGAAGAAGGTGTTATCAAACTTCCCTCTTCGCGCGACAAATGTAGTCTTGGTGTATTGATGGAGTTTCCCTCTTGATCCATCACTATTGTATTGACTAACAAAGCCAACACCTTCAAAACGTGGAAGAGGTCTTTGCTTGCACAAGACTTCTTCAAGTTTCTCACTACTTCCCTTTGTGACATTTTTAGTATGCCTTATTCCAATTGTTCTTATAAGATTGGGGTTTCCTCTTCAAGCGAAATGCTTGGTAAGGGGTTTGCATCATCAATAATAATAAGAATATGGTAAGTGTTTTAGAAGGGAAGCCTCTTTGTTTATGCGAGCAAAAGCAACACAAAATATACATTAAATGGGAGAGTCGTTTTTAATGAATGAAGAACTCGAGGGCGAGTTCCTTTTAAGGTGAGTAAACTGTCATACCTCGAATTTTATTGGATATTTTCACCGAGGTTCTTGTCATCACCGTTGAAGACTATTTTATCTGTCATTTTTTTTTTGAATTTCTAATCATAGATGACAGTCAAGGACATCTCTCCGAGACATTCGATCGTGGAGTACTCTTTATTCTAAGATATTATCGTGAAATTATTATCTCCATGGCCATCTTCATGTGATCTCTCAAAACAAGCCTCTTCTTAAAGATCTGAGTCCATGATTGAGTCGGACTCGTCGAGCTAGTCGAAATTGACTACTCATTTTCCCAAATCGAACTCCGAATGTATCGTCTATGGTTTACTCAATTTGAAGGGTTGAGATAATAAGAAATTCCTATTTAGTTTGACTAGTTAGCGTGCACGTGCAACGCACGTCTACACAAAATTCAGCAAAATATACGTGTGTATGCGGATGTTTTATTTGACTACTTTTAAATCATTTGCAAGAGAATTTCTAAACCATGCATAGACATGATATACTTGTCTGAAAGTTAAAATAGAAAAGTAAAACAATTAATTTGATTACTTTTGACAAAGCAGTCCAATTTCTTTGTAGTCAATGTCAATCGACTAATATGAAGTTATTTTTCAAATACACAAATGTTGTTCTAGTCTACTAATAGATACACTATTTTTCTCAGAACTACATATAGCATGTTAGACAAAAGCATTACAATGACTATATTATCACAACACAACTTCCTGTAATAAGCGACAACAAACCATATTCAAGTTCAAGACATCATAATGCGCAGAACAATCAAGTTCAAGTAGAATCCATTTGGTATAGCTATTTTCGTGTCCAAAGTGCTATTATGTGTTCCATCTTTAAGGGTCCATGGAAAAATACACGAAGCCTGAAATTAAATATTCTCGTTCTTCATTCATGAATCCTCCTTCTCTACCCAACTCTCGAAACAAAATGTCGATCTTTATGCGGAATAATATAGAGTACTATAAAGTGCACCTTGGCCAACTTTACACGATGTATACTTAAAACATTTCAGAAAAACATAAGCAACCCAAATTGCCAGGAATTTGAAACATTCATATAAAGATAAATCTCAGCACCCAGTACCAACGAAGCACCATACCGAAAATTATTCACAAACCTGGAAAACAAATACAACAATAAGCTATTTGTATATGACAGAAGGAACTGAAGATGAGGGGTGCTCACTTAAGAGCGCTGCACATCAAATTGTTAAAATGGCAGCAAGAAGAAAAAACTGCACCTTAGCCAGGGGCTCTGGTAATGGAATAAAAAAAAGGCAAATAGTATTGCTCTTAAGCTGAGGACGCAGGTGATGTGATGTTGCATCCATCACCTGCAAGGCAGTAGCCATGTGATGTTGCGCACTGCTAGGTGATGATGCTGGTTCTGGAGGGCAGCAAGAGTGCCTGAAGGCCGTTACAGACAGAGGAGGTGCAATATAACAACTTTCAGAATATCAACTGTGATAGAAAAACCCTGCATGATTGTGCTACACGATGCAGGATATACATTGACTCGTACTGCTGAGGCTACAAATGTGGGGAAAGAAGGAACGGAGAAGCACCTTTGAGCTTGGCAATTCTTGCAAGATATTCAAACACCCAAACAGAATAATCGTGATTTGCACTTAATCTTCTTGATTCTGGGTAGCTACAAAATAAAATAACAGTACAATATGTAGCCTAAGAGTGGTTTTGCCACAACATCTTCCTGATTCTCTGCTTGGCATGATGGTATATGAATTATGAAGCATTGCATCCATACAATAGAGTTTTCCATCATCTGTCAACATAAAAAAGTATGTAATGGGTGTCAATTAGCTTGCTCAAAAGACATGTCCACATTCCCGGATGGAGAAGAAAGACCGACAGTTGAAAGAATAATAAACATAACCTTACGTCTTTTGCTGTGTTCAAGAATTTCAAGTTTGTCGGCAGAGATAAAATGCCAATTCCTGTTTAATTTTCTTTGATAGACTTCTCATCAGTACACTCGGTAACTATCTCTAGTCAACAACAGATATACTTTGGTAAACCATAAATTAATATTCAAGCAGATAATATAAGGGCGTCCAGATAGTACCACCTAATTTTAGGAAATCCACATACCAGCAAGAACAAATATATACTTCCAAAGACCACCATATGGTATGAGGCTTCCATGTGTATGAATTCTCCCTCTTCTAAAGTCTAAAAAAAATATGCTTATTATGTCAATAAATTGAACCATTTGCACAGGTAAAGTCTGAAGACATATGTGTACTTACACTATGCGAGAGCCAATGATGTACATGTGAAAATTGGAATGAACACTAACACAATAGACTTATGTTTCTGTAAATAACATCATGACCTTAGAGCTTAGACGCATTGCTGTAAACCACGATAGAGAAACCATGGGTTGTATCCTCTTCCTGGAATCCTGGTTGCAAAGGGTAGAGAAGAAGCACAGGTAATCAGAAGTAAAACAAGCTGTTGGGTGAGATCAATACACAGTCATTGGGATTTCTGAACGCAACCCTGCAATGCTGCACCATGAGAAAGAAAGCATCAAATTCGACAGACCTGGCCTACTTTTTTTTGAGGGAACAGTCTTACTTTATTAACTCACATCGTTTTGGATATAATCAGCACTCTGTCAGCTAAAAACTCTGGGCTCGTCCCCAGCCACTCCTGTGATACACCATTAAGACACGCAGCGCGTGCACACAGGTGTGCCTGGCTGACCGACGGGTAAACACTAAAGAGAAAATCTGAAAAAACTCTACCAGATTACTCACATCCTGTAACAAGGCTGCTATGACCGAACGGTCCGTTCTTCTTGTATCCCAGCATCGTACAAGATCTTGGCAGTCTGTTTCAAAGATCACAGACCTGAAGTTTCTTGCCTGGGCAAAACACACTGCATCTCGGAAAGCCAGTGCTTCCGCGCTCAGACCTGACCTACTCGCGCACCTCCGGTGACGGGCGACTGTGTGCAGCCGGTCGGAGGTCGATTAGTAGGCAGAATACAGGAACAAGAGGTGGATGTAAACTACCTGCACGTGAATCGGGAGAGGGGATAGCAGAGGTGTTCCCGGCGGCCGCATAGTCGGAGGCGTGAGAAGGGGCAGCTGGCGTGGAGGCGGTGGGGAATCTGGATTCAGGGCGTCGGGTTCTCCCGGCGGCCGTATCCGATGATGTCGTACTTCGCTCACTGCCCACGCACCGCTCCTGGCGCGCTCGTCAACAATCTGCGCTCGCCGCTCTCCATCGCCGGCGTGGAGGAGAGGGATCCCAGAGGGTCGAACGGAGGAAAGTTGGAGGAGAGGGATTATTGGGGAGGTTTCCTAATTAATCGGATCGTAGCGAGCGAACGGGGGACGCGTAGTGAAAAAACGTCGGCAGGAAATGTTCTGCCGAGTCCACAGGATGTATCTACACCGTCGAACATGATTAAGTCGATATTGACTGTTAGATTTGATTACGTAGGGGTGATCTAACGGTGCTGGTGGTTCTGTGTACGTTTCTCTAGGTGCATGTAGGAAAGTTTCACTTCGCTCTTTTATAAGTAGTGGAGATAAAATAATCTGGTACTTATCCTGGACAGGGGGTGCGGTCAGGGGAGGCAAAAAACCTGATCCATTCTTTCATCTCCCTCGTGTGCTCTCCTCCATGACAAGAGGGAAGCCATGGCCGGCGGATCCCTATCCTCATCCGATCCTCTGCCCTAGTCCATCCGTCGCCCTCGCCGCCGCAACATCAAGTTCGTGTGGAATCGCCGGCAGCCGACCGGAGCCTTGCGGGAGCACCCCTCCGCTGCACTGAAGACCACCTCGAGAGGCGCTGCTCCTACTTTGTTGGTTTGCTTTCCTTCAATCCAGCCCTGCAGTTTATTTTCCAAGCGAGCTATTGAGCAGTCTGGACATGGTCAGGACTTCTGGGCGTTTTGCTTAAGATCTAGCGGCAGTTTAGTTGAAGGTAATATTCCAATTAAAGGAATCTGCTGCATACCAGGGACGTGTAGCCCTAATAAATCCTGATGGTTTTCTTTAGAAATCTAAGTAGGAATCGATGCTACCTAGTTTAAGTGATTTCTGTCTCTAAGACTCTTAACTGAATCTAGTAGTTTGCACATGGCTTCCGATGGTTGGTGTATCTAGGATTTTGGTACACACGCATAATCTTTGGAGTATGCATAGTAGTAGTGCGTCCCATCCAGCAACTATTTAGCCTGCTCTGTTTACATATATACGTATGTGCTTGTGTACCGATGGTTAACTCTGTAGAATGGCAAGCGCTAGCTACGATTTAGAAGTATGTTGAAAAGTTCTCGTAGTTTAGTATTTCTGAATGGTTTCATCTACAGATGTGAGGATTTCCGATGCCGATATGAATTCTTCCGTTGAACGTCGAGGTTAAGGCAAGTGCATGACGAACCTCACCTTCTTATATTCGGTGTGCTGTTTGTTGAGCTTCAAGTGTGCTTGGTTCTTATTCAATGTTTATTCGATTCAATATTCTTCTTCTAAACTCCACGGGTTCGCAGATTGGTAAATTCCGAGTCAATACTGTGGCAGATTGGTAAATTCCGAGCCAATACTGCGGCAGGTCGGTAAATTTCGAGCCGACACGTTGGTAAATTCCGAGCCAACACTGCCTTCACATGATGAATAATTCCCCGTCACATGTGCTAAAACCCGCAATGCAGTTTTCAGTAAAATTGTGTGATTTCGATTGAAGTTCCAATGATGTTCATGGTATAATGTCTTTATGGTTCCATATTGTACTTGCTGAGTATTTTTATACTCATTCTTGTGTTTCATTTGGTTTCAGGTACTACTAAACGATATGTATGGGATATGGGCGTAGCACCTCTACATCTTTAAGCACGTCACATAACTTCAAATAATAATCAGTGGCTTTCTACAGTACTTGGTTGATCCGCCTTTGTACATCTCCAAAGTTTCACAGCTTTTATGAGTTGTGTGGATGTTTCTTTCAAGCCGTGACATGTTTAGTTATCTAACTTGTTTCGTTATCAGATTCGTATCAATTCTTGTCCAAGATGCCTTACTTACATTGAAAACTCTCTCCAATTTTCAACTATGTTCTATACTTTGTAGATCAAGTTGTAGTGCGGTAGCATCTCAGGTAGGGTTTCTACCTGGGGTGTTACATTGAGACTTTTTGGTAATATGAGAAGTGTTCTTATTCTCAAAATCCTCATAGTCATACTTGAGTGACTCATGGTTTTGCTCCTCTTTATATAATCAAGACTTAGCTTATCATGATCACTCAAAAGAGTGTTATGTTTCTTTGAGAGATAAAGATGTTTTAACTAGAGCTTATATAGCTCAATCTCTCGCAATAAACTAAAAATGTTAAGCTCTTGCAGTTAAATATGTATTTAACAACATCTCATTTTGCTTCACACAAACATGAGCAGTGTCATCATATGAAAGTAATCCACTTACAATTCTTCACCAAGGAAGTCATCATCACCATCATCATAGTGAGTGGAAAGTTTTATCCTGGGCCTTTTGTCCATGATGCACTATGGATAGGGATGGCAATGGGTACCCATTACCCGCGTACCCTGCGGGTAAAAACCCTATTAGGATAAGGGTTTGGGAGAAAAAATATCCATGGGTATATAAATGGGGAAATCTCGTACCCATCGGACAGAGAGGGTACGGGTATGGGTTCGTATAACCCATACCCGCGTACCCATGTACCCTTCTAAATCTGACAAGTGGGTCTCCCAATAATAACCTAATGTACCTACTCATTTTTATGACTATGTGCTGTTTTTTATCATTAAAATGTGATGTTGTTTATGCACAAGTGTTGTTGTTTACATGTGTTGATTATGTGCAAGTGTTGCTGTTTATCAGTAAATGTGTTGTTGTTTATAATGTGTTGTTATTGACAATTTGATGCTATTCATAAGTATGTGTTGCGGTTTTAAATGTGCTGCTGGTTAAAGTTATATGATGTTGTTTACGACTATTTTCTACTCAATATATTGTGTTGCAAATGCGGTATTTTTACCCGCGGGTACCATTTTACCCTGTCGGGTGAAGGGTATGGGAAAACGTTGTACCCGCATAAGGGTATGGGTACGGGTAACGGGCAACATTGAGGGGACGGGTAAGGGTATGGGGTGGCTCCACCCTTACCCATATCCTGCGGGTGCCATCCCTAACTATGGAGTGTGGTTATCCTTCTTGAGAACTTCAAAGATGGAGTGTGAAGCGGTCTCAATCTCGGCAACACCACTTTCTCCGGCATCAGTTTAGGAGTCCGAGTCGGTCTTGGGTTTGGAGCCGAAAGTCCATTCACCAAGATTGGCATGAGAGCTTTATATATCCCTCCTATCCTTCTTGTCTGTCGTGTCTTTCTTTTCTTTGAGACGCCCATGACAAGTTGCAACGGAGTGTCCGGATTCGCCCCAATTATAAAACATGTGCTTCTTGAGTTTGTACTTGGTGGAGTTTCTTGAATTTTCTTTGAAGTTGTAGTATCCCTACATTGTTCTACACATCTTGTTGAAGTTGAGAGACATGAGAGCCAAGTCACTCGAAACTTTCTCTTTGTCTTCTCTCCCTTTATCACTTGAGACATCTTGAGATTGATACGATTTCAAAGCTCTTCTTTGTCCTTGAGCCCAGTATCATGAGCAATTTTTTTTCCATTGACTCCAGTTGGCTTGAGGTATCATTAATAACTACTTCCTCTGTCCCAAATTATAAAAAAAATTGGTACGCTCAAATAGCCTACCAAAGATGTTTTATATTTAGACGGAGGTAGCACTATCTTCATCCCAACTTATATAACATTTTTTCAACGGAACTTATATGACATTTTGGTAAGCTAAATTAGATTATCAAAACATTTTCTTACTTGACGGCGGATGATGTATCTGAGCTATGACTCGATTATTGAATCACTATGGATACATACTTTTTTTTCATCTCTTCTGTTTCCACTTCTTTATTGGGATGTCGATACGCACACAGACTGTGTAGCCAGTCGTGTGTGCAGCACTGCAGCCGCACATCCAAACAGAGATGCGGCTCGCAATCATTTCCCCCCCACCCCGCTTGTTCATGAACCCAAAACGGCCGCAGTTACACGCCGCAGCAGGCGTAGCACCCTCGTAATATTCTGCAGCGCAGGCGCGCAGCCCCCTGTAGGCCAGCGAGGGGCGGAGGAGTTCGCCGTTCCAGCGCGTGCCTTCTGACCAACAATGGTGGTGGCCTGGTAGGCTCTCTATCTTTGCCTCTCTACTGCCGATTGGAGTGCCTCTCCGATTCAACTGATTTTGGTAGAAGGTAGTACAACGAAATTAGGTATTCCTTAGCGCGTGCGAGGATTGTATCCCGTAGATTCTTTCTTCTGTGATTCCTCCGTGCAACAAGGAAAGTTCCCATTGATGAACTGATTCCCTTGTTTTTTCCCCGCTTAATCATACGAACTCTCCATTCAGATGCGAGGGCTTATTATTGTTGATTTATCACTCTGTGCGCGATTCGGTTTTGCTTATAGAGTTTTTGTGGTTTGTGTGATTGAAAAAAAATGTCATCTATTTTGCCCTTGGTGGATGCGTTCCATATCCTAGAATTGGATCCGGCTGTGTTGCTTTTTCCATAGCAGTCACCAGACTTCGTGTTGCGCTGGATGGTTAGCTCCTTAATCCGTTCCTCATACTGTCTCTCGAAACAGGCTTTCACCCCGCTTTATAAATAAAATAACATGCCAAGCAAGTCCATACAAAGTCATAAGCACGAAGGCAAAGGTATAGAAAAGAGCGCTGGGGCAGCAGCACAAGTAAGCCCAACAACTAGGAGAAGCAAGGGGCGCGGGAAGCAGGGGGTAGGGTACAACAGAAAGAACAAAAGCCTAGGCCAACCGGCGCTAGCTACTAGATGTAGAAGAGATACGACGCGCGGACTCCAAGAGTCTACCAAGCATGTCATCTAGCCCCCCCTGTCGCGCTGCCTAGAAAGCGGGTACCACTGTTGCAAGAAAGACATGAATTTGAATATAGCGTCAGAAGCACGTCGAAGAAACACCCGCTCGATCACCATCTTATTACGAATCGTCCAAAGAGTCCATGCCAACGCGGCGAACACAAACCAGAAGAGGCGTCGCCTCCCCCAGTACGGTTCGCCTGGGTCTCAAGGAACTCGCCAAGGTCTGAGGCCTGCCAAGCAGGCCCAACCGCCTCGTGAACGAAGTTCCAAATAAACCTGGCAGCAGGACAGGTGAACAGGATGTGGGTTCCCGTCTCGGGTATCCCACACATGGGGCAAAGCCCATTCCCCGGTCCGTGCCGCTTCCGGACCTCCACCCCTGAGGGGAGGCGGTCCCTAAGGAGTTGCCACACAAAGATTTTGATTTTTAGGGGAAGGGGGGCCTTCCACAAAGGAGAAGCCCAAGCTCTAACCGGACCACTGAAGAGACTCCGATAGGACGACTTTACGGAGAATGTCCCAGAAGGCGTCAGATGCCATGACACAAGGTCTTGGCCTCCTGGCAGCGCTTCCGATAGTGACCTCCGTAACTCCGTCCAAGCTGTAGCCTCGGCATGTCCAAATCTTCGTCGGAACGAGATGTTCCAATTCCCATTTTGCACAGCCGAGGCCACCAGCTGCATCGGGTCCGAATAGATAGCAAAAAGAGACGAAAACCTATGCTGTAACGGGCTATCCTCAAGCCACGAGTCCAGCCAAAAAAGGGTGCCCTCTCCATTCCCAGTGGAGAAGCGCGCACCCTTTCTAATCTCATGCTTGATGGTTTGGATGGACCGCCAGAATTGGGAGCCATCGCGGCAGTCACAAGCAAGGAGGGGGCGTCCCTGCAGATATTTCGCTTTAATAAGTTGCAGCCATAACCCCCTCCTCCTTAAGTATCCGCCAAACCCACCGCAGCATAAGGGCGGTATTCATCTTCTGCGACGCTAAAATGCCTATGCCCCCCATGTCCTTGGGGCACACACATCCGCCCATTTGACCATATGGTACTTCTGACGCCCATTGGCCGCCTGCCAAAAGAAGCGCGAGAGTTCCTTGTCAAATGCGCCATGCGTACCTTTCGGGAGCTCATAGATTCCCATCATGTACATAGGTAAGCTAGACATGCAGGAATCAATAAGGACAGATTTGCTCCCCTTGGAGGTAAATCGCCCCTGCCAAGGCTCCGCCTTGGCTTTGACCCGCCCAACAAGCGGCTCTAGATCCTTAATAAGAATCCTAGAGTCACTAAGAGGCATCCCTAGATAAGTAACAGGGAAGGTGGACAACTTGCTGAAAGTGCATGGTGCACCCATGTGTGGTTTTGGTAATTAATGACAATTCTTATGGACTAATGTTTGCATTGAGATATTCTTGTAGATCTTGTCCATAGGAAAGCATTGGAGTTCATGTGTTGGACTCTAGAAGATTATAGGATGACCAAGGTTCTATCCAAGGGTTTATATGAAGAATAGTCATGTGTAGAGTTGAGCATATTGCAAGTATGTCTTGAAGGATTCAAGACATCATCTTTGTGAAGAGAGAGAAGATTATGAAGTGCAAGTTCAAGAGAAGCATCTCGAAGAAATCCTATGCTTGAAGCTTGCCACCCATGTGGAGATATTGGTCAAGTGAAGATGTGCCTATGAGAGGCTCTCCCACATTGGTGTATGGGGGAGCAACATGTGAATCTTCATCAAGCGAAGCGTAATCAAGAAAGGTGGTCCACTTGAAGAGATCAAGATCGTCATCATCTAGCTCAAGTGGAATGCGCAAGGCAAAGGTATGATCTTGATAGGGTTTCTATTTTACCGGTCTCATGGTATTAGTAGGAGACCGGGTTATAGGATAGACGGCGTACTATCAATAGGGGCTCTCAAGTGAGCAACTTGATCGCATCTTTGTGGAGAGCTCAAACCTTTGCATACTTGGCATGTCATCTTTCTTGGTTCTTATTTGGCTTTTATCCATGTGAGAATTTAGAGCTTGTGTTCATCTCCATACCAAGCTCTAGTTCATCAAAAAACGGATTTCATATGAATATCTTGTTGAGTTTTTTATGTTGGAGGTTTTACCGGTTTGTCTTTTCTAGTGAGATAAAACTCTCCTCTATTGGTTTCTTCCTCACATGATGGACTATGATGTGTATATGCATGATCTTGTAGAGCTTGTGATTATCTTCGAAACAAGCCCAAGATCATAGAAAACGGAGTCCGGATGAAAAACTTGTTGTGTTTCGGGTTTGGAAATATTATCGGTTTATCCGTGAGGAAAGTTCCACACCTCCCATGGTTGGTAACTTTACTCTATTTATGGTTGGAAATATTATCGGTTTATCGTGAGGAAAGATATTGTTGCTATCTTTCCAACAAAATTGGTTTCACCTGATTTGGATTTCGTACGTGAAAGTTATTGGGTTTGCAGTTTTGTGGTTTTCCAGGCAGGAGTCTCCGGTGTCCCCAACCGGAGTCTCCGGACTCAGGGGTTTCTGTCGAAGAGGCTCAAGTTGGTTCACTCCCTGGACCCTGTCCGGAGTATTACCAGAAAGTTACCGGAGGAAGGGCGGAGTCTCCGCCCCTGGCCGAAGTCTCCGGTCTTTGGACCAAAAGACTCCGGTCTAACCTGCTCCAAGCCTCAAGGTGGTTCAGCCCCTGGACCCAGGCCAGAAACTTACCGGAATGTGTCCGGAGACTCCGGCCCAGGCCGGAGTCTCCGGTGTAAGATTTCCTGCAACGGCTCTTTTTTTTGGTAGACCTATAAAAGGCCCCTTCTTCCCCAAAGAGAAAAGGCTTTTCTGCAGCACGTTTTTTTCTCTCTCTCTCTCCCACCATTGTTGACCTTGAAAAGCTTGCATCTCTCTCAATTCCTCCCATGATTCTTGCATATCTTTGAGGGAAAAGTAAGAGAGAAGATCTAGATTTCCATCAATCCATCTCTCCTCTAAGTGAGGGGAACCCTTTGGATCTAGATCTTGGAGTTCCATTTGTTGAGTTCTTCTTTGTTCTTCCTCTCTTCTCCCCCCATAAGTATTAGTTGCTTTTGGTGGGATTTGAGAGTGAAGGATTTGAGCACTTGTGCTCTTGCCATTGATTTGTGCATCGGTTTGTGCTCTCCACGAGGATTCGTGGAAGTTGAAAGTTTGTGAGCTTGTTACTCTTGGGTCTTTTGACCCTAGACGCCTTTGTGGTGGTTGAGACCTTTTGTGGTCACGTGTAGCCGTTCGGGAGCCCCAATCCAGTTGTGGGTTGTGCCCCGGATTGTTGTTGTAAAGGCTCCGGTTTCCGCCTTGAAGGGAACCGATAGTGGAAGGTGAACCAAACCTTTTGTGGTATGGTTCATCGGAGAAGAAGGTGAAACCTTTGTGGCGTTGAGACCGACCTGTTGTGGTGGCTCACACCTCTCCAACTAGACGTACTCCCCTAAAAGGGAGGAACTCGGGAATACATCCTCGTCTCCGCGTGCCTCGGTTATTTCTATACCCGAGCTCTTTACTTATGCACTTTACTTTGTGATAGCCTTCGTGCTTGAAGTATTCTATTGCTATCACCTTGTTGCGTGTCTTGCTTAGCATAAGTTGTTGGTGCACATAGGTGAGCCTAGTATTTAGGTTGTTGGCTTGTTAATTTAAACACCTAGTTTTATTCTGCAATTATCAAGCCTAAACCGGAAAAGTTTTAATCGCCTATTCAAACCCCTCTAGGCGACATCCTTGTTCTTTCACTTGCAGTTAAGGTTGTCCGCTATCCGCTGTTGCTCCTCTAGGGAGTACCCCATGATCATGACTTCGCTCTTGTCGAAGTTAATCTTGAGGCCCGACATAGCCTCAAAGCAGAGGAGAAGGAACTTGAGATTAACAATGTCAAGTTCCAAACCCTCCACCATGATCATGGTATCATCCGCATACTGGAGGTGGGTGACTCCACCTCCAGGAATAAGGTGTCCGACCACACCAGAGATGTGACCAGCCGCCTTGGCTTTATCCAGGACAGTCGCAAGCACATCAACTGCCAGGTCGAAGAGGAGAGGGGATATTGGATCCCCTTGTCTTACCCCGCACGAGGACCTAAAATAGGGACCAATGTCCCCATTAATATTAATCGCCGTGTTGCCACTCATGACGATCTGCATAATCCAGCATATGAATCGATCATCGAACCCCTACGCTCGAGGGCCTGGCGAAGAAACGCCCAGTCCAAACGATCATAAGCCTTCTGAAAGTCTAGCTTAAGGAAGACACCCTTAAGATGTCTAGCCTTAACTTCATGGACAATCTCATGAAGCGCTAGAATTCCGTCATGGATAAATCGTCCCTTGAGAAAGGCGAACTGATAAGGGTGTGCGAGTCTCTCCACAACTGGTGCCAAGCGTGAAGCACACACTTTGGCAAGCAGTCTCTGTATGACATTAATCACCGTGATCGGTCTAAATTGGCGTATATCAGTCGCCCCCACAACTTTAGGGATGAGGGTGATTACACCAAAATTGAGGCGAGACATAACCAATGTTCCAGTGTAGAACTCCTGGAACATCGGCATAATCAGCGGCTCAATACTCTCCCAGAAATTCTTGAAGAAGGAGACAGGAAGGCCATCTGGGCCCAGGGCCGAGTTGGCCTTGATCCCCATAATAGCTCGACGAACCTCCTCGGGGCTGAAAGGGAGAGTAAGCTCCGCGTTCTCTCCATCCGAGACTAAGGCCCTAAGGGCCAGAAGTCAACGGCTAACGCTACCCCTGTGCGGGGTCCCTCCGTAAATAACTCCTTATAGAAGGAGTATATGTGGGCGGATAGGTCTTTGGCCTCCTCTAGTAGGAGACCATCCGCCCACAAGCACGGTATAGTACACCTTCGCCGTCGTCCATTAGCAATGGCATGGAAATACGCCGTGTTAGCATCACCACGTAGGATCCAATTTTGGCGACTGCGTTGTCGCCAAAAGATCTCCTCGCCTTTATAGATCTCCATAAGGGAGGTCTCCAAGGCATACCGCTGAAGCCAGGCATCAGCAGTAAGGCCCACCGTATCAGCCGCCACGTCAAGCGTCTGGATCTGGCCGAGGATGTCTGCCTTATTCTTACAGCTCTGCGCCAACGTTCGCGCCCCACCCTCGCATAAATTGGCGAGCGACTTTGGTACAATGGTGCCAAAATATCAACCGCATTATATGCACGGGGCCGATCCGTTCACTTTTCCTTTGGCTGCATTTCCACACATTGGTCATGTATCAGGATCACACCAATTAGTGGCGGCGCTAGGAATTTATTACAGGGTATTCATTTTGTCAAAATCATCACTAATTTTGCTAAAATCGTCACTGTTTTGCTATAATCAACACTATTTTGCAAAAAACATGGGTATTCACTTGCATACCTAGGAATAGGGTTGAAAATGATAAGGGAACTTTCCAGCGGTTTCTGTAGAAAAAGGAAATGAAGAGCCAAAAATGGTAAAGGAAACGACATTTTGCGGAAACAAAACGAAAACGGCATATTCAAAAGTGAAAATGACAAAGGAAACGATTTAGCAGTTTCCGACGGAAACGGAAACGAAACGGAAAATTCCGGAAATATAAATACGGATTCCGCACAAACAATACACTCTGGATTCGAGCCACCCACAGCCCAAGTGCAAACTGAGGCCTGCCTATATCGCTAGTTAGGTCCATTAGTTAATACTAAACCCTAACTAATCTAGGTACATACATGCAGCGTGCGATCACAAGCCCAGAACACCGCCTCGACAATCGCTTGGAGGATAGCCGCCTCGACTCCTTGATCCCCCGACAACTCCTCCGTGTCCAGCGCACTGCTCCATTTCGCGCCTTCGCTTTCGATCGGTGGACAATTCTTGTCTTGTTAGCTACTTATATTTATATTTTGTGAGTATGCACCAACATATTATACCGCTATTGTATTCCGACAAATACCCGCTTTCGTATCGTATCCGTTCCGTATCCTTTCCCTATTCATTTCTGGCGATTTCCGATTCTGTATTCGTTTCCGGGGTTTCCGATTTCGTTTCCGATTCCGGCAAGACGAAAGGAAATAAAAACGATAATTCATGTTTCCTTCTGTTTCCGTTCCGTTTTCAAACCTAGGAAGACACCTAGCGCCGCCCCTGACACCAATAGGATACCCCGTAGTTTGTCAAAATAACGATGTCCGATATGGTGACACGGCTGCAAGCCAAACTTAGCGACCAAGCTAGACTTTAATCTAGAAAAATAAATAAAAGCTACACTAGCCGACTCTCTCAGACAGCGTCGTTTCAAAGCTACACCCGTTCCCTCCCTTAATTTCTCCCGCCTCACGTCCCGACGAAATCCCCAAATTCGCCACCGCCGCCATGCCGCCATGCCGCCGCCGCCGCGGCATCGTATCCTCCTCCTCCTCGTCGCCGTTTTCCTCGGCAGCACCACCTGCACCCTTTCAACCTCCTCGGACCCCGTCGAGCTAACAGGTACGTATGCTCCGCAGCCCCCTCCCCTAGTCCCCGTAAACCCTAACCCTAACCCGCCTCATCTTGCAGTCACTTCGCACCCGCCGTCCTCACTCCACCTCCCGCTGGCAGCACCCGTCGCCGGGGAAGGGAGCGGCGGTAGTGGCTCCTTCTGCACGCGCGTCCATCTCCGTGGCCACGCCTCCCGCCTCCGTGACCCGTCCCGCTTCTTCCACGCTCTGCGGGTCCGCGCCAACGCCTCCCGCCCAAACGCCCTCGAGCTCTGCTTCCACCGGTAAGCGAAAATGTGAAAGAAAACCCTACCTTTTCTTTTCTAATTCTGCTTCTTGGCCTGATTTTTTTGGGGTTGTGCGCGTGGTGTTTGTAGGAATGCCACAATCGGTCCGTGCAAGTGTGCCTCGTCGCAGTGGCAGAAGGTGCCCAAGAGCGGGCTCTGGGCGCAGTCCATCTCGCCATACGACCATCGGATCCTTGATTTCCGGATGCCGGGGGACCCTTCGAGATCCGTTGTGGTGTCCACGGAGGAAGGTGGGTTTTTCTTTTGGTTGCTTTGCTGCGGCTTTACACTTTGATTGATGTCATATGTTGTTGTAGTTATTGAATTGGGGATTGGTTTTTTTTTTTGTGTTTGCCTTTGCAGAGTTCTTGCTCCATAGGGTGGTGTTCCTGGTGCTGGGGTTGGTGCTGATGACGGTGGCCCACACGCTTAGTCAGTCTGTAGTGTTCTACTATGGTGGAGCCATGACGGTCGGCATTTTTCTTGTGATACTTATTATACTTTTTCAGGTAAGCTATTCTTCTATACTCTGTTCTCTATAGACTGCAAGTTAATGCTGCAAAAACATGTGCTCTCCATCCTTGAGCACGGTGGATATTATGTCCCTTCTTTTATTTGATAGTATATAAGTGTATGCTTATTTCCAGTAGTTTTGCTCACATGCTCTATTTGATCAGGACAGAGTGCTTACTTTATATTGGCACTATCCACTACACCTTATATGCTGTGAAGAGCTTAATTAGGACAATTTTGAAAGCATGTTCTGGTAGCATACTCATTTATATACATGGTGTGTCTGATTTATGTTGTTTACTTGTCTATTCTGCTTAACGCTGATCCCCAGTCATCTGTCTGTCCTGAATATATTCACTCTCTGTGTGCTGTTTATGATGCCTAATGTCCGAAGACTGATACTTAGTTGTTGCACTTATCTTGTTTCTGCTAATTGGTTAGGCAGTCACTTTTCGAGTTTTTATCAGTTGTATTTCTTACTGACTCTTTTCTGTATATCTTCTTTCAGGGAATGAAACTTTTACCCACTGGTAGAAAGAGTTCACTTGCTATTTTTGCATACTCCTCAGTTGTGAGTATTCATTTGACTATTGAGAATGTTTGTTTCTCTGATTTCAATGTCACACTCTTGGACCATATATTCATGATGATTTCTCAAAAAACAGGTTGGCGTGACGACATTTTTTCTGCACTATTTGTCTGGACTACTGCATTCAATGCTTGTGGAAATTGGAATTGCCGAAGACATGCATAATCCTGTATGTAAGTTCTCCATTTAGGAATATCATTTATGGTTCAGTGTGCTTGTTAATTCCCACCTAAATTTACATCTGCCATATGCATGGTTTTTAAGGCGGTAAGGCGTCCTAAGGCGGAGGGGGGGCACCTTACCGCCTAAGCGGTCGCCTAAGGTGGTCGTTTTTCTAGGGGGGGGGGGGGGGGGGGGGGGGGGGGGGGGGGTTTCTTTGGGCTTGACGCCTGAGCGTCGCCTTACGGACGCCTTAAAAACCATGGCCAGATGGAAGAAAATAAACTTATCTAAGGCACAACAATTTAGATTGCCCCATGGCTTGGCATTCTTGAGGCTTAAGTTTTCATTGTTTTTTCTTGATATATTACTATTGGATATAAACTGGAATACTTAGTTATAATGTAAGATTAGTCCAAAGATGCTACATATGCTTGTCTTCTTGAGTTCCTGCTGTCTTATGCCCTGGTTCTACTAAATTGTCCTAGAAAGTGTCTGTTCATGTTCTTACATTATTGTTCCTTTCTTGCATTAAGCTGTAACATATGGGTATCATCAATGTTTTAACAGCATTATTCTATTTGAGGTTCATTTCTGTTGCTGCTCTAATGACGTGAAAACATGTAAAATACATTATTGCAGCTAGGTATATTCCTTCTCGTATGCGTCATCTTAGCTGGAGCCTGGTTTGGTTACTGGGGTGTCCGTAAACTCGTTCTGACGGAGGAAGGATCTGTTGATGATGGCGTGGCTTATTTTGTCGAGTGGGCTATCTTGATTGTTTCTGCTGTCATGATTCTCCAGGTACTTTTTTGTAACAGATGGTTGTTGACTATTCTACTAGTTATCTCTTAACTGACTGTTAGTTTTGCGTCTTCCATTTCTGTAGAGTTCTCTGGACTATCTCCTTGCATTTGCAGCATTAGTCTTCTGCATAATCATCAAGACAGTTTCAAGGATTGAGGGAATGCCAGGATTTATACGCCATTTATTAAGGTATGAATTGTGATTCAGTAGATCCTATTATGAAATCATGATCCTCTTACTGCCTAAGTTTAATACCAACATGCTAATTCAAGCTTTTCTGTTAGTCATGGTTTAAAGCATGCGTTAAGTACGTGTGAAGTAGAAGTTGGGGTATTTCTGCTCCTCGATAGTGCTAACTGTTAAATATTAGTATCTCTAGGAATGTAATTTACATTTGCTGTTATAAGAGCATACAGTTGAAGTATATTTCCCACCTGTCCTCATGGTTTTAGTCTTTTCGGTGAAGTATTTAGTCTAGGCGACTCAACGTGGCATCAGAGCCGGGAGCTCCTGTGTCTAGACATGGCCAGCACAATTTAAAAGAAGCCACTATGGTCCACTTTGAGTCTCAGTTTGACTCTACGTTTGGTTACTTGGTTAGTACATGTAACTATATATATACTATGACAACTGAACAATGGGATCCAAGAAAGAGCCATTTTACTACTTCTGTAGTAAATTGTGGTTTCTGAATAGCCGAGCTATGATATTATTTTTATCTAGTTGCTGTTATAAGAGCACACAGTTGAAGTATATTTCCCACCTGTCCTCATGGTTTTAGTCTTTTGGGTGAAGTTGTTAGTCTACGCGACTCAGTGTGGCATCAGAGCCGGGAGCTCCTGTGTCTAGACATGGCCAGCACAATTTAAAAAAAGCCACTATGGTCCACTTTGAGTCTCAGTTTGACTCTATGTTTGGTTACTTGGTTAGTACATGTAACTCTATATATACTATGACAACTGAAGAATGGGATTCAAGAAAGAGCCATTTTACTACTTCTGTAGTAAATTGTGGTTTCTGAATAGCCGAGCTATGATATTATTTTTATCTAGGTGCTCTGTTCCAGTGCAAAAGCTAAGGTCGTCATGTTATTGTCATGAAGTCATTTTTTTGCCCACCATAAGCGATTAATTATTGTGTTGGCCAACCTAGAACAATTTCTATGTCACTAGTTAGTAACATGGGTGATACCATGGATTCCAAAGAAAATAGAGGTTGCCAGTGACAGAAATCTCAGCCTTGTAGCCGAGATTCCTTATTTTTATCTGTTTCTACTAGATGTAAAACATTTTTGTCGCTGATTATTTTGGTACTAAGTACTAACGCACATAAAACACTACAAGAAAAATTCAACCTTTCGGATTTCAACACGTGGGCACTTGCCAATGCAGTGAGCATAATATCAGCGACTCCACTAGGAACTAGATAGTAGTTCTTTGATGTCTTTTCATGTTGGTAATTTTCAATTGCTAACCTGCAGGTTTGCCATCCCATCAAACTCCCATTTGATCTTTTTGTGAAGTTTTTTTTATTCGAACAAGCTATGCAAACACTACAAGATCAAACTATACCATTCAGCTAAAACTACTTTGAGAAGAAGAAGTAAATCGTAGAAATTAGATGCAATTGATGGCATGGCAATAGTTCGAAATAGTTTTAGAGATCAGGGTGGAGAAATGGACCTTTTTTCTTGTGGATCATGCGAGACAGTATCACTACTGATACTACCTGAGGGTGAGAAGTGGACATATTCAATAGTTCGAAATAGTTTTAGAGATCAGGGTGGAGAAATGGACATTTTTTCTTTTGTTTAGCATTGTTGTCAGTTGTCACGAGAATACTATTTTCATCTCCTGAAAATGCACACCTAACTTAAATGGACATATTTTTTCCCTCAAAAAAGGGCTGAACAAATATCTTTCTGCAGTGGACTTTCCAAGGGAATCACACGTCCCTTCCTCTATGACTATTTGGGTGAATGGCATTCCAACATGAACGGATCTCACCAAGATGGGTTTAGCAACCTTAATGGTGAACACCTGAAACGTACACCAAGACGGAATTCACCTCTTTCAGGTTTGCCTTCTTTTTGTATGATGTCCCAGTTCACTATTGTTGTTCCGGTGTACCACTTCTTACTTCTTATTTTACTTCTCCAGGCTCAGAAAAGAAAACATTGTCACAAGGTCTTGCTAGGGACAGCTACTATTCTACCTACCACACTACCCCAGAGAGGAGAAAGTTCTCGAAAGAGGAATATGAAGCATTCACAAGAGAAGAGACGAAAAAAGGTATGAAACAGTTGCTGTCATCGCCGGATTTTAACAGATGGGCACTAGCCAATGCGGACAGAGTATCAGTGGCTCCACCAGGAACTGGAATCAATAAGAGCAGCCAGCAGCGACATCGTTTTCTTGGATTGTTTTAATCTCTGTATGCCCTCTTTTGGGTAATCTGGTTTGAACTGCAATCTACAGATTGATCCAGTCTATCAGTCTTTGCTCCTGATATCTTCAGTGCTTGCAGTTACTGGTGTGATCAGTAATTCAATGATGGATAGGATAGCAGCTGAATGTTGCCACGTTCTTACTGGCAATAAGTATGCAGTCCTCCAAATATTTTTAGTTTAGCCGGCTCTTTGTTCAAAGCATTCGTGTGCTGGTGAAATCTCAAGTTCTTTTGAATTGCATCACCGAGTATGGATGTCACACCTCAGAATGCGGAACTGAATGAAGACACCAGCAGAAATCAGAGACATCTGAAGCTGAGAAAGGTTCAAAGACTTCTTGTACTAGTAACATCATCCAAGTTGTCATTGAGTTAGCAAGTGTAGTTATATTATCGCTCTTAGTTGAATGAGGAAAAGGCAAGAACTACTTCCTTCTCCCATTTCTTGGAAAGAGAAACTAATTTCACTGCTGCATGTAGATTAACCAGCAGTTCTTGGTTAATTGTATGAGGATTGAAGTATATGTTAGTATGTGTGTGTCCAACTATGGTTGTACGAAGGATGCTTCTAGGAAGGGACACTGGAAAACAATGTTATATGTCTTAGCAACTGCTATTAGGTTATAGTACACTGAAGTGTATCCCATTCGCACAATGCATGCGTTACGATTTTAGTACTCCCTCCGATCCATATTAGTAGGCATAGCTTTGTCTAAATTCATATGTATCTAGTTAAGTATTTAGACTAGATACATGTGTATCTAGACAAAGTTGTGCCCACTAATATGGATCGGAGGTAGTATCCAAAACAGGTGCAAAAATGTTCGCAGGCTATGAACAAGCGTGCAGCTTCACATGTGTATTCACTGTTGAGTTGCCGCTCCAATCAGCTTCACAGTAGTATTACTCTGCTTCACTTCACATATTTTTCTTTATTTTTGGCACGTATCTGTGTCACGTATTTTTTTTACCATAACAGAATCTCATCCTGTTTTTTAGACCGATGCTTTGTTTCATCGTGTATAAGATTCGTGTAATGTTTCCCATTCGTCAGACTGCGAAAACCGAGTACAGGCAATTTGTGGTCTGCAACAAAAATGTGGTTAATAAATTGGAGTCATGAGTGAGATAAAATTGTCACTATGAATTGATACGTTAGCCATTTGAATTATAAAATGACAAATGGAGAAGAGCCAAATACATATATACCTAAGAAACATGAATGTAGAATTTGTGATATGGAAATAAATCCGAAATGAATTGTAGCAATAGAAGAATTCAATATCTCTTATTAAGCAAAACTTCACTAACGTCGACCGTCTCTTTGCATACAAATTGTCCCATCGTCCTTTTCTTATCATTGGATTGATGATCAGATCATCCTCATATGCAGTTATGTGATTAAATTATGTGCATTTGGAGCACCACAATTAGTTCCGTTCTTAATCGTTTCGGCCAACCATCCGATTTTCTACCAATTATTTTAATGATGGCAAAACATGTTATTGCTATTCGAAATTACATGCTCTTCTATGTATAACTTCTTAAGATATTTCAATAAGTTTATGCAGCAATTGCATCTCCTTATGCAAGCTATCCACATCATCAGTTTATTCATGCTAATCATTTCATCTTATCACTGATTTTCATTATTTTGCATGCAATATCAATGATGAGAGACAACGTTTGGTTACATGGGCAACTAGTTCCACACAACATCCCATAATAATAACCCTTCTTGAGATATTTTCATAGCTGAGGAAATGGTGCTTCTATCCATTCTTTGTATGCATGATTTTTTTTGGGAAATATAATTTATATTTATGATTTATACTAAGTTTTGGAAGCCAGATTATATGAACCCATGTACAATATTACTTAATTTGCCTGCTCTATCCATATACTTGGTCACAAATTAGTGGTCTAGGTTTTAAAACGTGACCACACACATAGCATAATAACGTGTTTTACAATTTATAATCTAACGAGCAGCACCTAGCTTAGCTCTACAAGAAAGCGCAAGCTCTCAGTTTAATCCTTTTCTCCGAGTCTAAGATTGGATGATACAAAAATCACTTTTTTTAATGCAGTTGATCCTATAGCCATTTATCTCAATCTATTACCACATTCTTCTTCTTTATGTCCCCATGTTGCCTGTGGTACATATTCCTGATTGCGATTTTTATGCATGACATTTCGGTAATTTTCTTAATACATGCTATCATGGACCGTACTATCATTCGCAATGTTGACAAATTTTCAACAATACATTCAATAAAAAAATAGGGATATCTTTATATGATATTTATGTTGTGCATATTTCATCAGCGCATGAGCTTGGCGTCTTTTCGGAAAAAAACACACAAGACACTGCCCAAAAATCAAAGCGTAAAACAAGGTGTTTCAAAAAGTCAGATGTTGCTTTTTGAAATCCAGGGAGAAAGAGCAAAAGGTAAGTAATAAGGGCATGTACAATGGTAGAGAAGTCGCGCCTTCTCTTAGCCGTCCACATCATTTAGAGAATACAAAATTAAAAGTTGTACAATGTATCATCTCTTATTGCCATCCCTAACAATTAATGAGACTTAATTATATTTTAGTAGTTAATTATAGTTCTAAGGGAAGACAAATTGTACAATGGTGAAATTAGCCTTCTCTTATTTCGTAAGAGGTCATCTCTTAGCTAAGGGAAGGCAACCTCCTCTTTCTTCATTCTCTCTCCTCCAACTAGACAAATATCATACGTGTCAACGCTAAGAGAAGGCTAACGTCACCCCATTGTACATGCCCTAATGTAGCCGTTCCATCGCCCATTCAGATCCCCAAAAAACGGGAGGGCATCATCGTTAATGTGATCGACCTGCTTCCAAATTCGAAATTTCCCAAATCCCGCCCGATACGGCTCTCCACACCAGGTTTTTGAAAACAGGACCTCGATCAGTCGTCGTGGGAAGGTTTTCCCAGAATCTCGGGATGAACGTGAATGGCGACGGGATTCCATACCACCTGCTCTACGCTCACTGACGGTGGGCCCCGCCGCTCACGTCTCCATGATCTCGCTCCACCCCATCATACTCTATATAAACACCCCTCCACCTCCACTCCTCCTCCCCACCTCGACTCACCGGTTCCGCAAGTTGATTTGAGTGAAGAAACGAAAAAGAGGGACTCGCGAGCTTGTGCACCCATGGCGCCGCAGGACGGTGGAGGAGTTTCTGCGGCGGCGATCGCCGGAGGTAGGCTGGGGAGGGGGAGGGGAAGAGGGCGCGGCAGAGGAAGGCTGCGGCCCGAGGACCGGGCCTTCCCATCGGTGGTGTCCAGGCCCCAGGACGAGGAGCGTTCGATCGCGGCGAGGACAAGGGTGCTCAGGAAGAGGAAACTAGCACCGGACGCCTACTACGATCTCGACTCCAGTGACGATCACCAGGTGGGGGAGCCCCAAACCCCTTTTCCTTAATTAATACTCCCTCTGTCTCAAAATAAGTGTCTCAAATTTGTACAAAAGTGAATGTACCTATACATGTTCATGTCTAGATACATCTACTTTTTGGAAAATCTAAGACAATTATTTTTGGACGGAGGGAGTACATGCTAGTTTCTTAATTTGGTCCGCGCCCGTCTCTGTTGAATGAATGCGCGCGGCTACCGGTTTGTGTGGTATTTGCTACCAGGTTCTTTCGCGTCCTAGTTTTATGCGAATGCACAATTAGTCCCTGCATTTGTAATTTGATCATTTCTACCATTCTACATTATTCGATGTTGTTTTGAGGAATTACTCTCCAATGTTATCAGCCAACCATCTGCTTCAACCGCGCTAATTTCTAGCCATGTCCGGCGCCCAGCTGTGTTGTGATGCTCAATACGGATACCAATTATAACCTTTACATCTTTCTATATTTTCCATTCACATTCACTGAGAAATTGATTCGGTTACCAATTTTTTGAAAAAACTGTACTCTGATAATAATCCCATCTACAGTTAGCAATGATTTCCCCCTTTTTTTTTGCATCTAATGCCATCTGTGAGAACAAAACTGGAGAGGATGAGGTGATGAATCCTACTGTTGTTAATATTCGATTGTTGTTTATCCTACTCCATTTGAGCGATCGTGCAGGGAACTTTAAATTGCCCTGTGTGGATGGGAGCATGAGTCTATCCCTCCAGGCATTAGCGAGTAAAGAGAGGCTCACCTACTTAAGCTCTAGCTTTTCGCTATGAGTTTGGAACAATGAAATAAAAATATAACCATTATACAGCCTTTAGCATTAGCTGTTGATTTATGAGTTGTCATTGTTGATTACAAAGCTGATTGCTCATTCAATCAGATGTGTAAAGAGCACTTGTATCTAATAATTTCTATACATATGTAGTCCTATTTCTGTTAAGATCACTAATCTATGTATTCGTGTGATATCCATAGGGTTCTCCTGTATGTGAGATACATATTAATTTATCTCCATCTGTGTCTCTCATTCTTAAAAAATGTGTCGGACTTCTAGTTTGGATAATTTGCTAGTGCACTGGGCATGTATGGGGTTTGGTTTCTGTTGAGTGAACTTTAATTGAATAACTGCCATTTGATAATAGGATGATGGACAGAATGGAATTGATGAGGAATCAGTGGTAAATCAAGTTTGGGAGACTCAGAACAGGCCAAAGAGAAGTGATGCTGGTAAAAATATGGGGCACAGAAAAAAAAAAGTGGATCAAGAACACAGCAGGGCCAAATTCACCAATGGTGAATGCCACGCTGAAAGCAATGAGGTAATACTATTTCACATTCAACACCATTCACGGGTTTGATATATACTTATATATTATGGACACTACAATAAAAATTTTGTTCATGAATTATGAACTAATACTTTACTAGTTAAATAACTGCACATTTTTTAGTTCATGAAATTATTAACTAATACTTACTAGTTCGTCACTGGAACATCAATAATTGCACATTTTTTAGTGGCAAAAGAATTCCATAACATCGTAGGTTGCCATCACGAATTCAGGATCCATAAGTGTAGCATCTATGAAAAGTTAATGATGCTTTGCTAAGTAAACATTTAAGAGGACATATTATAGACATCTCTGAAATATGTTTATACTAGTTAAATAACCTATTGTTAGGGAAAGTAGGTTATATGATATCTTTACCGTTCTTATAAGTAACCATAATTTTGCTAGACTTGATATTTTCTTTACTCTACAGGATGATGTTGGTACAACAGGGGTGAATCATACAAGCAATTGTGTTGTTTTGGAGGCTGCAATTAAGAGAAAGAGCCGATATCCAAGAAAGGAGGTTATCAGCAAAAAGTCGAAGAAGTGCGAAGGCCAAAATAAGGTTCCATTATCCAATGGCAAGAAAATTGATGAAAATAATATAGTATGCATCTCATTCCCTGCTAAGTCCTTTTTGTCTGAAAGTCGGTATATGTTATTTATGGAGTGGTTCACTGCAACAATATTGGTGACTGTAATAACATCACATTATTTCAATTATCTAGAAAGGGAAGAAACAGATTGGAAAGAACTCACGGATGTGCCACCAATGCCAGAAAAATGACAAAGAGAAGGTGGTTGAATGCCAGTCATGCAAAAGTAAACGCTTCTGTGTGCCATGCATAAAAAATTGGTGCGTCTGATGTGCTGCATAAAATTTGGGTGTATTGTCCTTGTAATATTTGCACTTTTTATTTAACTGGCAATTGAAATCTAATAACTCAGTTATTTATCTCCTTTTTATGGCTAAAATTTCATATATGTTTTGGTAAATAGGTATCCTTCTTTGACGGAAGATGAATTTTCTGTAAAATGCCCATTTTGCCGCAAGAAATGTAATTGCAAGGCATGCTTACGGATGAAAGGCGTTGAACTGGTTTGCAGTTGCATCTCATCTTCTATTTATCCCTTATCTGTTTCTTCTGGTGATTTTTTTCTTCGAATTATTACTTTTGTATTTTTCCTATGTAATAAATTAATTACTTACCCCATTAATTCCTCATGACCAGCCTCCAAAAAAGGATATTTCCAGAGAAAATCACATTCTCTATGCTTATCATATTACATGCTTGTTGCTTCCTTGGCTGAAAGAACTGCGGCAGGAGCAGATGAGGGAGAAGGAATTAGAGGCTATTATTCAAGGTATAGCGTTCTGTGTTTAATGACGTGCATTCTCCAAACCATTACATTTTTTGTCTTCCTGTGGAATCACACCAACTTATCAGTGAGCTACAGAAGCAAGCAGAATGCAACACTATCATGTGCCATGTAAAAATCTAAAATAATTGGGTATTAAAAAAAAAATTCAAAATTCAATGTAGAAAAATAGTTTTTTTGTAGCTGTAGAGCTAACTTTACTTCAAATAATAATCGAAGATACATGTAATTTTATTCTGTACTGGCCAATTTAATGTTCCCTCTTTTGTGTATCTATATCTAGTCCATTGGTGTCTGGCTGTCTACCCTTTGCATTAATGGTGATTCGTGTTTGTTTGCAGATACTTCCATGAAAAAAGTGAAGTTGGAACAAGCTGAGTGTCCTCCAGATTATCGCATTTATTGGTTTGGCTCCTTGGTGATTACTTAATGCTACTAATATTGCGGCAGCCGACATCTGATCCGTCTTTATATTCTTTAATTGCAGTAAAAATTGCAAAACTTCTATATTTGATTTTCACAGAAGCTGCAAAATTTGTCCGTATGACTTGTGCATTGCATGCTGCCGGGAGCTTCGCCAAGGTAAAGATTCCTGGAGGAGAAGATCTGGAGATAGCGCAGTATAAAGATAGAGTCAGACATTATGTTTGTGGTCATATTGCAAATTCAAAGGATAGGAATAAAATGGTCTCTCTAAAGATGCACAAGGACACAGATAAGAGGTTCGTACTGCGGGAGGCAAATCCTGATGGTAGCATAACTTGCCCTCGCCCCCGAGCAGGAAAAAAAGGCGTTTGTGGTTTAAATTTAGACCTCAAATTCTTGCAGACAGAGAGGATGCTTTTGGAGTTAGAAGACCGTGCTAACAAAATTGTCACGAGTGAAACATTTACAAAATGGGTCGCCAGCGCAAGTGATGGGTGCCCCTGCTTTGATCAGTCAGGCAAGACAAGAACACAGAATGCATATAGCGACGGCTCAGGTGATAACTACTTATACTGCCCAGTTGCCACAGATATTCAGGAGGATGACCTGGTGCACTTTCAGAAACATTGGGAAAAGGGTGAACCAGTTATTGTTTCCGATGTTCTTAAGTTAACCCCTGGTTTGAGTTGGGAGCCATCAGTTATGTGGTGGGCATTGAGAGAAAAAAAGTCTAGTGGTGATGTCGAAGATGGGCACATTGCTGTCAAGGTATTAGATTGCCTTTGTGTGAGGTTAGGACCCCTACTCTCCTGAATGTGCGAGAGCATTGCACTGAATTACCTTATTTTTGTATGTCCATAAATCTATATGATGTACAATTCAAGTAGCAGGTAACTTGGTCAATTAATCAGTAAATTGAACATATTAATTTCAAATGTAAAAGAATGGTGTTTATGTTCCTGTTTAGATTTACACAGACGTTGATAGTCACAGCTAACAGTACATTATTAAACTTACCATTCACATGCTTGATTTGCAGGTGGAAATTAAAATATGCGATTTTTTCAAGGGATATACCACAGGCAGAACTCGTTGTTCATCTCGCTGGCCCCAGATTCTTAAGCTAAAAGACTGGCCACCGTCTAGTTTCTTTGACGAGAGATTAGCTCGCCATGGTGCTGAATTTATCAGTGCATTGCCATTTCCAGAGTATACTGATCCACAATACGGTCCGTTGAATCTTGCAGTCAAGCTTCCTGCCCATTGCTTGAAGCCAGATCTCGGGCCAAAAACATACATCGCTTATGGATTTTGCCAAGAGTTAGGAAGGGGTGACTCTGTGACCAAGCTTCACTGCGACATGTCTGATGCGGTGACACTTTCTTTTCTTATCTGGCTTATGGTTGAATCTTTTTCATTCACCGTTGAATAAAATTACCGTAGGAAAAACCACACTTTTTTATATTGCTTTTCTGAGCTGACGTTTTTCCCATTTTTGCTACCTCAAAAACTGGTGCTAACCATTAACTGTCCTGTCTGTTTTATTTATTGATGTTAGAAGTTATAAATGTGGAACGTCTGAATTTCCCAGCAAAATATTCATGCCAGTTCTAAATGTGGAATGTGTGTAATTCACCAGGTAAACATTTTAACACATACTGCTGAAGTGTCCTACAAGGCTGATCAGCTTGGTGATATAGAAAAAATTAGAGCAAAAATATCAATACAAGATAATCTGGGACTTTATGAACCTTTGAAGACAGCACCTAAGAGTTCAGAGGAACTGAAAACTGTTGGTGCTTTATGGGATATTTTCCGGAGAGAAGATTCTGAGAAATTGCAAGAGTACCTTAAGAAGCATTTCTCTGAATTTCGGCACATTTATGGCAATCCCGTGAAACAGGTTTCTCTTTTGTTGGCTAATATTGCATCGGGATAAAATTTCCTTGTGTATTTTATTTTGCTGACCATTTGTTATTATATTAAACATTGCAGGTTATGCACCCTATTCATGACCAGACTTTCTATTTGACCGAGGAACATAAGAGAAATCTCGAGATAGAATATGGTAAGTAAGCATTTTATTTTGAGATATCGGATATCTGTTTCATGAATCTTTCCTAATCGTTGGTGTTTTTGTTTCAGGTGTTGTGCCCTGGACGTTTGAACAGAAGGTCGGTGACGCGGTTTTCATTCCTGCTGGTTGTCCTCACCAGGTCAGGAATTTGAAGGTGCGTACCTTACTCGTGACAAAGCAGCTCAATTCCTGCCTTATTCTCACCAGTATCATCAAATATCACGGTGGTGTGAACTCGAGCTCTTTTCTGTTTTTTTTTTCCAATACTCGTTATCGTCGCCGCAACAAAATACTTTTACGGCTAGTTGCTGTACCGGAGATATACCAATCTAGACAGGAGAGAGGATGGCGAGCTCTCGCGACTCGCCTGGCGACTCGCATGGCGATTGCCGGGCGGCGCGTCGACGCCAGGATCCCCACGCTCCCCCTGCCTCCTTGCGGCTCCCGCTTCTGGGCGCTCGCCGACGACTCGTCGGAGGACGAGGAGGAGAGGACCCCGCCGCCGTCTCGAGTCCCCATGTTGCCCCCGCCGCTCCTTGCCTTGCTGACTTCGTGTCCAAGGCCCTCTCCGCCCCCCGCGCGCCTGCACGCCGTCGTGTGTCCTTTGCGCCGGGCGGCCGCCCTCCCTGCTCGCTCCGCCGTAGCTGCGTCAGTGCGACGCTGGCCAGCCGCCCCCGCCGTCCAGATCTGGAGAGCCCAGATCTGAACTCGCTCCAGGAGGATTTTCCTCCCCTTCCGCCACCGCCGTTACAGACAGTGGCATGCCCCTTCGCAGCGCCGGAATTGGCCACCCTCCAGGTGGGGACGGTGGTCATCCCTGTGCCGGCGACGCCGCCGCCCTCCAGATTGGCCGGTGCGGAGGCGACCGCGCCGCCTGGCCATGTTGGGCCGCTGGCAAGGACGATGGTGGGCCTGGTGCTCGGCCCATCTGTGGCGTGTCCTTTGCGGGCTGGGCCGGCGATGCGGGCTGATCGTGCGGCTCGTGGGCGCCCGCCCAAGGGCACCTCCTTTCCGCCGTCGCTATTTAAGTGGTGCTGGGTCCGTAAGCAAACCCTAGCCCTACTTTTCCCCACGTCCAGATCTGATCTCGAGCGCCTCCGTCTTCTTCCTCCTCCACCCCCACCTCCCCCGATGGATCGTGGCCACTTCGACGGCCGTTCCGACGGCCGCGTCGCCGACAAACGCCCCTTCTCCGATGTGGATGGTGTTGACCGCTCCTACGAAGAATCGCTCCGGCAGAAGCTCGAAAGGGAGAAAGTGAAGAACCTGCGCCGCCAATGGGAGCAAGAGCGCAACCCAGGCTGGCGTGGTGGCGACCCTCGCCGCAGTTTCGAAGCAGAGCGCTTCGGGGCCGGCTCGTCGTCACGGGACCCAGCTCAGCGCGAGCAGCGTCCCCCGCGCAGGAAACAAGTCTCTAGGAAACCGAAACCCAGGGTCGCCGCTCCGGCACCTACGCCGCCGTCCACCGGAGGCTCCTCGCCAGCAGAAGTGCTGGAGCAAGAACCGTCCAAAGGGAAAGAAAACATCACCTGCTTGAAGTGTGGGGCGGACGGCCACTACCAGTCCGGCTGCCTCCAAAAGCCCCACTGCACCTTCTGTCGCATCGACGGCCACACCACGGGCATGTGCCCGCTCGCCAACAAGCCTCTTGAGCTGAAGCACTACGGCTTTGCGATCGAAGGAACCAGCTTCTACGCCCTTGACTTCCCCATCTGATGAGGTGCCATGGACCGATAATTCTACGCTCATCATGACCGATGATCCCGTGGCCACGCCCCAACTCATTGCGGCAGGCCTGAAAGCTCTGGTGGAGCCCCAATGGGACTGCAATGTGGTGCAGGTCCGAGAAGGCGAATTTTCGGTCACCTTCCCCAACATTGCTAGCCTGCGCCTCTGCAAGAACGCCACGGGCCTGACCCTGCCTGATAGTAAGATCAATATAGTCGTGGTTGAAGCCATCAAGACTCCTGCCCCTATCGATGACCTCAAGCCAGTGTGGCTGCGGCTTCGCGGTATTCCATCTCAGCTATGCACTGAGGCCAAGATGATGGCTGCCATGGTGATGGTGGGAAAACCTGTGTTGGTGGACGCCCTATCTCTGGTTAAAGACGAGGATCTCATGGTCAAGGTGCTCTCCCCTGCTCCCGCCAAGCTGAACACCACGGTGAAGCTATTTGTGAATGGGGTGGGGTACCCTATCCGCATCTTTCCAGACCTGGATCGTGCGTGCAAAAGCTCCAACCTGCCTCTGAAAGTGCATATACCCTCATGTGTGGTTTTGGTAATTAATGACAATCTCTATGAACTAATGTTTGCTTTGAGATATTTTTATAGATCTTGTCCATAGGAAAAGATTGGAGTTCATGTGTTGGACTTTAGAAGTGTACATGATGATCAATGCTCTATTCAAGGGTTTATATGAAGAATGGTTATGTGTAGAGTTGAGTATATTGCAAGTGTGGCTTGGAAAAGGAGATTGAGTGAACATTCATGTTTATCTCCAAGCCATCATATATATCAAGAGAAGTCTATGAAGTGCAAGCTCAATATGATACATCATGGAAGATATCATTTGATTGAAGCTTGCAATGGATACATGAAGGAATAGCTTAGCAAGGCTCTCCCATAATGGAGTATGGGGGAGTATTTGGGTAAGTCTTCATCAAGCATGTGCTAGCAAGGACAATCAAGAAAGGTGTTCCAACTTGAGGGAGTCAAGATCGTCATCATCTAGCTCAAGTGGAATGCTCAAGGCAAAGGTATGATCTTGATAGGGTGTCTATTTTACCGGTCTCATGGTGTTTGTGAGAGACCGGGTTATAGGATAGATGGCGTACTATCAAGAGGGGCTCTCAAGTGAGTAACTTGATCGCATATTTGTGGAGAGCTCAAACCTTTGCATACTTGGCATATCATCTTTCTTGGTTCTTATTTGGCTTTTATCCACGTGAGAATTTAGAGTTTGTGTTCATATCCATACCAAGCTCTAGTTCACCAAAAATGGATTTCATATGCATATCTTGTTGCGTTTTTAATGTTGGAAGTTTTACCGGTTTATCTTTTTTAAGAGAGTCAAACTCTCTTCTTGTGACTTCCTCCTCACATGATGGAATATGATGTTTCTCTGCATGATCTTGAACAGCTCTTCGTTGCGATTCCAACAAGCCCAAGATCATCGAAATCGGAGTCCGGATGAAAAAGATATTGCACTTTTCGTTTTGATGTTTCTGTCAGTTTTCAGAAAACTGGATATTCCAGTCCTTCTAGAAATATCCGGTTGGAAATATCCGGCTACCTCCAGAAGGTTTCAACAGGGCCGGATATTCCGATCCAAAATGGAGCCGGAATATCCGGTCCCCTGTTTTTCATGCAACGGCTCTATTTCGTGGGGTCCTATAAAAGGCCCCCTTCTTCCCCAAAGAGACAAGCTCTCAAGCACGAAAAAGCCCCCTATTGTTGACCTTCTTGAGCTTGGATTTCTCTCTATTCCTCCATGATTCTTGCCTCCAATTAGAGGGAAAAGAGAGATGAGATCTAGATCTACATTTCCACCAATCAATCTCTCCTCTAAGTGAGGGGAACCCTTTGGATCTAGATCTTGGAGTTCCATTTGTTGAGTTCTTCTTTGTTCTTCCTCTCTTCTCCCCCACAAGCATTAGTTGCTTTTGGTGGGATTTGGGAGTGAAGGATTTGAGCACTTCTTGTGTTCTTGCCATTGCATTTGTGCATCGGTTTGTGCTCTCCACGAGGATTCGTGGAAGTGAAAGTTCGTGAGCTTGTTACTCTTGGGTTTTTGACCCTAGATGCCATTGTGGTGGTTGAGACCTTTTGTGGTCACTTGGGTGCTCCCAATCCTTTTGTGGGTTGTGCCTCAAGATTGTTGTAAGGGACTCGATTTCCGCCCAAAAGGAAATCAATAGTGGAAGGTGAGCCGAACTTTTGGGCGAGGTTCATCGGAGAATAGGGTGAGGCCATTTGTGGCGTTTGAGTTTGAAACTCACACCCTCCAACGAGACGTACTCCCCTAAAAAGGAGGAACTCGGGAATACATCATCGTCTCCGAGTGCCTCGGTTATTTCTATACCCGAGCTCTTTACTTATGCAATTTACATTGTGATAGCCTTCGTGCTTGAAGTTTTATCTTGCTATCACCTTGTTGCTTGTCTTGCTTAGCATAAGTTGTTGGTGCACATAGGTAAGACTAGTATATTTAGGTTGTATGTTTGTTAAATTAAAACACTTAGTTTTATTCCGCATTTATCAAGCCTAAACCGGAAAAGTTTTTAATCGCCTATTCACCCCCCTCTAGGCGACATCCTTGTCCTTTCAATTGGTATCAGAGCCTGGTCTCTTTTTTGGGCTTTACCGCCTAGAGAGTAAAGATGTCGTTTAGAGAATTAGTGCACGATACCACTTTTCTATTCGATGGCACAAATTATGATGTTTGGAAAATTCGCATGCTTAATCTTTTTAGGGCCATGGGTCCAAATTATATAAAGAGTATTGTAGATGTGGGTTTTTCTCCTCCAAAGGATTCCCAAGAATTATCTTTAGAGGATGAGGAAAACTCTCATCTCGATACTCAAGTATCTAATGGCCTTATATGTGTTTTGAGCGATGTAGTTCTTGCATCAATCATGCCTTTTCGGAACGCTCATGAACTTTGGACCAAGCTTCAAGATAAATATGAAGTGTCCAACATTATTGAGGATGATTGTTCTCCTCCACCTCCGGCCGTGATGAGTTCACAACTTCTTCCACTTCACCAACATGTGATTTGTCACAAGGTAATGAAATGGTGAGTGGTGATAGAAATTGCATTGTTGATATTGAATCCACTATTGACTATACGTCATCTCTATCTCATTGCAATGTTCTATCTTTGGACTTAAACACTTCTAGCACCTCAAATGTGTTACATGCTAGTGTTGATAGTCCTTGCATATCATGTAATAGTTGCTTAACTAAATCTCATGATGATATGCTTCTATGTCTTGTTGTCATGAAAATAATGCTTCCATTTCCTCTAGTACTTGTGACTAACAATGTAGAGGAATCCCAACATTTGTTGGAACAAGACATGGACCTCAATGGTGCTTCAAGCTATTCTTCATCTTCATCGTCCATTTCTCACTTTTGCCTTATGGCTAGGATTCAAAGGTATCTTCACCTTTGGAACCCTCTACATCTTGTGATGATGAGGATGAGGATTATTATGGATTAAAAGAGAATGATATTGACTCCTTAAAGGAGAAGAGTGAGATGGTATTTGGTGCTCTCCCTAAAGGTAGTAAAGCTTGCTCTTACTTGTGTGAAATTTTGACTTTTGCTATTAAGTGCAAGGATATTGAAGAAAAGGGAAGGATTGAAAGAGAGGATGCTATGGAAAAAGCATCCTTAGAAAATGCTCTTGAGGAAGAGCATGAGCTTCGAGTGTCTCTTGAGGAGAAACTTGAATCTCTTGATGAAACAAATGATCTATTATTGCTAAAATCATTAAGGAAAGAGATCATGCTATTGCTAAATATAAAGTGCTTAAAAAGGAAAAAGTTGAATTTGGTGTTGGCAATGCTAGACTAATTGAGGAATAGAGAGACTTGACAAAGCTCATAAGGCTTTGGAAAGTGAACACTCTCTCCTTATCAAGTCTCATGATCAACTCCAAACTCAACTATCTAAAATGATGTGCCTAGCTCTCTACTTCCTCTTGTGATCATGCTAATATTATTGAGGAAAATGCTAGGTTGAATGATGAGCTTGCCAAGTTGTCTTCTTCCATTTCTAATTAATGATGCTTGTGCTACTAACTCCATTCTCGTGAAGCATCTATTTTGAAGGAGAATGTTGAGCTAAGGGCTCAACTTGAGTTGCTAACTAGCAAGTATGGGAAATTGGAAGAAAGTCATGAAAAGCTCTCTAGCTCTAATGAGGATCTTCTAGCATCCCATGCTAGGCTAAAGTTAGCTCATGAGGCTATCACTACAAAGGTAACATCTTGTGAGCCTCATGTGGACAATGGCACAACTCTACTAAATGCTTTATTGCCATGTGCTAGTCCTAGTGATTCATCCACTCACAATATTGCTAATCTTGTGATGAATTACTTTCCATGCCTTGTTGCTCTAACAATGAAGCTCTACTTCCTCTAGTGTTTGTGTTGATACTAACCATGTAGAGGAATTAAAAGAGCTCAAGGCCCAAGTCACTTCTTTGAAGAAAGACTTGGAAAAGCGTCATGTTGGGAAGTCCACACTTGACAATATGTTGAGTGTTCAAAGACGCCCCAATGACAAGAGTGGACTTGGATTCAACTCCAATAACAAGAACAAGTCCAAGTATAACAAGAAGAAAAGGGCCAAGAACAAGTAAAGATTCGGCCAAGATTGTTTGCTTCAAGTGCAAAGTTGAAGGGCACCATGTTAGATCTTGCCCTTTGAAGAAGAAGCTCTTAGTGAGAAGCAACAAGGGAAGAGGCCTCAAGCTCAAACTCAAGTTCCTCAAGTTGAAGAACGGCCTTCCCAAGAAGAATCAAGCTACCCTCCTCAAGTCAAGATTCCAACTAAGAAGAAAGGAGGAAGCAATGTTGCTACATATGCCGTGAGAAGGGCCACTTTGCTTCTTCATGCACTAATGGTACCTTATCCAACCCCATTATATTGATGATGTTTATTCTCTTCGGAAGGATAAGGTTGGCAATGTGTTTGCCAAATATGTTGGTACTCAAAGTGGTGTCAAGAAAAGAACCATTTGGGTTGCCAAGCCTATTGTGACTAACCTCTTAGGACCCAACTTGGTTGGGGACCAACAAGCTAAAACTTGATCAATAGGTGTTGTTGGAGGGCATTGGAGACTTGGCTACATCATGAAGAATTAAGGGATCTTCATCAATTATATTCTCTCAAGCCAAGTCATTTGGATTATATTGTTCTATCTCTTATCCAATGTTCCTCCTTGCGGTAACTTATGCTTATATCATATATACATTGAAAGTTGCTTGCACCCTTGCATGTGTTTGGTTTTGTACCTTGCTAGTGTTTGTATGTGTTGTGCTCTCTACTTACTTATCTTGAGAAATCAAGTATGTGTATGTTGGTTTGCACACCATTTACTTGTTTTGAGCCTTATTGCTTTTATTTGCTATCTTATCTTGTTGGCTCTTTTTGAGAGATTAATGGACTATCCATTTTGGGAGAGTGATATGCTTCGTGCACTTCACAATCCTAAAAATGTGTGTACATGAGGAATACCACTTAGTGATGTATATCAATATTATCTATTCTCTATGTGGTATGTCATGCTCATGAGAAATTCAAATTCTATAATGTCCATTAATTATCTCTAGTTGGTTTTGTTTGCCTCTTGTTTAAAAGAAATGGATTATCACATTATGGGGGAGTAATAAGCTTTGTGCATATTACAAGCCTAGAAAATGTGAACATGTGAGGTTTTGCCACCTAGAATTGATGTTGTTAATAATCTTTTTTCCTATGTGGCATGTTGTTCAAACAAGTTCCATATTTGCTTATTTGCTTTTGTCTCTCACTCTTTTGGATCTTGTTTGTGATGGAAGTTCTTGATATGGCTTTCCCCAAATATGTTCTCATATATCTTTTGGGAAACCAATTGCTTCAAGCTACTCTTTGGAGTTGCTTTGCATGATCGCGTGAATATTGAAGCTATCAAGAATATCTATCTATCTAAGCATGGCTTTTAATTCCTATCTTTGCCATATGCTTATTTGTTGTGAAGTTGGTCTTTAATATCATTCCTATATACCACCGAGAAATATCTCCATATACTCCTTGTCCATGACAAGTGAAACTCATAATTGTGGTGGAATTTGTAGACCATCTTCATTTTTGCTCTTGCTTTGAATTGCCTTCTTTTATTGCCAAAACTGTTTTTTATCAAACTCCTTTTTGTCTTCCTTGTATCTTTTGGATTCGTTGTGCTCTACTCAAAATTTGTTTTGTGCTTTCTTGAGTTTGGAAAAGCAATGATCTCATCCTTGTGCATTTACATTCAAGTCATACTTCTAGATAATGCACTATTATTGGGAAGCTATCCTACGTTGAGTAGAACACTTTTCTTTAAATTGGTATTGGATCTTATTGCTCTTTCTTGAACATGACTAGTGATTGTATAATATATATGGAGAGTGATGATCCTATTTGTGTGCATTTGTATTCAAATGCAAGATCATAAATAATGCGCACATCTTGGGGGAGCTATCCTATATGCTTTTGAACATTAGCTGTCTTCAACTTATCCTTCTATCCCAATGACGTGTCTTGTGGAAGACAAACATTTTTCATCTTGGTACTTTGTGCCATCATGAAAAGTGTAGAGGGTTTGATTTATTCCTTGATCCTATTTTCATTCGGTATGTTTTTCAAATTGGTACCTTCAATCATGTGCTAATTTGGGTCTTTGATATAATTTGGGCAATTCATTTTCTTGTCACACTTGGGTGTGCCTTCTTGGTTTAATTGGTGTTGTGTCCAAATTATATCTCATTTGGTTCTTGGAAAGTTTTGTGCATGCATATCTATTATATGTATATCTTATGACATGCTTACTTTTATTGATCAAATATATAGGATAAACTCCACCAAATCTAAATGGCTAAGATGTGCATGAAATTCAATTTCATACCAATATGCACATATTTATGTGGAGTTTTTCCTATGTATTGTAGCTGCTCTAACTACTTTGGACCCAATGAGCACTTGGGTACCATTTTGTACTTGATTTTGTTTTAGGTACATTGGAGATACATTGGAAGCTTGTCTCATTTACAAGGAAGGTGTTGTCACCACGTGCTTATTGGAGCCAAGCTTGGATGATCGTGAACTCTTATCTTCTACATCACCAATGCTATCTCGGTAACAAGTATCTTCCTCATGCATATACTTCTAGCTTTCAACCTTGTGTAGGTTGTATCTTAGCATGAATCTCTCTAGTTGCATTTGATATGGTTTTCAAAGTTCTTATCAAAACATCTTTATTGCAAATGTGAGCAAGCCGGGATGATTACATATAAAGGGGAACTAGGGATATTTCGTGCGGCGGCACGCCACACGCGTGCTGTAAAATTGAAATTTGAAAATTTGTACATTTAAATTGTGTAGATTTGAGAATTGTTGGAATGCAAGGAGAGCTAACATTTAAAAATTGATTAGGTTTCGAAAATTAGTCAATTTTGAAAGCTATTTAGATTTGATTTTTTTTTAACGTTAGTAATATTGTTAGAAATGAAAGCAAGTCTTAATTTCAAAATGTTCAAATTTATTTACCGTGTTTTAGCGGTAAGTTTAAAACTTGGAAAATGTCCGCATTTTAGAAGTGCATAGATCTTGTAAATTGTTGAATTGCAAAGGAAACTTGTGGTAAAAAATTGCTTGGACCTTGAAATTCGTTCGAACTGAGAAATTTTTATATATTCGATTTCCTTTTCCATATGTCAACTGATTAGAATTCGGAAAAATTTGGAAGTTCAAATTATCCAATTTTGATATTTGAGCATATGTAGTAAGTAGTATTTATTTTTCGTGGTCATGTCGATATTTTTTCTTACACTTTGTCGGTGGATGTAGTCGAAGTTATTGTTTTTTGCAGTATTTCATAGTTTTTTAAAACAGTTTGAATAACTTTAAACATTATTTATAGGTTGTTTTAATTTGTTGAAAGCATGATATATTTTAAATTTTGATTTGTGTTCACTAAATTGTATTTAAATATGATGTTTTGTTCTAAAAAAATATTTTTTACACAGAATGATACTGTCGATGTTTTTTTCTGGATTTTACTTGAATTCGGAAGAATAATATGAAATCTATGTTTTATAGAATGACGTGAAAATGTCAAATGGGTTTTTACGTATTATTGCATCCAAATATTGACCATTTAGTGGAAATGCATATTTTTTGGATTTATTCCATAATTTGTATTTTTTTTGTGTGTGCTGTGAGTATGGAAATTTGGGAGTTTTCGAAACTTTCGAAATATTATTTACATTATTGTGTGGTGCATGATCAAAGTTGAATTTCAGATATTTTAAACAATTGTTTTGCAAAGTAATATGGGTTACATTTTTTTTAATAATTCCAATTTTGTTTTAATGTGTACGAAAAGGAAAACAAAATTGTTCGAAAAAACTTTCGTCCCATTAAATATTTTTTCTGATTATTTGATTTGAAATTTATTATTTACGAAGTGTTTAACTTATTCAAAGTACGTTCATTTATATAATGATTTTGGTTAAAATTCGTAATTTAATTTTAGGAGTTTGCTATAATTGTTTTCCATAGGTTGTTCTAATTTTAAAAATGAGTTTGGACTATTATACTTGCTTTTCAAATGGGAGAAAATTTGTTGAACTTTAAAATTTCTGAAATTTGTAAATGTGTAGAATGTTTGTTTTTTTGTGTGTAACTTTTGTAGAGAAATCTAAAAACTTGTTACCTTTGAAGTTTTCTGATATATTGTTTTTTGCATAAAGTATATTTGGCGCATTCTTTTCTTGTGGGAATTTTGAAAATTTGTTGTATTTGAATTTTTTTATGTATTTTAGATGCAATATTTTGAACCGTACGTTAGAGTATATGTTTTTTATAGGTGGGTTCCACACATAATTAATAAAATGGACGTTTATTAGTTAGTGCGGAAGCTTGAAAATTTCTTAAACTTTAAAATTTCTTAATTTTGCAATCGTGTTTTTTAAATGTTTCAAAATGTGTTTTTCATTTCAAATTTTTAGGAAGTATTTTGAATTGATTTGGAGATACGTTTGAAAATTTATTGTTTTTTGGATTTTTAAAAGTTTTGTTAAAGTTTTTTTTTTAAGAAAAAAAACTGAGCCAGGCCGAGCCGGCCGCGCGGCGCAGCGGCCCAGCCCAGCAGGCGGCCCATCTGGCCAGCCCACGCCTGCTGGGACGTCACGATGACGTCACCACGGCGGAGCCGCCGCGGCGGCGTGGATGTCGTCGCCGTCGCGCGACGGCGTTCTTGGACACGCGCGTGCGCGCGGTCGACGCGCCTCGACGCGGGTGCGCGAAGGCGGCGGCGCCGCCCCTCTTTGGTAGCCGGAACGCTGCCGGCGGCGCTGGGAGACGGCGAAGGACAGCGGGCGGGGCGGCGGCGATTCCCGCCCGGCCGCGGCCTCCCGGCAGCTGATCTCCGGCGAGGAGATGGAGGCAGCGGCGGCGAATCCCGTGGTGGGCGTCGATCTGAGGGAGGAGTTGCGGTGCGGCGGCGCGGCGCGTCGGCGGCGGCGGTGGCGATTTTCGGCGTCACGGGAGAAGGAAGGAGAGGAAGATGCGCCGACGTTTTTGCACGGAGGTCCCTGGATGTTTCGGAAACTGCAATGCGGTCCTTCCGAGCGGGTTACGTGCAAATTCTCCGCGTCGCGCACGTTTTTTTGCGGGGAAGCACCTGAGCTTTTCACAAATCACAAATAGGTCCTCCCGCGGAGCACTGTAGAAGTGCGTCTATCTGCGTTCGTGGGCCGTTACCGGCCGATCGGACGGCCGAGAATAATCGGGGCGACGTGGCCGTTACGGTGGGGGGTTGAAACGGTGAACTTTGATATATTGATAGATATATATGATCATATTCATGATTTACCGATCCCAAATATGTTAATCTAGCAATTCTACTCAAAAGTGCTCCATGCGCAATATTGATAATTTTTCAAAATCATTGCCTTTTGTGATACTTGTTATCTTTCTCGGAGCATCCCAACTATCTTTTTCCCCTTGTGGATATTTTTGATGCTATGATGAGATTGTGTTGGAAGTTCATCTATATCCTTTTAAGATAAAATTGAGCTTTGTGCTATGCTTTTAAGCAATGATCTTATTGGTATATATATGACTTCCACTAGGATATCATGTTCTTCACCGTAGTATCTATTTTGTGTGTGCATGTTTCTTTTTGGACTTATATCTTCATGATTGATGTCTACTTAGAAACTTATACATATGAGAGTAGTTACATCTTTAATTGGTATTCCAAATCCTTTAGTGACCACCCTTTTATTACTTTTGATTCTTTGGTGGTTTCTAAAAGGCACAAGCTTTGTTTTTCACTTGGTATTTCCTTTGCATCTTAATAAGCTTGTGGACCTATTTTCTTCAACTTTTGGGTTGTGTATATGGAAAAGGCACGATATGCACTATGTGCCTCCTATATTGAAAGACTATGTTGATGCTTACGTTCATCCTTCCATTAGTCTCCTACAATGTCTTTCCATATCACACCCATCTCTTTTCGGTTGAGCAAGTCTTTATTTGTCGCTCCTTGTTCTTGATGCTCAACACTGGTTTGTTGCAAGTTGTTTTGTTTCTTTCCTATATGATCTCTTGCACTTGTTTGTGTTCAAAAATTGTCTAGGAGGGAGTGAGGATTCCATGTTGTGCACACCATATTAAAATACAAATCCTACTTTGTGCACGTACCTTGGGGAGTTCCCTCTTGATTTCCTAGAACACTTGGTTGATCTTTCGGATCCCTTGATTGCTTGACTCTTTTGTTGAGAATATCTCTCCCTTGCTATTTTGTTGCAGTCTTTGTATTCTCAATATAGTTTGATTTCCTCCTATTATTGAACAATGGAAATGTCCATTTGATTCTACTCATTTGTATGAGAAATTTTAAACTCATGGAGGAACTCTCACTATGTTGGCCTTCCGAAGCTTTTTACCCATTTCGGCAATTGTTGCCAATGGCGGAGAAGTTTTGGAGGGTTTATGAAATTGGGCTATACTTTGATTGGTTCTTAAGTATTTGACTTTCTTGCCTTTGCATTCGTTGCTTGGTTTTGTATATAGTGGAAACTCCACCACATGAAATGGTTGACAATATATGCAATGAATTCATGTTCATTCACACGTGCATAGATTGTGGGGGAGTTTGCTCTATATATATGTTGTTGGACTAACATCACATACTTTTGTAGTATTTGATGTTAGTGCAATTGGTTCTTGCTCGTTAATTTCCATATAATAAACCCTCTCAAAATAGATTATCATCAATTAGCAAAATGGGGGAGATTGAAAGTGCATATGCCCTCGTGTGTGATTTTGGTAATTAATGACAATCTCTATGGACTAATGTTTGCTTTGAGATATTTTTATAGATCTTGTCCATAGGAAAAGATTGGAGTTCATGTGTTGGACTCTAGAAGTGTACATGATGATCAATGCTCTATTCAAGGGTTTATATGAAGAATGGTCATGTGTAGAGTTGAGCATATTGCAAGTGTGGCTTGGAAAAGGAGATTGAATGAACATTCATGTTTATCTCTAAGCCATCATATATATCAAGAGAAGTCTATGAAGTGCAAGCTCAATATGATACATCATGGAAGATATCATTTGATTGAAGCTTGCAATGGATACATGAAGACAGAGCTTAGCAAGGCTCTCCCATAATGGAGTATGGGGGAGTATTTGGGGAAGTCTTTATCAAGCATGTGCTAGCAAGCACAATCAAGAAAGATGTTTCAACTTGAGAGAGTCAAGATCGTCATCATCTAGCTCAAGTGGAATGCTCAAGGCAAAGGGCAAGGTATGATCTTGATAGGGTTTCTAGTTTACCGGTCTCATGGTGTTTGTGGGAGACCGGGTTATAGGATAGACGACGAACTATTAAGAGGGGCTCTCAAGTGAGTAACTTGATCGTATCTTTGTGGAGAGCTCAAACCTTTGCATACTTGGCATATCATCTTTCTTGGTTCTTATTTGGCTTTTATCCATGTGAGAATTTAGAGCTTGTGTTCATATCCATACCAAGCTCTAGTTCACCAAAAACGGATTTCATATGCATATCTTTTTGCGTTTTTAATGTTGGAAGTTTTACCGGTTTATCTTTTTTAAGAGAGGTCAAACTCTCTCCTTGTGGCTTCCTCCTCACATGATGGACTATGATGTTTCTCTGCATGATCTTTAAGAGCTCTTCGTTGCGATTCCAACAAGCCCAAGATCATCGAAATCGGAGTCCGGATGAAAAAGATATTGCACTTTTCGTTTTGCTGTTTCTATCAGTTTTCAGAAAACCGGATATTCCGGTCCTTCTAGAAATATCCGGTTGGAAATATCTGGCTACCTCCAGAAGGTTTCAACAGGGCCGGATATTCCAATCCAAAATGGAACCGGAATATCCGGTCCCCTATTTTTCCTACAACGGCTCTATTTCGTGGGGTCCTATAAAAGGCCCCCTTCTTCCCCAAAGAGACAAGCTCTCAAGCACGAAAAAGCCCCCCATTGTTGACCTTCTTGAGCTTGGATTTCTCTCTATTCCTCCATGATTCTTGCCTCCAATTAGAGGGTAAAGAGAGAGGAGATCTATATCTACATTTCCACCAATCAATCTCTCCTCTAAGTGAGGGGAACCTTTCGATCTAGATTTTGGAGTTCTATTTGTTGAGTTTTTATTTGTTCTTCCTCTCTTCTCCCCCCACAAGCATTAATTTCTTTTGGTTGGATTTGGGAGTGAAGGACTTGAGCACTTCTTGTGTTCTTGCCATTGCATTTGTGCATCGGTTTGTGCTCTCCACGAGGATTCGTGGAAGTGAAAGTTCGTGAGCTTGTTACTCTTGGGTCTTTGGACCCGAGACGCCATTGTGGTGGTTGAGACCTTTTGTGGTCACTTGGAAGCTCCCAATCCTTTTGTGGGTTGTGCCTCAAGATTGTTGTAAGGGACTCGATTTCCGCCCAAAAGGAAATCAATAGTGGAAGGTGAGCCAAACTTTTGGGCGAGATTCATCGGAGAATAGGGTGAGGCCATTTGTGGCATTTGAGTTTGAAACTCACACCCCTCCAACGAGACGTACTCCTCTAAAATGGAGGAACTCGGGAATACATTATCGTCTCTGCGTGCCTCGGTTATTTCTATACCCGAGCTCTTTACTTATGCAATTTACATTGTGATAGCCTTCGTGCTTGAAGTCCTTTATCTTGTTATCACCTTGTTGCTTGTCTTGCTTAGCATAAGTTGTTGGTGCACATAGGTAAGCCTAGTATATTTAGGTTGTATGTTTGTTAAATTAAAACACTTAGTTTTATTCCGCATTTAGCAAGCCTAAACCGGAAAAGTTTTTAATCGTCTATTCACCCCCCTCTAGGCGACATCCTTGTCCTTTCAGCCTCCCCCTCCAAAACTCCCAAGCAACCCAAAGGATAAAGATCTCCCGGAGAAAGATGATGGCAATGACTCTGATGAACACTGGAAGCGCAAGGGTCGGGAAGATCCTCCGGCCAAGTCTGGTGCTCACAAAGGCTCCGCGGCGCCCAGTGTGGGCTAGGGCTGCTGCCCTTACCAACGGAAGGCTTCAAATTTGCTGCACAGCCTCGCTTGGCCCCTAGACGGAGGAAGAAGGTAGGGATTAAGCCTCCTCGCAAGCAGCCGTCGGTCACTGCCCTCTCCCCTGCCTCGGTTACTACCTCTCCTCATCCAAGCATGCCAGATCTACGCCGCCCTGGTCCAGAAAGGAGTTACCCGCATCCTGCTCGATGAATATTTCTTCAATATCTCCGATGCTGATGAGATCCATGCTGTGCTATCTCCGTCTGTGCAAGCCTCTACTCGCGTTTCGCCCAAGGGCCTCACCTCTCCATCCTCACTCTCCTCCCTCGATGGCTCCTCGTCGGAGGAAGGGGAACGGGTGAAGATTCCTCACTATTCCCCGTGCAAGGCCGCCAAGCTTTCGCAGGCTGAGCACAAGGAGATGGGGTGGAACAGCCCTGATGAATGGGACTTCGAGAACGAGACGCTCGCAGAAAGAATAATGAAACTCAAGACCAACAAGCTTCCCAAGACCCCGACCTCAACAAGCAAGGCTGCGAGCAAGGCTCCGGTGGAGGCGCAGGCGAGCAAACCTGTGCTGCCAGTGGCGCGTCGTGCGGCTGCTGCGTCCACGCCTTCATCTTCGAACCGCCGAAGCAGCCGCGGGAAGGGGAAGGACGCGGAGCCCATCCTGGTGAAGGCCGTGCGCTGTACGGCGGCAAAAAACTCTCTGGGTATGTCACCATCCTCACCTCCCTTGGCTGACTTTGTTGCTTTTTCTTTGGTTTCCGATTCGCATTTGCTCTATGTTGTTTCAGATTGTGGTTTAGTTCCGGTTGGGTTAACCTCCTCCTCTGAGATTATGTCCCTTATTCACTCCAAGGAGCTTGCCCAAGCTACCCTTGCCCAAGCCGCAGCCAAAGCAGCAGCTGCGGTGACAACGGCTGCACCCAAACCGGGATCCGAAGCCAGTGTGGCTGACCCGCAAACATCCCAACCTGTTCCTGCTGCCCCAAGTGTTGGGGCACGGAACCAAATCTTGCAGGCTCCGGCATCGCCTCACTCCCCAAACAAGCGGAAGCGCTCTGCAAGTAATAGTGTCGTGGGTTTGTCACATCAGATGTCATGGATGACTTTGTAGGTGTGGGATTTGCGCGAGTCAATCGTCTCTGAGCTTGGGATGGCAGGAACAAGGATGAACACAGATTTACCCAGGTTCGGCCCCTCAATGTGAGGTAAAGACCTACTTCCTGCCTACCCTAGCTTGGTATTGATATGATATATGTGGTGTTACAATGGAGGCGATCCGATCTGGGAACTCGCCGTAAGAGCTAGGGTTTTAGGGCTTGATAGCTTGACCCTGTCTGTCCTGCGAGTCCTCTTTATATACACAGAGGCTCACTAGGTTACAAAGGAAACTTCCTCCACAAGGAATACATCGACTGGAACCTACTCGGAGACTAACTCCTCCTCACGTCTTCCAGGATATGTCTTCTAGATCCTTCTCCTTGTGGTGGTACGATATTGGGCTTGCTTTCATGCAGGCCTTTATTGTGCGAGAAAGCTGAGTGCACTTTACCAAATATGGGCCGCGGGTTAATCTACAAAGTATTCCCCGACATTAGCCCCCAAGTTCAGCTTGGACTTCGGACGAAGGCTTCTTTGTCTTATTGAATGTTGAACCGCTCACATGAATGTCCCAGCTGAACTCCAATTTTTGTATCGCCATTTGCGACTTATAACCTTCTTAGCGGCTCAAGGGCGCGACTCATCTGGTCGTGCCTGTTGGTTTTCAGATCTGAGCGTTTCGCGCTGGGCTTTTTAGTTTGGCCCATCGGCCTCCCTGGCGCTCTACTTCAGTTACGCCGCCGCTACTCTTCTCCGCCGCCTTTGGTTCCGCTTCTTGCGCTTGCAATCTTCTGGCGAAAATCCCCTTGGTTGAAAAGATGTCTCGCCGTAGCTGCAACTGGGAAGGCTCGTGGATTGATGAGGTATTTTTGGAGTCTTTGGCCGCTCGCGGCCTTCTTCCTCCGAGGGATCAATGCGAATGGCGCGCCGCTGGCGAGGAGATAATTCCCGATCCGCAGCCAGGAGAAGTGGTGATTTTTGTGGAACACGTCGAGCGCGGATTCAAGCCCCTGGTTCTCTCTTCTTTCGCTCCCTGATGCAGCGGCTGGGTCTTCGCCTTCATGACATCGGTCCCAATTCAATATTAACTTCCACGTCCTTTGCGAAGATTATTTAGGGTCTCTCCTTCAATAGACTTCTGGCTCGCTCTCTTTGGCTGCAATAGTCAAAAAGAAGCAATAGATGCTCTTTCCTCCAATGTGGCGCCATATCTTTCCAACGCCGTAAGGGTAGTATTTTCCCAAAGCTAGCCCTTGCCAAAAAAGTTAAGGACTGGCAAAGAACTTTCTTTTACTGCAAAGATACTTCTCCTGAGGGCGAATTCATCTCCCCCTTGGTCTCCACTTCCTTTCGAGGCTACCTCTGCTTTGTCTTCCAAGCCCGATCCTTCTTCGTTGCCCTCCATCGAGATTCTTTTAGATAAGGTGAGGGCGCTGACGCTCCATGGCCTTACCGGATTGGATCTTATATCTTGCTGGACCAAATGGCGAATTCAGCCCGTGAGTCGCCGTCTGCGACTTATGGTGGATTTCACCTGTCACGCGATGACGTTGATCACTTGCCCTGAAGATTGGGACAAAGGGGAGTGGATAAACTTCATTCGCCGAGTGACGAACGAGGACATTGACTCGTATGATAACGTCGGTCTTGCTCCTTTCTGGGCTGAACACAAGCCTTTTGTGGTAATTATTCTTGTAACTTTTTCCCTCTAGGACTCTTCCTTCAAAGTTGACTATTTCTGACGTTGATTCTCTTTCAGATCGATCCCTACTTTTGGACTCTCCCATCCGAAGAGGAGACCGGCTCAGGCCAAGAAACCACTGTCAAGTCACCAGAAGAAGTCGCTGATCCTGGCGAGGAAATGATTGCACATGGCACTGTTTCTGAGCCTGGTGGTAGCACATCTGAAGAGGAGCAACAAATGGCCAACGCTCTTTTGTCCACGGCTCCAGGCACATCTTTCCTGGCGCTTCCTGAAGTACCTCGCAGGTCCTCTAAGCGTCTTCTATCTGAGAGCTCAGAAGATCCCTCGCAACCTGAGAAACGTCGCAAGGCCTTGGCGTTGCTTGTGGATATCAAAGCTGCCAAATCTTTAAAGCTTGCTAAGCCTGACAGCACTGTACTTTCCTCCGAGCCTGCGGTGAAGAATTGCCCTCGACAAGTTCGGGTATTTCCTTGTGACATTCTTTTCTTTGTATTCATGTGTCTCCATGAAGGGTTGTTTATTCACTGCTGTTTTTTCGTCCCGTAGGCTCAGACCTGCAAGATTTGTCTTCTCCTTCTTCTGGTTGCCTGATGAAGAGCGTCCGTATTGCTTCTGGGTAAGACTTGCTTTCCTTTTATGGCTGTGCACTGCCACTTTGGTCTATAACCATCAATATCTTGCAGGGCCATGGTTGGAGGAGATACAAAGTCTACCTCCTCCACTGCTCTTTCTCAGCCAACCACGAGCGAAGATGATGTTGCTGGCGAGAACATGGGAACTAGCGATGGCGCGACTTATCTGAAGCCTTTTTTAGAAGAGGGTATTGCCGATGCGGCTCCTGCCGTGGTTCCAGTCGCAGCGCCGTCTGCGACTCCTAATGTTGATGGGATGCCCCTTCAAGTTGGAGCTCCTATTTCTGAAGCGGCTGACCTCCCAAGCGCTAGTAGTTCCAAATCAATTGCGGATGCCATAATCGATGCTGGAGATAAGCACGCTGCTTTATTGCGCGACCTGGTTGCAATTATCTTCAAGTCGCCAGGTACGCATACTGTAGCCCCCAAGGATCAAGACCTTGTGTCAGTTGCAGGGTGTTGATTCTTTCTTTTCTCCAAGTTTTGAGCCCCCAAGTACCTTTCAAATTGCTTATATTTTCTGTTTACTCGCAGCTTGAGCTTTCCTCGCTTGCTGCCTCTGACGCAATGAAAGTCAAGGGCATTTCCTTAGATAAGCCTGAAGTGACGCGATCTGCCTTGGGACATCATAGCGAGATCATTAAGAACCAAGCGCAAGAAATAAAGATACTCAAAGATCAACTTGACTCCTGTGAAGAGCAATTTAAAGAGCTCGAAGCAGATTCCAAGCAGCGACTTATGGAGAAGGATGAAGTGATAAAATCCTTGCGAGAGGGGTTGAATCTCAAATCTGAGCTGCTTGATCGGCTGAAAGGAGACCATGAGGGAGCTCGCCGCGCGAGATGAAAAATATAACTCGCTGCTCAAGGCTTTTGAGGGTTTTGGATCTGCTGTTAAATCAGCCATTCTGCAACTCGCCGGTACATCCCTAGTCCTTTGTCTCTTGATCATTTACATCTGGGTGACCATCATGAGTGCTGATTTGAATAATATCTTGTTTTTTGATGCAGGGCCTGGTGCTCCAGTGTACCGCTCCAATTTGAAGGATCAACTGGAATATCTTCAAGATTTTAGCCTGCGCCTTCTTAAAGTAACCAAAGAGGTTATGACAAAAATCGCCCCTGCGGCTGATGCTCCAGATTCATGTGAGTTTTGGCTGAACAGGCTATTTAAGGCTCCTCACTATGTCTCTGATTGGAAGGGGTCTTCTGCTCGCTCCGGAGCTGCTCATGTGTTAACATTACTCCGGGCATATTATCCAGAAATAGAGGTAGGCAAGATTGCTCTTCATGACCGGGCGAAGCGCGCGGATGGTACTGAGCTTCCAATGAGTGAATATTTCGACATCTGGAAGGGTATGCGTGGATACGCCACATTATTTGTTAAGAATTTAGACTTGGGCTCTTATCTGGGAAGTTCAATCCTGATGGTAGCAAAGCTACGAAGGAGAAATCCACTGGGGCTGAATCATCCCGAGCTTCCAATCCATCCTCAGGACCTGGTGGTCCTTCTACTTCATCTGGTGGTGCCTTGGTTATAAGGACACCTGCTGCTCCAACCTCAAGACAAGCCGCGAAGGCTTCTGTTCCTGCGACTCGAAAGCAGAAATAAACATCCAATAGTAATGTGGGACTCGTCAATAGTGACTTGCCCGTTAGTCTGTAAAAAATTTGTGTACTATAAGCAGTACTTTTGTGACCTATAAGCAGGTTCTTTTATGATACTTCCATTAAGTAGACGCTCGCGCGGCTCAGTATTTCCTAGGAACATGTGTGTTCAGGGTCGAGAGCGGCCATGATAGGCAATCAAGCTCGATTGACGCCACACCCCAGTACTTTGGCCGCATAATGCAAGACGCTTCTAGCTTAAGGACTGCCACTCGTTTGGCAAGGTTGAGGTAGCGAGCTGTGCTCGCTGTGCTTTGTAAAAAAGCCCTCAGGGTTGGTGATGTATGAAATTCAAAAGACTCAGCGACTCAATGATAGTTGAGGCGAAACGACGAACCCTTGAATGTCAAGGGCGCCGGCTTTATTTCATAACCACTCAATTTATTACAGGGTGAGACAAAGACGATGCAGACCCTTTAATGCGAGTTTTCTGTTCCTCGCAGGTCATGCATACTTGATACTCATCGCACTCATTTGCGAAATAATACTCCTGACGGAGTGGGGTTGAACACCTAGTTGGTTCATGTTTGAGTCGCTAAAAGCGACTCGGGTCGAGCATGATAGCTCCGATGTTTTCATGCCAAAGTGAGGGTCAAATCTTTTGATAGAGTAGTCGCACTGAGTTGCGACTTATGCTGATTCACGTCCTTGGAGGATGAGTCGCGGGGGGTAAGGTCTCACAATAGTTGGGCCTCTTTGACTTGGGTTGTTGATTGATATTGGATCTATGCATATACGCCATCTCTTGTTTTGTTTTTGTATCAAAGCGATTCCTGGAGTATTATCTTCCTGATTCGCGACTGTATGATTGGAATTCACCATCTGGTGGGCGCGTCCTGCTGTCCGTCCATTCTGAGTCCCCAAGGCGACTCGTTTTGGGCTGGAGGTTCACTGATGGCCTGAGACCGTGTGAGGAGTTGGCGATGCAAGCTTCTTCTGCGATTACTGAGCCTGCTTCCTCGCATTCTAGCGCTCTCTGTCTGTCTCCATGCACCGTGATCACGCCGTTTGGTCCTGGTATCTTTAACTGCAGGTATATGTAGCAGGGGCGGGCAGTGAATTTGACATAAGCTTCTCTCCCGAAGATCGCATGGTATGGGCTTTTGACTGCTACGACCTCGAAGCTCAGGAACTCTGTGCGGAAGTTTCGCTCGGTCCCGAAGCTGACTTCGAGGGTAATTTTTCCTATAGGTCGAGTGATTATTCCTGGAATTATGCCTTGGATATCCTTCCTTGTTGGCTGTAGCCGCTGCTCGGGTATGTTCATTCGACGGAGCGTGTCTTGGTATAGGATGTTTACTCTTCCTCCTCCATCCATGAGGACTTTGTTCAGCCTGTATCCCGCGACTTGCGGTGTGACAACAAGAGCCAACTGTCCTGGATCTTTTACTTCTGGGGATGATCGTCGCGACTCCAAACAACCGATCGCTCTGTCCAACGGCGGTGTCTTTCCAACGTTGGGACTGAGTCGCGGCTCCATCTGCTATTCATTTGCCTTCTGTTGCCCGCTGTTTGTACATCCACGGTATGAAATTGCCCTATGTTTCTTCTTACTGAAGTTTCAGGCTTTTGACAGGAGTTCTCCTTGTCCTATGCTGCATTGGTCCGCTGTGAGTCGCGATTGATGAATCACCTTCTTTCCATCGCCTGTAGTAGTGACACTGCGCCTTGTGTGGCCCGCGGGTCTCCATCTCTTCTGCGGTGTAAGTCGCAAGGACTATCAAAAATCCCTTTGGCGCTATTGGGGAGTGACTCCTTGTCTCTTTTCTGCTCCCTTAGTTGATACTTACAGTGTTCGGTTTCCTTTGAGATTGGCAATGAGCCGCTTGCCATCTTGTCTGTCTCTGCGTGCTTGTTAGTAGTCGCCGAGAGTTGGCCGAAAGTGATCTTATGTCCAGTGCGGCTTAAGGTGCACCGGCGGCTCAAACCTACAGTTCTTTCTCATAACTTGCACTTCAGATTGCGCCGTGGTATCTTTGGCAGAGTCAAGGATCCCTGTGACTTGTTTTATCCACTCGCTGGTTGATTCGTTCTCCTTCTGGATCCATTGCTGAGGTTTTCACGCCTTATTTGGAACCTTTTGATGAACTTATCCTTCAATTCTTCCCATGAGTTTATTGACTTTGGCGGCAACCTTAGCAGCCAATCCCTGGCTTCTCCCTGTAGTACCAAGTGAAAATACTTTGCGAGCACCTCCTGAGTTACACCGATTCCTGTCATGTTTATTTCATAGTCCTCTATCCACAGGACAGGGTCTAGATCATTATGGTAGGTGGTGACTTGCTGCGACTCGCCGAAGTTCGGTGGGAAACGAGTGAGCCGTATTTCCTCCCCGAAACATGCTGGTCCTTTCAATAACGAATAGGAGCTCACAGGTGCCGTATCTTCATCTGAATCAGTTTCAAACTGGGTTGGTTGAGTCGCATCGAGCGTTTGCGGCTTACCGTCAGCCTTACTCTTTTATCTGGTGATATTTGCAGACCTGCTAGCTGGTTGTCTAATTCTTCCACGTTGCATCTTTCCTCGCCCCACGATACCTCGTGTTGCGGCTCGTTAGGCGTGATTCCATACATGTTTGCTTGCTGTAGGGCGGCAGTCTGTAGCAGATCAATCGCATGGCGAGCTTCCTTATCAGCTCGCGTATCTCCGACTGGTGCTATTTTTGATAATATCCCGATGCGGCGTGCATATTGCTCTCCGGATTATTGTGGAACTTCTGCTTCATCTCTTGCCTCCCTTTGTCAGTCTTGGTGCAAATTGCCTGCTGCTTTTGCTGCCAACGCCTCAGTCGCCGATCTTCTTCCTGGAGTTTTTTGCGCTCTGCCGCGAGCCTTTGCGCTTCTTCACAAAGCTCCACCCTGACGGCTTCGATTTCTTCAATTTTGGGATCTTTCTCCGGCTAGGCAGAGGTTCCCAGATTGGTTTTGACGGGACGGAGGCAGATGTTTTTGCTCCGGCTTGTTGCAGTTCTTCTAGCACGCGGACCCTAACTGGCCGCAGTTCCTCTCCTGATTCGCCCCTTGAGTCGCGTCTGAAGATCTGCGACTGACGGACCCAAGATTTTCACAGACCCGACGGGAATAATATACCCAAATTCAACGTGATCTGCCTCTGGTCCCCACTCTGAGTCGTCGATGAAGGGAACACCATTGATATCTTCCACTTGGCCGATGGCGATGTCCTTGAACCCTGATTCCGATCCTGCGCGGAACGTGACGCTCTTGACCGCAGGCCCCACGGTGGGCGCCAACTGTCGTGGGTTTGTCACGTCAGATGTCATGGATGACTTCGTAGGTGTGGGATTTGCGTGAGTCAATCGTCTCCGAGCTTGGGATCGCAGGAACAAGGACGAACACAGATTTACCAGGTTCGGCCCCTCAATGTGAGGTAAAGACCTACTTCCTGCCTACCCTAGCTTGGTATTGATATGATATATGTGGTGTTACAATGGAGGCGATCCGATCTGGGAACTCGCCGTAAGAGCTAGGGTTTTAGGGCTTGATAGCTTGACCCTGTCTGAGTCCTGCGAGTCCTCTTTATATACACAGAGGCTCGCTAGGTTACAAAGGAAACTTCCTCCACAAGGAATACATCGACTGGAACCTACTCGGAGACTAACTCCTCCTCACGTCTTCCAGGATATGTCTTCTAGATCCTTCTCCTTGTGGTGGTACGATATTGGGCTTGCTTTCATGCAGGCCTTTATTGTGCGAGTAAGCTGAGTCGCGCTTTACCAAATATGGGACGCGGGTTAATCTACAAAGTATTCCCCGACAAATAGGCCTCTGGAACCGAGAACCAACCTCCGTGCCACTCCTGCCCGCCTAGCACGGATGACCAGTCAGAAAGCAAAATGAGAGCGGGAGGTTGGAATATGCGCGGCTTTGGCCAGAGCGGCCATCGCTCACAACTTAGAGACTACATTCGTACTGAGAAACTAGATATCATCTTTGTGCAAGAAACCATTAAAAAATCTTTTACTGATCTTGAGCTGCGCAACATTGAAGGTAATGATACGTTTGTTTGGAGTTGGCTTGCTGCCAACGACCACTCTGGGGGCCTTCTCGGTGTGAGAGACATTACGCTGGAAGTTGGCTCGCTAGACCAGGGTGTGTTTTTCCTTAGTGCCTCGATCCTGCATAGAGCCTCACGGTTTATTTTTTAGTTCATTGGGGTTTATGGCCCTGCGGATCATGCATGTTCCCCTGCCTTCCTCAAAGAGCTCGAGCGCAAGGTTCAGGCTGCCCGCTACCCAGTGATTATCAATGGGGATTTTAATTTGATCAGGGGCCAACGCGATAAAAACAACTCTAACATCAATTGGCCCCGAGTCCACTTGTTTAACGATTGCATTGCCAGACTCTCTCTGTGTGAGATCGAACATTCGGGTGCTAATTATACATGGACTAATAAACAGGTTAACCCTGACAGGGTCCTGGTTTCGGCGGCGTGGGATCTTCAGTTCCCCTTGGCCTCATTGAAGGCCGAGACCCGAATTGGCTCTGACCACACACCGCTAACCCTAGATACTGGCGAGGATCAACCACCCCCACGCTCGAATAGATTCTTCTTCGAAACTGGGTGGCTTCAGATCCCGGGTTCCACGACTTGGTTAAAAAGGTGTGGCACAATTTTCTATTCGCTAGAGTGGCGTGTAGAGATCCTGTTGATCTATGGAAGTTCCTTTCAGCGGGTCTCTGCTGCCACCTCAAGGGATGGGGTGCTAACCAGGGCCGGGACGCTAGACTGAAGAAATCCCAGCTGCTAGCCAATATCCAAGAGCTGGATAGGACAACAGATGCGACGGGTCTCGATGAAGAAGGCTGGGCCCTTAGGTACCACCTGATGACGTGAAAGCACATGTTCGTTGGGAGACCCCAAGAGGAAGGTACGAAGTAGTGCAGCAGCAAGTTTTCCCTCAGTAAGATACCAAGGTTGTCAGATCCAGTAGGAGTAAAAGGCACCTCTGAAGGTTGTTGGTGGCGCTGTTTACTCTATCACCAACGTGGAACCTGCACACAACACAATCAAACTACTTTGCCCCAACGAAACAGTGAGGTTGTCAATCTCACTGGCTTGCTGTAAACAAAGGATTAAACGTATGGTGTGGAAAATAGTGTTTAATTGCAGAGAATGAAAAGGAATAATGATTGCAGTTGGTTGTATTATCAGTGTAAAGGAATGGACCGGGGTCCATAGTTCACTAGTGGTGTCTCTCCATAAAAGATAACTAACATGCTGGGTAAACAAATTACAGCTGGGCAATTGATGAATAGAGAGCGCATGACAATGCATATATATGACAAGATGACTACTATGATATTCACTTGGGCATTACAACAAGATACATAGACCGTTGTCCAACAGCATCTATGACTAATAATCCACCTTCAGGTTGACATCCGTGTTCCCCGTTGGTATTAAGTTGCAAGCAACATATTATTGCATTAAGTAAAGTGCATAATGTAAACAATACAATTATCCTTAGACAAAGCATTGCTGTTTTACCCCTAGTGGCAACAGCAATCCACAACCTTAGACGTTGCTGTCACTCGCCCAGATTACCGAGGCATGAACCCACTATCTAGCATAAAAACTCCCTCTTGGAGTTACAAGCATCTACTTGGCCAAAGCATCTACTAGTAACGGAAAGCATGCAAGATCATAAATAACATATAAGATAGATTGATAATCAACTTGATCATAGTATCAATATTCATCGGATCCCAGCAAACACAACATGTAGCATTACAATAAGATGATCTTGATCATGATAGGCAGCTCACAAGATCTAAACATGATAGCACAAGGAGGAGAGACAACCATCTATCTACTGCTATGGACCCGTAGTCCAAGGATGAACTACTCACGCATCACTCCGGAGGCAGGCATGGTGATGTAGAGCCCTCCGGTGATGATTCCCTCTCGGCAGGGTGCCGGGAAGAGCTTCAGAACCCTCCCGAACTAGGGTTGATGACGGCGGCGGCTACATAACTTTTCGTGGATGGAGGTTCGGGTATTTAGGGTTTTCTGGACGAAGGCATTATATAGGCGAAAGGGCGGCGTCTGGAGGCACCCGAGGGGGTCACGCCACCCCCCAGCGCGGCAGGAGGTGGGGCCGCGCCAGCCCCTGGCGTGGCTGCCTCCTCGGTCCCTCCGTCTCTCCTTTGGACTCCGTGTACATGTCGGGAAAATAGAAGGTTCTGTCCAAGTTTCGTCCAATTCCGAGAATATTTCCAGACAGCTTTTCTGGAATACAAAAACAGCAGAAAACAGGAACTGGCACTGTGGCATCTTGTTAATAGGTTAGTCCCAGAAAATGCATAAAAATGCTATGAAGTGTATAAAACATGTAACAATTGGTATAATATCAACATGGAACATCAGAAATTATAGATACGTTTGAGACGTATCAAGCATCCCCAAGCTTAGTTCTACTCGTCCTCGAGTAGGTAAAACGATAAAAACAAAATAATTTCTGAGGTGACATGCTACATCATAATCTTGATCAAATAGTATTGTAAAGCACATGTTATGAATGAAGTGATCCAGGTCAATGGTCTATAGTTTGCTAGCAAGTAGATAATGAGCAAACAACTGAATCATATAAGCAAAAACTTTTCATGAATAGTACTTTCGAGACAAGCATCAAAAGTTTTGCATAAGAGTTAACTCATAAAGCAATAGATTCTAAGTAAAAGGTATTTAACCAACACAAAGGAAGATTTAAGTTTCAGCAATTGCTTTCAACTTTCAACATATATATCTCATGGATATTTGTCAACACAAAGCAATATAATAAGTAATATAAAGCATATAAAAATTGTTGCACCAAAGTTGACACTAGTGTTTGCTTCTGAGATAGAAAGAAGTAGGAAAACTGACTCAACATAAAAGTAAAAGAAAGGCCCTTCGCAGAGGGAAGCAGGGATTAAATCATGTGCTAGAGCTTTTTAAGTTTTTGAAATCATATAGAGAGTAAAAATAAGTTTTGAGGGTGTTTGTTAATTGTCAACGAATCAGAAAATGGAAAGTACAATATGACCCCTGCCAACCAGACTTTTAAGAGCGGCTCCCATGAAGGACGTTATTTCTACCAGCAAGGCAGATCATCCCTCTTTCTCTTTTGTTTACACATGCAGATATTTCACTGTTTGTCATTGCTTGACTGATAAATCAGGGCAAAAATGTGAAGAGAATTAAGCGGTTAAAGTTGTAATTAATTGGGACTGGGCACCCCATTTGCCAGCTCTTTTTGCAAAATTAATGGATAAGCGGATGTATATGCCGCTAGTCCGGTGGTAAAGTCTGTTTGACAGTGACATAAAGACATCCACCCCGTCCTCATGAGCTTGGTAAACATTGACACAAAAAGGAGTAATAAAGTTTTGAATAGTTTAAAGGTAGCACATGAAAAATTTACTTGGAATGGCAAGGAAATACCACATATAGGTAGTTATGGTGGACACAATGGCATGGATTTTGGCTCAAGGTTTTGGATGCACGAGAAGCATTCCCTCTCAGTACAGAGTTTAGGCTAGCAAGGTTATTTGAAGCAAACACAGGATATCAACCGACACACAAGACTTATATGAAAACATATTGCAAGCATTATAAGACTCTACACTGTCTTCCTTGTTAACCAAACCCTTTTACTAGAAAATATCTAGACCTTAGAGATACCAATCATGCAAACCAAATTTCAACGAGCTTTACGGTAGTTCTTCATTAATAGGTTTTAACTACATGATACAAAAGCTTAAACATGAACTACTTGATAACTCAAAACAATTGACAAGTATCAAATTATCCAATACAGTGATCTACAAGAATATGTAAGCTTTTCCATTATACCATCTACCACATGCAACATTTTCTGTTCCAACCAAACACCAATCAATTTATTTCAACACAAACTCTCCAAACAATTATAAGTGAAGCAAGAGAGTACTTTCTTTAAAAGAACTAACAGCTCTGAATAAGAGATGCATGAAAAACAGGAGCTAAAAGCATAGCAATAGCTAGACAAGAATACTCAACAAGTATAAGTGAAGAATAGGAGTATTCATATGAAAAAGCGGAGCGTGTCTCTCTCCCAATCAAGAATGCTAGGTCCAATCAAGTTGACCTCAGAAAATAAAATAACAATGAAAATAAAAGCACACAGACGCTCCAAGTAAAGCACATATGATGTGAAAGAATTAAAATATAGTTTCACTAGAGATGACCTGATAAGTTGCTGATGAAGAAGGGGATGCCTTGGGCATCCCCAAGCTTAGACGCTTGAGTCTTCTTGAAATATGCTGGGGTGATCCATGGGAGCATCCCCAAGCTTAAGCTCTTCACTCTTCTTGATCACATTATATCATCCTCTCTCTTGACCCTTGAAAACTTCCGCCACACCAAACTCAGAGTAATTCTCATTAGAGGGTTAGTGCACAATCAAAAACTCACATGTTCTATAAGGACACAAACATGACCGTTACTTTTAACATTAGCTACTGCCACTGATGTTATGTGAAGCTCTTCACCCAAAAAAGAATTCCACTCAACACTAGTAAAAGAGAGAATGCAAAATAAAAGACAGAATCTGTCTAAACAGAACAGTCCGTAAAGACGAATTTTTTCGAGGCACTTACGTTGCTCAGATCGAAAAACTCAAAACTAACGAAAGATGCGTACATATCTGAGGATCACGCACAAAAATTTGCAGATTTTAATTTTTCTGTGATTTTATAGAAGAAACGGTGAACAGCAAAATCTGTTCCTGCGCAGAAATCCAAATCTAGCATCATCTTCCTATTAGAGGCTCTACTTGGCACAACAATGCGAAAAATAAAGATACAAAGGTTGTTACAGAAGTAAACAACTCCTTGACTCAAAAAGAAAAGAAAAATTGCAGAAATAAAACAATGGGTTGTCTCCCATAAGCGCTTTTCTTTAACGCCTTTCAGCTAGGCAGAAAGTAAGAATCAAGTGTTTCCAAGTGAAGAAGCATCAACAGAATAATTTGCTCTAACAATAGAATCAAAAGGTAGCTTCATCTTCTTTCTAGGGAAGTGTTCCATACCTTTCTTGAGTGGGAATTGATATTTAATATTCCCCTCTCTCATATCAATAATAGCACCAACAGTTCTAAGAAAAGGTCTTCCCAAAACAATAGGACAAGAAGCATTGCATTCAATATCCAAAACAACAAAATCAACGGGGACAAGGTTGTTGTTAACCATTATAAAAACATCATCAACTCTCCCCAAAGGTTTCTTTATAGTATTATCAGCAAGGTGAACATCCAAATAACAGTGTTCCAAAGGTGCTAAATCAAGCATATCATAGAGTTTCTTAGGCATAACAGAAATACTAGCACCAAGATCACATAAAGCATTGCAATCAAAATCATTCACCTTCATTTTAATGATGGGCTCCCAACCATCTTCTAACTTCCTAGGGATAGAAGCTTCATGTTTTAATTTCTCTTCCCTAACTTGCATGAGAGCATTAGTAATATGTTTAGTAAAAGCCATGTTTATAGCACTAGCATTAGGACTTCTAGCTAGCTTTTGCAAGAACTTAATTACTTCAGAAATATTGCAACCATCAAAATCAAAATCATTATTATCAAAGGTAATGGGACCATTGTCTCCCATATTTCGAAAAATTTCAGCACTTTTATCAGAACAGTTTCAGTGTTTCAGGCAATTTTAAACGTTTTGCAACAGAAGTAGAGACATTGCCAACACCAATTACTTTACCATTAAGAGTAGGAGGTTTTACATTTGAAACTTTAGCATTGCTAGTGGTGGTAATAGTAAAACTCTAGCAATACTATTCTTTTTAGCAATTTCATCCTCTCTTTCCCACCTAGCATGCAACTCAGCTAGCATCCTAACATTGTTGTCAATTTTAACTTGAATGGCATTGAGAGTTTTGCTCTCTTTAACATCATGAGGCATATTTTTATTTTCAAATCAACATCAAGAGCAAGACTATCAACTTTAGAGGCAAGAACATCAATTTTCCCAAATTTTTCCTCAACAGTTTTATTGAAAGCAGTTTGTGTACTAATAAAATCCTTAAGCATGACTTCAAGATCAGAGGGTACACTCTTATTGTTGTTGTAGGAATTACCATAAGAATTAACATAACCATTGCCACTATTAGAAGGATAGGGCTTATAATTGCTATTACCAAAATTATTCCTATAAGCATTGTTGTTGAAGTTATTGTTTTTAATGAAGTTCACATCAACATGCTCTTCTTGAGCAACCAAAGAAGCTAAAGGAACATTATTTGGATCAACATGCATTTCCATTTGTAAGCATAGACATAATAGTATCAATCTTATCACTCAAGGAAGAGGTTTCTTCAACAGAATTTACCTTCTTACCTTGTGGAGCTCTCGGTGTGCCATTCAGAATAATTTATCATCATATCATCAAGAAGCTTTGTTGCAGCACCCAAAGTGATGGACATAAAGGTACCTCCAGAGGCCGAATCCAATAGGTTCTTGAAGAAAAATTTAGTCCTGCATAAAAGGTTTGGATGATCATCCAAGCAGTCAGTCCATGGGTGGGACAATTCTTTACCAATGATTTCATTCTTCCCAAGCTTGAGCAACATGCTCATTATCAAATTGTTTGAAATTCATAATGCTACTTCTCAAAGATATAATCTTAGCAGGAGGATAATATTTTCCTATGAAAGCATCTTTGCATTTAGTCCATGAATCAATACTATTTCTAGGCAAAGATAGCAACCATTCTTTAGCACGTCCTCTCAAAGAGAAAGGAAAAAGTTTCAGTTTAATAATATCACCATCTACTTCCTTATACTTTTGCATCTCACAAAGTTCAACAAAATTATTAAGGTGAGCAGCAGCATCATCAGTACTAACACCAGAGAATTGCTCTTTCATAACAAGATTTAAAAGTGCAGGTTTAATTTCATAGAATTCTGCTTTAGAAGCAGGTGGAGCAATAGGTGTACTAATGAAATCATTGTTGTTTGTGCTAGTGAAATCACACAACTTAGTGTTCTCAGGGTACTCATTTTAGCAAAATTAAAACAGAACAAAAAATAACAACTCGAATTAAGCAACTATTTTTTTTTGTTTTTGATAAATAAAGCAAACAAGACAAGATAAAAATAAACTAAGCAAGACAATAACAAAGTAAAGAGATTGGAAGCGTGAACTCCCCTTGCAGAAATCCTCTTACTCCCCGGCAACGGCGCCAGAAAAGTTGCTTGATGACGTGAAAGCACACGTTCGTTGGGAGACCCCAAGAGGAAGGTATGAAGCAGTGCAGCAGCAAGTTTTCCCTCAGTAAGATACCAAGGTTGTCAGATCCAGTAGGAGTAAAAGGCACTCTGAAGGTTGTTGGTGCGCCGTTTACTCTATCACCAACGTGGAACCTGCACACAACACAATCAAACTACTTTGCCCCAACGAAACAGTGAGGTTGTCAATCTCACTGGCTTGCTGTAAACAAAGGATTAAACGTATGGTGTGGAAAATAGTGTTTAATTGCAGAGAATGAAAAGGAACAATGATTGCAGTTGGTTGTATTATCAGTGTAAAGAATGGACCGGGGTCCACAGTTCACTAGTGGTGTCTCTCCATAAAAGATAACTAACATGCTGGGTAAACAAATTACAGCTGGGCAATTGATGAATAGAGAGCGCATGACAATGCATATATATGACAAGATGACTACTATGATATTCAATTGGGCATTACAACAAGATACATAGACCATTGTCCAACAGCATGTATGACTAATAATCCACCTTCAGGTTGACATCCGTGTTCCCCATTGGTATTAAGTTGCAAGCAACAGATTATTGCATTAAGTAAAGTGCATAATGTAAACAATACAATTATCCTTAGACAAAGCATTGCTATTTTACCCCTAGTGGCAACAGCACATCCACAACCTTAGACGTTGATGTCACTCGCCCAGATTACCGGAGGCATGAACCCACTATCTAGCATAAAACTCCCTCTTGGAGTTACAAGCATCTACTTGGCCAAAGCATCTACTAGTAACGGAAAGCATGCAAGATCATAAATAACATATAAGATAGATTGATAATCAACTTGATCATAGTATCAATATTCATCGGATCCCATCAAACACAACATGTAGCATTACAATAAGATGATCTTGATCATGATAGGCAGCTCACAAGATCTAAACATGATAGCACAATGAGGAGAGACAACCATCTAGCTACTGCTATGGACCCGTAGTCCAAGGATGAACTACTCACGCATCACTCCGGAGGCAGGCATGGTGATGTAGAGCCCTCCGGTGATGATTCCCCTCTCCGGCAGGGTGCCGGGAAGAGCTTCAGAACCCTCCCGAACTAGGGTTGATGATGGCGGCGGCTGCGGAACTTTTCGTGGATGGAGGTTCGGGTGTTTAGGGTTTTCTGAACGAAGGCATTATATAGGCGAAAGGGCGGCGTCTGGAGGCACCCAAGGGGGTCACGCCACCCCCCGGCTGGGCAGGAGGTGGGGCCGCGCCGACCCCTGGCGTGGATGCCTCCTCGGTCGCCTCCTTCTCTCCTTTGGACTCCGTGTACGTGTCGGGAAAATAGAAGGTTCTGTCCAAGTTTCGTCCAATTCCGAGAATATTTCCATAATAGCTTTTCTGGAATGCAAAAACAGCACAAAACAGGAACTGGCACTGTGGCATCTTATTAATAGGTTAGTCCCAGAAAATGCATAAAAATGATATGAAGTGTATGTAAAACATGTAACAATTGGTATAATATCAACATGGAACATCAGAAATTATAGATACGTTTGAGACGTATCACCACCTTGAAGAAAAAATGATCCACCTGCTCAATCTCGAGGAGGAATATTGGCGCCAGCGTGGCAAAAGGAATTGGCTTCTTAAGGGTGATGCAAACACGAAATTTTTCCATGCCTTTGCGAATGGTAGACGCCGCAAATGCATGATTACCAGCTTTATAACCCCTGCAGGCCCCATTAGTGATAAAATGGGCCTCCAGGAGCATATTTATAGCTTTTATCTTGATTTGTTTGCGACGGAATCCCCTCTGATCCTCTCGTTACGCCCTAATTTCTGGAATCCAGGACAGTGTGTCTCAGATGAGGATAATCTAGCGCTTTCGCTTTCATTTCTTCAAGAGGAGTTGGATCTCGTTCTCAAAGAGACTAAGACAGACACAACCCCAGGCCCGGATGGCCTTCTGGTTGTGTTCTACAAGTCCTTTTGGCCTTTAGTAAAGGACCATGTCCTTAATATCCTTAATGGATTTGCCCTGGGCATGTTAGATGTGTCCAAGCTTAATTTTGGGATCATCTCCCTTATACCCAAAGTGGTGGGAGCTGATTCCATGAAACAGTTTCATCCTATAGCCCTTATTAATGTTCTGTATAAGTTTATCTCGAAAGATTATGCTCTGCGTCTGGCCCCGATAGCGCATCGGGTGATCTCGACTTCGCAGTCTGCTTTCATTAAAGGCCATCTTATTTATGATGGGGCGCTTGCACTTCATGAGATTATTCACGAACTAAAAGCTAGGAGCCTTCCTGCAGTCATTCTCAAATTAGATTTTGAGAAGGCATATGACAGGGTTAGTTGGCACTTCCTTAGGGAAGTTCTGGCCCGGAAAGGGTTTCTCTCTGGCACGGTTCATCGGTTGATGCAGCTTGTGACAGGGGGCCAAACAACCATCTCCATCAATGGAGAGGTGGGCCCTTTTTTAGGAACAACAGGGGAGTCAGGCAAGGTGATCCTTCATCCCCCCTTCTGTTCAATTTCATGGCTGATTCCTTAGCTAGGATGCTTGACCCTGCGAGTGCCGCAGGTCACATCCATGGTGTCGTGCCGCACCTAATTGAAGGTGGGGTGGCTCACCTGCAATATGCAGACGACACCATTATTATGATTCAAAATGTGGAGAGTGAATTGATTAATCTAAAACTCATTCTCCTCTAGTTTGAGATTATCTTGGGGCTAAATATTAATTTCCTGAAAAGTGAGGTTATTGTATTCGGTGCCTCCCTAATACGTCCATTTTGCATCACTATTTTATATCATAATTTACTGTTATTCATTGATATATTTCATATTAAGATGTGTTACTTTTGTTATTTTATCTTATTTTGCATGTTTGATGATTATTGGAGAATTAACTGCCGGTGTCAGATTTCAGCTGGAAAAAGCACCGTCAAGACACTATATTTCTGGAGTTCCAAAAACCACGATGATATACAGAAGCTCCTATTTTATCAGAAGACGGAGGCAGCCAAAAGGGGAGGCTGAGATGGGCCACAAGGGGCCCACACCACCCTAGGGCACGACCACCATGGGGCCCACGCCGAGGCATGGTGTGGGGCCCCTGGCCCACCTCTGGTGCTCCCCCTTTGCGTACATGACCTCCTCAACCCTAAACTTCAGGAGGAGCACCCGAGGAAATATTCTGCCGCCTCCACGGGACGGAAACAACAGAGAGAAAAAGCTCTCCGGCAGGGAGAAATCTGCCGGGGAAATTCCCTCCCAGAGGGGGGAAATCATCGCCATCGTCATCGTCATCACGCTGGACTACATCGGGATCATCATCATCATCTCCACCGCCATCACCATCATCACCGCCGCTCCACTTCATTCCGCTATAACATCTAGGGCTATACTTTGTCTAGTTCATAGGGGGAACTCTCCCGGTGTTAATTACTCCTTGTGGTTGATGCTATTGAGTTTTATCGGTGAATTAAATTTTATGTTCAGATTGTTATTCATCATTATATCACCTCTGATCATGATCCATATGATGTCTTGTGAGTAGTTCATTTAGTTCTTGAGGACATGGGAAAGTCTTGTCGCTAGTAGTGGAATTATGTTGAGTAATATTTAATGGTTTGATATTTAAGTTGTGGTGTTATTCTTCTAGTGGTGTCATGTGAACGTCGACTACATGACACTTCACCTTTATGGGCCTAGGGGAATGCATTGTGTATTTGGTCGCTAATTGTGGGGTTGCCGGAGTGACAGAAACCTAAACCCCCGTTAGTAAACCGGTGCACGAGGGAGTGTAGGATCTCAGAGTTTACGGCTGTGGTTAGATTTATCTTAATTACTTTCTTGTAATTGCGGATGCTTACAAGGGGTATAATCACAAGTATGTATTAGTCCAAGTAAGAGCGGTGCATTAGCATAGGTTCACCCACACAACACTTATCAAAACAATAAAGATTAATCAACTGTATGAAGCGAAAGCACTTGACTAAATTCCCGTGTGTCCTCAAGAACATTTTGTGATCATAAGTAAACCAACCGGCATATCCTTTGCTCTAAAAAGGATTGGGCCACTCGCTGCAATTATTATTACTATCTTTTATTTACTTGTATTTTATTTATCTGCTATATCAAAAACCCCTAAAAACTTGTGTGCTAGTGTTTACAGTGAAACCTTGACCGAAACTGCTTGTCAACACCTTCTGCTCCTCGTTGGGTTCGACACTCTTATTTATCGAAAGTACTACGATACACCCCCTATACTTGTGGGTCATCAAGACTATTTTCTGGCGCTGTTGCCGGGGAGTGAAGTGCTATTGGTAAGTGGAATCGGTAAGGGAAACTTTTACTGTAAGTATTGTTTTTATTTTGCTTGCTAATCTATTTCATTATGGAGATATCTCCATTTGAATCCCTACCCGGGAATGCTACTACCACTGCTACGGTAGTAGACAAGTCGCCACCTGATCAAGTAATTCCATTTAAAATACCTATGAAAATTGTTGAACGTGTTACGAATAACCGCTATGTAGGAGATGGAACTGTCCATCCTGGTGATCATTTGCTGTTTATACATGAATTATGCGAGTTGTTCAAGTGTGCAGGTATTTCAATGGAAGAAGTCAAGAGGAAATTATTCTCTATATCACTGACGGGCAGAGCTGCAGAATGGTATAAGATGCTGAAGAATGGTCGTTCTATCGGCTGGGAGGAAATTGTACCTCTCTTTTACTCTAAATTTTATCCTCCTAGTGAAATTCATCAAGATCGGAATCATATATATAATTTTTTGCCTCATGATGGAGAGAGTATTGCCCAAGTGTGGGGGATATTGAAGTCATTAATGCTCAAATGCCCCATTCATGAGCTTCCGGGTAATATTGTTATTGATAACTTCTACGCAAGGCTTTCTCTTCAGGATAAAACTCTATTGGATACCTCTTGTTCCGGATCATTTACACGTAATAAAGAAGAAGTTAAATGGGACCTTCTTGATCAGATTCAGGAAAATACTGAAGGATGGGAGAACGACAAAGGTAGAGAATCAGGTATAAAGTATGATTATGAATGCATTAAAACTTTCATGGATACTGATAATTTGCGTAGTCTTTATGATATGTATGGTCTTGATTCTCAAGTTATTGCAAACTGTTATAAGGCTTTTGCCTCTTATCTTGATGTTCCTAAAGAAGAGTGGAATAAGTACCATGTACCTTATAAAGATAATGCTAATTCTGCCCCTATTAAAAACATTGAAGTTCATACTGTTGATCACATTTTGCCAGAACCTTATATTGAGAAAATGCCTTTTCCTGTTAAAGTTAAGGAACATTCTATAATAGCTAGTATGGTTAATAAAAGTACAAAGAAAGCTATAGAACCTGATGAACAAATAACTGTTGAACCTGCAATAGCAATAGTAAAGGATTTGGTAACCGAAAATGTAGAAGGAGGACATATTATCTTTTGTGAAGATGCCTCTAATATTGTTGCACATCCCGGTAGAGCTAGGAAAACAAGTGTTCCTGTGCTTTGAGTTAAGATAGGAGAACATTGCTATTATGGTTTATGTGATATTGGTGCGAGTTCGAGTGCTATCCTTTTTGAACTTTATAAAGAAATTATGCATGAAATTAGTCCTTGTGAACTTGAGGATATTGATGTGGTTATTCAGCTTGCTAATAGACAAACTATTTGCCCAATTGGTATTGTAAGAGATGTTGAAGTTTTATGCGGTAAGACTAAATATCCTGCTGATTTTATAGTACTTGGTTCTGCTGCTAGTAAAACCTGTGCTATTATTTTTGGTAGACCTTTCTTAAATACATGTGGTGCAATTATAGACTGTAAGAAAGAGAAAATTTATACTAAATTTGATGGAGAATCTTATGAGTTCAATTTTTCTAAGTTTGGTAAAAATCTTTATGAAATCGAATTACCTAATGAGGATTCAAAAATTGAACAACTTGCTTCTGTTGCCATTGCTCCTAACAGTGCATTGTAGCAATACATGGAGGAACACGAAAGTGAGGTATTTATGGAAGAAAGAAATGAGATTGACGATATTTTTTCTTTGTCAACCACCAATACTTAAACATAATTTGCCTGTAGAGGATTTGGGTACCTCTGCACCTCCTAAGGAAGATCCTATTTTCGATTTAAAACCTTTGCCCGATAATCTTAAATATGCTCATATTGATGAAAAGAAAACATATCCTATTATTATTAGTTCTAAATATAACACCCCAGGTAGGAACCCTACCTGAGATGCTACCGCACTACAGCTAGATCTACAAAATATAGAACGTATTCGAAAACCGGACAGAGTTTCCTTTGTTTGGACAAGCAACAGGTATGAAAATGATGAACTAGTGATATTATAGCTGGAAAGAAACATCCACGCACTTCACCAAATCTCATCAAGTCTCGAGATATAAAATAAAATGTCTCAGCTAAACAATGTAGAGCAAGAAGCTAATACACCAAGGATGATCAACTAAGCATTTTGTGAAGTTATGTGATGTGCTCAAAGATGTAGAGGTGCTACGCCCATATCCCATACATGTCGCTTATTAGTACCTGAAACCAAATGAAACACAAGAATGAGTATAAAAATACTCAGCAAGTACAATATGGAACCATAAAGACATTTGACCATGAACATCATTGGAACTTCACTCGGAATCACACAATCCTACTGAAAACTGCACTGTGGGTTTTAGCACATGTGACGGGGAATTAACCATCATGTGAAGGCAGTGTTGGCTCGGAATTTACTAACGTGTCGGCTCGGAATTTACCGACCTGCCGCAGTATTGGCTCGGAATTTACCAAACTGCAACCCGTGGAGTTTAGAAGAAGAATATTGAATCGAACAAACGTCAAATAAGGACCAAGCACACTGGAAGCTCAACAAACAGCACACCGAATATAAGGTGAGGTTCGTCATGCACTTGCCTTTACTGAGGGCGGAGGGGTTGAATGGAGCCAACCCTTTGTACCTGTAGGCAAATAGATGCACACAAGTCTCAACATATATCTTGCAACTCAATACAACGAACCTACAAGCCTCAAGCAGTACACCAAATCATCCAATCTAAGGCACACACACAAGTACTCCGAATGACATTCTCCAGGAAGCAACCATATGCTGCCCCTTTACTAATAAATCGATAACTCGAGCTAGGCTCCTCGAAACCAAGCAAACGATAAATTTCTGGACTCATTAGAAGATTATCTAGAAATAACTCCAACTATTCGAACTCAAAATATGAATTTATGAAGGTCAAAACCAACAAATACTTCTCTGCTGTTTTCCAGTTTCAGAATAACGAGTAGCCGTTCTATGAGTATTCACCTTGTTATGAATTTTCAAAGGCGGCTACTCGTTATTCTGAAACTGGAAAACAGCAGAGATGTATTTGTTGGTTTTGACCTTCATAAATTCATATTTTGAGTTCGAATAGTTGGAGTTATTTCTAGATAATCTTCTAATGAGTCCAGAAATTTATCGTTTGCTTGTTTTCGAGGAGCCTAGCTCGAGTTATCGATTTATTAGTAAAGGGGCAGCATATGGTTGCTTCCTGGAGAATGTCATTCGGAGTACTTGTGTGTGCGCCTTAGATTGGATGATTTGGTGTACTGCTTGAGGCTTGTAGGTTCGTTGTATTGAGTTGCAAGATATATGTTGAGACTTGTGTGCATCTATTTGCCTACAGGTACAAAGGGTTGGCTCCCTTCAACCCCTCCGCCCTCAGTAAAGGCAAGTGCATGACGAACCTCACCTTATATTCGGTGTGCTGTTTGTTGAGCTTCCAGTGTGCTTGGTCCTTATTTGACGTTTGTTCGATTCAATATTCTTCTTCTAAACTCCACGGGTTGCAGTTTGGTAAATTCCGAGCCAATACTGCGGCAGGTCAGTAAATTCCGAGCCGACACGTTAGTAAATTCCGAGCCAACACTGCCTTCACATGATGGTTAATTCCCCGTCACATGTGCTAAAACCCACAGTGCAGTTTTCAGTAGGATTGTGTGATTCCGAGTGAAGTTCCAATGATGTTCATGGTCAAATGTCTTTATGGTTCCATATTGTACTTGCTGAGTATTTTTATACTCATTCTTGTGTTTCATTTGGTTTCAGATACTAATAAGCGACATGTATGGGATATGGGCGTAGCACCTCTACATCTTTGAGCACATCACATAACTTCACAAAATGCTTAGTTGATCATCCTTGGTGTATTAGCTTCTTGTTCTGCATTGTTTAGCTGAGACATTTTATTTTATATCTCGAGACTTGATGAGATTTGGTGAAGTGCGTGGATGTTTCTTTCCAGCTATAATATCACTAGTTCATCATTTTCATACCTGTTGCTTGTCCAAACAAAGGAAACTCTGTCCGGTTTTCGAATACGTTCTATATTTTGTAGATCTAGCTGTAGTGCGGTAGCATCTCAGGTAGGGTTCCTACCTGGGGTGTTATACTAAACTTTCAGGTAATGAAGAAGCGAGGTTATTAGAAGTATTGAAGAAACATCGAGGAGCTATAGGATATACCTTGGGTGATTTAAAGGGGATTTCTCCTACTATATGTCAACATGCCATCAACATGGAACCTGATGCAAAACCAGTTGTTCGGCATCAACATCGTTTAATCCCTAAGATGAAAGAAGTGGTAAGAAATGAGGTATTGAAACTTCTCGATGCTGGTATAATTTATCCTATTGCGGATAGTAGATGGTAAGTCCTGTGCATTGTGTCCCTAAGAAAGGAGGAGTTACTGTTGTGCCAAATGAAAATAATGAACTTATTCCTCAAAGAGTAGTAGTTGGATATAAGATGTGCATTGATTTTCGAAAGGTTAATAAAGTTACTAAGAAAGATCACTATCCTTTACCTTTTATTGATCAAATGTTAGAACGGTTGTCTAAGAAAACTCATTTTTGCTTTCTTGATGGTTATTCTGGTTTTTCACAAATTGCTGTTAAACATCAAGATCAAGAGAAAACTACTTTTACTTGTCCTTATGGAACTTATGCTTATAGACGTATGCCTTTTGGTTTGTGTAATGCTCCTGCTACGTTTCAAAGATGCATGTCTGCTATTTTTCATGGTTTTTGTGAAGAAATTGTGGAAGTATTCATGGACGATTTTTCCGTCTGTGGAACTTCTTTTGACAACTGCTTGCACAATCTTGATAAAGTTTTGCAGAGATGCGAGGAAACTAATCTTGTTCTTAATTGGGAGAAATGTCATTTTATGGTTAATGAAGGAATTGTTCTTGGACATAAAATTTATGAAAGAGGTATTGAAGTGGACAGAGCCAAAGTTGAAGCAATTGAGAGAATGCCCTGTCCTAGGGATGTTAAAGGTATTCGTAGTATTCTTGGTCATGCCGGTTTCTATAGGAGATTTATTAAAGATTTCTCTAAAATTTCAAAACCCCTCACTAATCTTCTTTAAAAAGATATACCTTTTGTTTTTGATGATGATTGTAAAGAAGCATTCGAAATTCTGAAAAGGGCTTTAATCACAGCTCCTGTTGTTCAACCACCTGATTGGACTTTACCTTTTGAAATAATGTGTGATGCTAGTGATTTTGCTGTAGGAGCTGTTCTTGGACAGCGAGTAGACAAGAAATTAAATTTTATTCATTATGCTAGTAAGACACTTGATGCCGCTCAAAAGAATTATGCTACTACTGAAAAGGAATTTTTAGCAGTTGTTTTCGCCTGTGATAAATTTAGACCTTATATTGTTGATTCAAAAGTTACTATCCACACTGATCATGCTGCTATTAGATACCTTATGGAAAAGAAAGATGCTAAGCCTAGGCTTATAAGATGTGTATTTTTACTGCAAGAGTTTGATTTACATATTGTAGATAGGAAAGGTGCTGAAAATCCTGTTGCTGATAACTTGTCTAGATTGGAAAATATTTCATATGATCCTATACCTGTTAATGATAGTTTTCCAAATGAACAATTGGCTTCGATAAAGGTAAGCTCATGCGAAAGTCCATGGTATGCTGATTATGCAAACTTTATTGTTGCCAAGTATTTGCCTCCAACCTTTACAGCTCAGCAAAGAAGGAAGTTCTTCTATGACTTGAGGCATTATTTTCGGGATGACCCACATTTATATAAAGAAGGAGTAGATGGTATAATGCGAAGATGTGTTCCTGAGTATGAACAAAAAGAAATATTGAGCAAATGCCATAGTAGTGCTTATGGAGGACATCATGCTGGAGATAGAACTGCACAAAAGGTTCTACAATCAGGTTTTTATTTGCCTACTCTTTTTAAAGATGCAAGAAAATTTATTTTATCATGTGATGAATGTCAAAGGGTTGGTAATATAAGTAGACGTAATGAAATGCCTATGAATTATTCTCTTGTTATTGAACCTTTTGACTGTTGGGGATTTGATTTTATGGGTCCTTTTCTTTCTTCAGATGGTTATACTCATATACTTGTTGCTGTTGATTATGCTACTAAATGGGTAGAAGCTATACCAACATCTAGTGCTGATGGTAGACATCATTAAAAATGCTTAAAGATATTATTTTTCCAAGGTTTAGTGTGCCTAGATATCTCATGACTGATGGTGGTTCTCATTTTATCCATGGTGCTTTTAGAAAGACTCTTGCGAAGTATGATGTTAACCATAGAATTTCCTCACCTTATCATCCTCAAACAAGTGACCAAGTAGAATTATCAAATAGAGAGATTAAATCTATTTTGCAAAAGACTGTTAATAAATCCAGGAAAAATTGGGCTAGGAAGCTTAATGATGCTTTGTGGGCTTATAGAACTGCTTATAAAAATCCTATGGGTATGTCTCCTTACAAAATGGTTTACAGAAAAGCTTGTCATTTACCTCTAGAATTGGAACATAAAGCGTATTGGGCAGTAAAGGAACTTAATAGAGACTTTAAACTTGCTGGTAAAAAGAGGTTACTTGATTTGAGCTCTTTAGATGAATGGAGAAGTGAAGCTTATGAAAATGCTAGGCTTTTTAAAGAGAAAGTTAAGCAATGGCATGATAGGAGAATTCTAAAGAGAGAATTTAACGTAGGTGAAAAGGTTTTACTGTATAGGTCTCGTCTCAGATTTTTTGCAGGAAAATTACTTTCAAAATGGGAAGGACCTTATATTGTTGAGGAAGTCTATCGCTCAGGTGCAATAAAAATTAATTCGATCGATGGAGATAGACCACAAGTGGTTAATGGGCAAAGACTCAAGCATTACATTTCTGGAGATTCTTATAACGAAGATGTTGATAATATTCAAGTGACAACTCCAGAGGATTTTATAAAAAGCCAAATTCAGGTAACTGAAGAAGCTAATTTGGAATATGTACCAGTTTCGGTAATAAAAAGTTCACGTTTGACTTTCCAACTTTAATATTTGTTGTTTTTACTTAATATAAAAATTATGAGTCGAAAAAGGGTAGGAAACGGTGCCCGAGGGCACCACACCACCCCTGGGCGCGGGCCCCACCCTGGCCGCATCGGGCATGGTGTGGGCGCATCGGAGCCCGTCTCCGACCCTGTTTCGACTTGTACCTTCCTTTTGTTGTTAAACTTTTTGCTATATATTCACCCGGATCTCCCGATGTCCGTATATCGTGTTTTCGTCGTGTTTTGCTTTCGAGCTGTTCTAGCAGAGGTTTCAAGTCCCTACATGGCGTCGCGAGGGGCGTATGGTGAGAAGTATGCAGCAAGGCGCCGGCGTGAACTTGAACGTGATGTGGAAGAGGGAACCTTCGTCGGTTGGGCGACGGAAGAGGAGATTGCTGCTAGGAGAGCTGACATGGATCGAAGCGTCAGAGAAGAAGTGAAGGCTGTTCCGTCTCGCCAACAAGGAGAACAAGCCGCATGAGGGCCAAGGCCGAGCATTCCTATCTTTGTGGGATCAATTAATTCTCGACGTGCTTTTTCTCATAATGTGCAGGGAGTCACTCCACCAATTCCAGACCTGCGATCTTTCCCTGCAGCTGCCGAAGCTCTTCGAACCACGGACGAGTTTTGTGATCAATATCGGGTCCTGAGAGCTAAGGTGGAAATACTTCAAGACGAGAATAATAGGCTTCGCCGGATGCTCGAACGCTTCCTAACCCCGATTGCTGTGATACCTCCTTCACCACCAAGAGATCAAGTTTGAATCGTCAAGGGGTAATGGCACTCCCTTGGCTTGTTCTAAGCTTGGGGGAGTGCCCAGTATCATCTTTATCTTTTTGCTTTTACAATTTTGTGGTCATATCATGAGTAGAGAAGTTATCTTATAAGATGGTTTGCAATGTGGAGTGTCACTCCTTTAGTTATCTATGTATTCGTTGGTGTGCGTGTGTCTTTGTTTAGAATATTAATGAGAAGTTTCACCTTTACTTTCGGTACACTTTATTTTAGCATGCAAATCCTCTTTATATGTTGATCTTGTCATTGGTATTGACACCACTTTTGGGTACATCAAGTAAATTAAATTGGTTATGGCAAACTTAGCATTGGTCAGTAGCAACAATACTTTGAAAACTTAAGTAGAAGGAGGGAATTACATGTAAAAATATTATCCCATTATCTTTCTTTCTTGCTAGCCAATGAGATTAGCATTCTTGAGTTAAAATATTTGTTCTTAAAAGAAAGATTGCATGATTGCTCTTATTACATGCATATTTGGGTGTATCCCTCAACTCTTATGCTTGCCACCCGACCTTGCTATCCTTAACCCCTGTACTGAGAGGGAATGCTTCTCATGCATCCAAATCCTTAAGCCAAAATCCATGCCACCTGTGTCCACCATAACTACCTATATGTGGTATTTAACCGCCACTCCAAGTAAATTTTCATGTGCTACCTTTAAACTTGTCATGTGCTACCTTTAAACTATTCGAAATTGTTATTACTCCTTTTTGTGTCAATGTTTACCAAGCTCATGAGGACGTGGTAGATGTCTTTATTTCACTTGTCAAACAGACTTTACCTCCAGACTAGCGGCATATACATCCGCTTATCTGTTAATTTTGCAAAAAGAGCAGGCAACGGGGTGCCCAGTCCCAATTAATTATAACTTTAACCGCTTAATCTCTTCACATTTTGTCAACTGAATACTCAGTGAAACATCTGCATGTGTAAACAAAAGAGAAAAGAGGGATGATTTGCCTTGCTGGTAGAAATAACATCCTTCATGGGAGCCGCTCTTAAAAAGTCTGGCTGGCAATGGTAATATCGTACTGTCTACTACTGATTCGTTGACCAATTAAAAAACACCTCTCAAAACTTAATTTCTACTCTCTATATGATTTCAAAAATTAAAAAGCTCTAGCACATGATTTAATCCCTGCTTCCCTCTGCGAAGGGCCTTTCTTTTACTTTTCATGTTGAGTCAGTACACCTATTTCCTTCCTCCTTGAGTAAGCATTTGAGTTGTTGTGATTCAACCATATATAGCATTAATATTTTCAATCATGTCTTTTATCCTTCCTTGTCTTAGTACAAAGACCTTTGCCTCTAAGAATATAACTTTGAAAGTTACCAATGACTATAAAGAAAGTGTGATGATTGAGCATGTAAGTTCTGCAATATAAGCTCTAGTATAAAGACTCCTTTCGAAAGATAAGTTTGAATTGCTTATTGTTCTATGACTAAGAATGAAGTGTGCCATCACTAATTTATAATCTCCTTCGTGCACCTTTATTGTGGTTGTTTCATTACTCATGTTCAAGTTAAGTTATATGAAGAGTAGTTATTGTTTAAAATTATTTGTGTTGTTAAGTAAATACTGATGCTTCTTGTCCGTATTCTTTATTATCGACGCTTCACTCCATAAACCTGTGGTCTTGTTTACTGAGCTCAGCTTTCGCTTGGGGACAAGCGAGGTCTAAGCTTGGGGGAGTTGATACGTCCATTTTGCATCACTATTTTATATCATAATTTACTGTGATTCATTGATGTATTTCATATTAAGATGTGTTACTTATGTTATTTTATCTTATATTGCATGTTTGATGATTATTGGAGAATTAACTGCCGGAGTCAGATTTCAGCTGGAAAAAGCACCGTCAAGACACTATATTTCTGGAGTTCCAAAAACCACGACGAATATACAGAAGCTCCTATTTTATCAGCAGACGGAGGCAGCCAAAAGGGGAGGCTAAGATGGGCCACAAGGGGCCCACACCACCCTAGGCGCGACCACCATGGGGCCCGCGCCGAGGCATGGTGTGGGGCCACTGGCCCACCTCTGGCGCTCCCCCTTCGCTTACATGACCTCCTCAACCCTAAACTTCAGGAGGAGCGCCCGAGGAAATATTCCGCCGCCTCCACGGACGGAAACAACAGAGAGAGAAAAAGCTCTCCGGCAGGGAGAAATCTGCCGGGAAATTCCCTCCCGGAGGGGGAAATCATCGCCATCGTCATCATCATCACGCTGCACTTCATCGGGAACATCATCATCTCCACCGCCATCACCATCATCACCGCCGCTCCACTTTGTTCCGCTGTAACATCTAGGGCTATACTTTGTCTAGTTCATAGGGGGAACTCTGCCGGTGTTAATTACTCCTTGTGGTTGATGCTATTGAGTTTTATCGGTGAATTAAAGTTTATGTCCAGATTGTTATTCATCATTATATCATCTCTGATCATGATCCATATGATGTCTTGTGAGTAGTTCGTTTAGTTCTTGAGGACATGGGAAAGTCTTGTCGCTAGTAGTGGAATTATGTTGAGTAATATTTAATGGTTTGATATTTAAGTTGTGGTGTTATTCTTCTAGTGGTGTCATGTGAACGTCGACTACATGACATTTCACCTTTATGGGCCTAGGGGAATGCATTGTGTATTTGGTCGCTAATTGTGGGGTTGCCAGAGTGACAGAAACCTAAACCCCCGTTAGTAAACCGGTGCACGAGGGAGTGTAGGATCTCAGAGTTTAAGGCTGTGGTTAGATTTATCCTAATTACTTTCTTGTAATTGCGGATGCTTACAAGGGGTATAATCACCAGTATGTATTAGTCCAAGTAAGGGCGGTGCATTAGCATAGATTCACCCACACAACACTTATCAAAACAATAAAGATTAATCAACGGTATGAAGCGAAAGCACTTGACTAAATTCTCGTGTGTCCTCAAGAACATTTTGTCATCATAAGTAAACCAACCGGCTTATCCTTTGCTCTAAAAAGGATTGGGCCACTCGCTGCAATTATTATTACTGTCTTTTATTTACTTGTATTTTATTTATCTGCTATATCAAAAACCCCTAAAAACTTGTCTGCTAGTGTTTACAGTGAAACGTTGACCGAAACTGCTTGTCAACACCTTCTGCTCCTCGTTGGGTTTGACACTCTTATTTATCGAAAGTACTACGATACACCCCCTATACTTGTGGGTCATCACTCCCCACAGGAACAAGCCAGAGTGGCTAACCTGTTAAATTGCAAGACAGGTTCCTTCCCTTTTACCTACCTTGGTTTTCCCATAGCTGACCAGAAACTGACTAGTTCTGATTGGGAACCGCTGGTGGGGGTTGTAGGACACCGCAATGAGTCATGGCAAGGCAGGTTTATGTCCTCGGCAGCGCTCCTAACCCTGACCAACTCCTCTCAGGCCAGTCTCCCAATGCATGCGATGAGCTTGTTCCTCCTCAATGATGGTACACATGCTGGTTTTCGAAAACACATGTCTACCTTTTTCTGGGAAGGGGCTAATGCTCATAAAAGTATCACATGGTACGGTGGGAAGAGGTGTGTCGGCCTAAGGACCAGGGCGGTCTTGGCATTACAAACACCAAATCTATGAATGTTCCCTTGATGGTTAAGTGGATTTGGCGGCTTCTAACTGACCAAAACCCTAATTCCCTCTGGTTAAGGCTCATTCATGCTAAGTACCCATGAGCCTCTAACATCTTCACCTCCACGGCTGAAGGTGGCTCACAATTCTGGCATGCCCTACATAAAATCAAACCCTACTTCAAGCTGAGAGCTAGGTACTCGCTGGGCGTAGGAAGTTCTATCTTTTTCTGGAAGGACTGGTGGACAGGGAGAGCCCTCTGGCCACCTGCTATAGACGCTTGTTTGATATTTGCTCCAACCCTGATATCCTTATCTCCCAGCCCCATCAGAGTGATGGTTGGCACCTTCGCTTTAGAAGGACCTTTGGAAATGAGGAGCTTGCCATCTGGCATCAACTGATTGAAGAAATTGAGGAGCTTGGCCCCAATGTTGAGCAGGACTCGGTTGTTTGGGCGCTTGAGCCCTCCGGCATGTTCTCGGTTTCTTCTTTATATTACAAAATGCTTCAGACCACTGAGGAAAAGGTACCCCAGTTGCCAAGGTGCCCCACAAGATTAAAATCTTCCTTTGGCTCCTAGCTAGAGGCAGGCTGCCGGCGGGAGATCAATTGAAGCTTCGTCACGGCCCTTCGGATGGTTTCTGTGCTTTATGTGGGGGTTGGGAGGACTCGAACCATATTTTCTTCTCCTGCGTTTTTGCTAAGCTGCTTTGGAGTGGTTTCCGTCAGAGTTTCGGTTTGCTGTGGAACCCCCAAACCTTTGATCATTTTTTAGCTCTTTTGCTTGCGATTTCCCCTGCAGATAGGAAATTTGTGTGGCTTCTGTTCTCTGCCCAAAGTTGGGTGCTTTGGAATATTCACAACAAGTTTACTATCGAATCTGTTTTCTCTAACCAAGCTGCTGACTGTTTTTTCAAATCTGGCCTTCTTCTGCAGCAGTGGCGCCCCCTCTCGAAGCCTGAGGACCATGCCCGCATTGACGTGATGATCTCGCAGCTCAAGACCCTCTACAGGACTACCCGAGTGCCCTCTCCGACTCCGACTTGAGCATCACGTCTCTTTTGGGCCTTCGTAGTTGTTGCTGCTGCTGCCTCTGTCTCTAGCTTAGTCTTAGCCTGCTTGTGAGGTTGCTTGCTGCACTATGCTCCAGTCCTTAGTGTAAGGTTTGGTTTGACTATGCTCCGCTCGTGTTTTGAGCGTTTATGTTTCAATATGGTTGTAACTGGAAACCCAGATGTTGTTCCGACATGTGACTCTCCAGGCTTTATTAATTTAAAGCTGGGCACTTTGCCTTTTATCTAATAAAGAAAAGTTGCTGTACCGGAGCAACAGCGAGCATGTGCTGCTTATATTTTTGCAATTGACCTGAATACTTGTGGTCGTGAAGTCTTAGACAATGTCTTCTGATGGCTGTGTCAAAAGAGCCTGTTGTGAACCTCTCCTTGGATGCCTTTGCATACTCGTCATCATCCTGAAACCAGGCAGAGTGAGTTCATCTTTTCAAACCCACAGATTAATGACAATGATCATCCTGAAATTGATAAGCCAAAAAAAATGTGAGAAAAAAAACCAGGCAGCGGACACAACCACCCGGTGGTCCCAGCCCAACGGCTACCGCCAGCAGCTCCAATCCAAGTGTGGCGTCTCTTCCAACTATAATATCTGCTTGCCTGTCTATACAGGTCCAAGCCCGCCCACAGATCGCACCGCCTGCCTCCCTTCTCTCTCGCCGCTGTGATGAGCTACTACGGTCAGCAGCAGCCGCCCGTCGGCGTGCCTCCGCCGCAAGGTCCGTTCCTTTCGCGCGCCTCAAAATCCATCTCTTCGATTTCCTCCTCTCACATCTCGTCTACGATCTGGCCGCTTCCTAATTTATCATCATCGATCTTGTCTCCTTGACGAATCCGCCTGTTTTCGTTCAGGGTATCCAGGGAAAGACGCGTACCCGCCGCCGGCCTACCCTCCGGCCGGTACCCACCGCCGGCGCAAGGTTATCCTCCCCAACAGGGGTACCCACCTCAGCAGGGGTACCCACCACAGCAGGGGTATCCGCCGCAGCAAGGCTATCCGCCGCAGCAAGGGTACCCGCAGCAGGGATATCCTCCACGGTACTCCCAGCAGCCGCCGCCGCGGCAGCAACAGAGCAGCGGACCCTCCTTCATGGAGGGATGGTACTACGTCCTTCTCTCAGTTTTCCAGATCATCTTCTTCTCGGTTCTAGTATCACGTTAGATCTCCGAAGCTAGACTAGGCTTCGCCGGTGGAGTCACGGTCGTCGGCGTCCTAGTGGACGTTGGGGCGTCAGCGTTCTGTGTGTCCAGTGCTCAGGAGGAAGTACTGGGCTGGATTAGTTGGTGGTGGTTGCTCGTGAGCTGACCATGACCTCGTCTCAGAAAAGCCTAAGCGCGTCTGGGTTAGTTGGTTAGTGGACTTTTTCCTGCCGTCATGACCTGGCAGTGGGGTTGCACTGGGTCTTCCGCTACTTCTTTCTTGCTACCATTTGCACAAATACGACTATCATGTGGGATGACATAGATAACTTACATGTTGTTCATTTGTGTTTTCACAGCTTGGCTGCCCTTTGCTGCTGCTGCCTGTTGGAAGCTTGCTTCTAAGTTCTAAGCAGCAAGCAACAGATTTGTTGCAACTATGTGCTCCATATGGAAATTGGATTGGTTTATTAATTACTTCTTGGTGAAGATTACAAGAATTTTCTCCTGCAAATTACTTCTCTCGGCCACTTACCGTTCCGTTTGTATGTTCAGATGATTGGTGTACCTAGTTCTATACTCTATCCAAGTGTATGTTTCCTAAGGAATTAATGTAATTTAATTTGATCCAGAACCATTGTGCATATACCTGATGTATATTATTTTCCGTTCTCTTTGGTGTTGTGAAGTGCATCAATAATCTTGTTTTGCTCGTCCTCTTATTACATCTTTGTCATTCCATACTCACATAGTTAGAAGTCGCAACATCTGAGAAAAATCTAGTTGGACGCCGTGCCAAAAATATTATATCCCAAACAGATGTTTCCTCAAATATCTATATGGTCGCTAAGATGCAATTGTAACCATTAATTTTTATAATTATATGTCAGTAAAGTATACACTGGTATGTAAGTACATTTACAACAACAAATTTACTCTTAATATGTTTTAACATATGTTAAAATATGAAGACTACTTTATGTACAAATTATTAGAGAATAAAGCTTCGATGAACACATAGCAACACAAATCAACATCCCACAATAGCATGTAAACAATGAGGTACATTGTCATCGCGCCACTCATTTGGTTGTCATATGTGGACGATCATCACATGTTGCTAAGACTTCATGTCTTTATTATAAATCATGAGTGGGTATGATATTCATGTACTTTCACTTAGTATCACCACCCTTGTTAACCAAAAGAAAAGGAAAAGGTTACTGAATCAACGTACACATATTCATCTTGGCAATGAGCGATGATGATATGCCACAATGTCTATATGGGATTTTAAAAGATATCATGTTTGTTTTTATAGAAAGGTCTTCTTTGTTTTTATGATCAATGTTTTGAATTGCATCGACTAAAAAAATTGGTCAATGAATGGAACCTATTTCTAAGAATAACGTAACCGTCATGCAATGCAACACTATACAATTTTCTAGCATTTCTTCATCACATGGCCGTAACACTGAATTATCTTTTGCAATCTTTTGTGCAAGTTGTATGCATTCACTGATTTGAATAATGGCACTGTTTGTGTTAAAGTCAATGATACCATTGGTCCTTATTTCTAAAGTCCAAAGGTGTGCGTCAAGGCAGTCCTTTGTCTCCGTTCCTTTTTAACTCTGCGGCAGAATGTCTCAGGAAACTTATCATTAAAGCCCAAAGTAACAAACATGACTCCTGATGTGATCACTAATGGTGTTTTGTCTACTTATTACATCTCTATCATTCCAAAATCACATAGCTACTTTGGCACTCATCACTTATTTCATTTTACAGAAATATATTGAAACCGATGCCATCTTTTCGTTCAGTAGGAATGACATGACATGGCTAGAGATGAAATTGACTTAACATATACTCCCTCTGTTCCTAAATATAAGATGTTTAGCCTTTTTTGCCCCACACATTTCTAGATACGTTTTAGTGTGTAGATTCATGTGCATTTTACATTAAAACACATCTACATACATGTGGTCTAGAAAAGGCCAAAACATGTTATATTAGAAACGAGGGGGAGTATATCAAGATATTCACTGGAATTCCAATTGAAATGACGTTTCCAATTTCATTCCTGTTTGTATGAAATCTCATTTGAATTCCAATAGTCATCCCTAAATGATGGGTACCAAACGAGCTAGTAGATGTCTTAGAAACATCTAGTTAGACCACACCCTCACCAAATCAAAAAGAAGAGGGCACACCAAGGAGCTTCGATCACTCCCACCTCGACACTAGAACAATACGATCGTCTCACCAATGTAGCTTATAGTAACTTTCAGATGGTGCGGACACGCCTTTCAGCTTTTGGTTCTCATTCCCCCTTTTCTCTCTCCTAACCCCGTTCCGTAAGAGTCGTCGAGCGTCTCCCGAAGATATGGTGGGGAAGGTAGCCCCCCCTTGTACATATTAAATGTAGGTGGTTTACTTCCCTCATGGAGAATGGCGATATCACTAGTACAGAACGACACATCGGAAATGGGCCAAAAACCCCTTCGCAACGGAGAAGGGTCCGTGTCCCCGCCTCTGTCACTGATGTGAAGCCTCACAATGGCAACGGAGATTTTTTATCGTTTGCAATAAGTTTAGCAACGGGCATATATAACCGTTGCCTTTAGTCTTTACATCAGATACGGAGATTAGTTTTTGACCGTTTGTAATGAGGGCTAAAGGAAACAAAAAAAAAACCGGTGACGCATGCTGCACCGTCGACGGAGCCCTGTGGTTCCTGCTTGACGTCGCCGGTTCTTCACCTTCCTCTTCGCCCAGCTTCATTGCGTGGTCTTCTTCTACCTATTTAGTACTGCACAAAAGTCTTGCTCCTGAGGCGCCGGCTTCAGTGGACCGTGTGACGGAGCCCCGCTCCTACGTCTTCACGGCCGCCGCATAGTCTCCAGGTTTCCTCCTCGCCCTAAAAGAGATGAAAAAAATCAAAATGTAAGCTCCTTCATCTCTATACACAAGACAGATGCTTCTTCATCGGCATTACAGAAAATATAGAATTAATTACAACTAGAACATAGCCTAAACAATGCCTCATATATAGGTAGATTGGACACACAAATTCCAGGGATGGAGCAAGCGAGCCAAGTAGGATGCACAAGATCGATGTGTATTTGTGCATATCACAAGGATCACTAGCGCCACCCCCGGATCACACGGTGTCACCTAATTTTAATCATCGGCATAACAGAAACAAAGCTAAAATCAGAGCAAATGCCTACTAAAAATAGAGCAAATCTATGGATAAACAATTAGCTACTTACAACTAGAAAACAGCAAAAATCTATGTGGAAACAATGCCTACTAAAAACAGAGCAAATCTATGGACAAACAATTAGCTACTTATAACTAGAAAACAGCAAAAATCTATGTGTAAACAATGCCTACTAAAAACAGAGCAAATCTATGGATAAACAATTAGCTACTTATAACTAGAAAACAACAAAAATCTATGGGTAAACAATGCCTACTAAAAAGAGCAAATCTATGGATAAACAATTAGCTACTTACAACTAGAAAACAGCAAAAATATGTGGGACCCCGGACTAGCTGTCCGAAATACCCGATTATGCTTAACACAACGATCCCGTGATCAGTCTGTCGTTGCACATAATCCGAATTGGATACCAAAGTTTACATCCATTACAATACCGAATAAAAGTCTTACATAAATGGTCATTTAGACCAAGTTTTACATAGGTGCCTTCATGGGCCAAACCAAAATATCAGCGGAAGCTACGGCGTAGTAGACATCATATTCTAACGATGACAACCCGACAGGCAGCTGACTTGTGGAGATCCTTAGTTGGCGTAGAAGTCGCCATACTCCTGCTCGGCGTAGTGCTCCTCCTCGTAGTCTGGCTAGGTCAATAGCCAGGGACGAAACCAATATGAGTACATTTGAATGTACTCGCAAACTACCCCAACATGAGTATGCACTAGTTTTATTTTATTTAACAACTTTTATTTATTTAAAACATCTCTATATCTTTATTGAAAAAGGTAAGAAGAGTTTTATAACTATCTTTAAAGAAGTCACCATTTTTATCTGTTTCTCCAAAACTTCTCCTTTTTCCGACCATAGCCCGTCATGGTCCACTTTCATCCAACCACCTCATACCGATCCATTGGTATAGGTGTAGGAAACATCTCCACTTCATTTTTTTTTTAAAACTCAATTCTTTTAAAAACTTGCACATGGTCTTAGGACAGTCTCCCAATTGTCCATATCCGAGGACTCGGCTATTCGAATAGTTTTAACACTCTGCAGAGGTAGCACGCTTTTAGCCCACATCCATCCGGCAACTCATCGTGTCTGCCACGTCTCGCCATACCAGGTGTATGCGAAGTAAGCCGCCGGCCATAGCCTCTTATTTGCTCATGCTAGTATAGGATCCTTCCCATATGACACTTTCCATCGACACCCAGTCCAGTTTCCCGTCAGAAACCCTAAGTGTGAGGACTCATAGTTTTGTCCGGCGGTTTATGGTGGAACCTTCTATCCTCCCCACCAACTCGTGTGAGGACCCGGGTCAGGGGGTAGGTCCTCGGACCATCCCCTCATGCATAACGGAGTCATCTCCGTCGATGAGGTATCCCATACTAATAAGAGCAAACTACATGACTAAGCCTTTTCCCATATATGGTAAATGTGGTCGCACAGGGTAAGATTGGTCGTCATAGTACTAGGACACTGTGCATTTTTCATAAACATCACCATTTTCCACTTCTCCATTCCAACACCGACATCTCGGCATTTCATAATCTCACAAGTAATTGCAAAGGAGTTTTGAATAAACATATTTGTTTTTCCCATCCTATAATTTGATATAACTATCTTATATTTCTACATAGGTGGCAAAATAATTTCCATATACTTTTGAAATGGGTTTTATAAATCTTGCCTTGAGAGTAAAACATGTTATGAAAGTAGATGCATATGTTTGTAGTGCAAGCTCAGAGAATAGCTTGCCTTGCTCGGCAAAGTGACCTTGATCTTGTTCTTCAGTTTCAACAAACTCTCCTTCCTCGATATATCCGACAACGTTCTCGTCTAATTAATAAACAAACAATGCAAACAATCACTAATCTATACAAGCAATCATCTCAACATAACAATCATGAACATCACAAATAGCTACTGCACACATCAAACCATACAATTTGGTTTTCAAATAATTGAATTAAACATTATTTAATTACTTCTAAATTATGGCAGAAACTTGTTGAACATGTTTAATTCCACAACTTGAGTTCTGTTGGTCACAAAAATACAAACTAAAATTCTATGGAAAGCTACTGATGTGTAGAAGACAACACAATTTGATTTGGATCAATTGGAGTTACTAAACTCCCTACACATTTGTTTGAATCCAGTAACTTAATAATCAAATTTTAGCTACCAATTAAGTTCTGTTGATCCAAAAATTAAATCCTTTTAGGGTAACTAAACATGGCTAAATGTGATCTAACAAAATTGGTCCTAACTCATTTGGGTTAACCATTAAACATATTTAAATGTTTGAGTGCAGAAGGGTGTTTAAACTTCAACTTAATACTAAACAAATACTACTGCACAAATAATTCTACCAAAATTAGGGAAGCTAATACATGGCAGTACTAAGCTAGAAAAATTGGTTTGGAATTATTTGGACTAACAGAGTATCAGAAACAAACAAGTTTAGAATTTAAACCTTCTGTAGTATTTTTAATAATACTTTTTATTTATTTAATTAAATGAATGAACCAATTGGGTTGGTTAAACAATTTCATAAGCTTTCCAAACAATTGAGTTTGATTTATTTGGATTCCTAAATCTCGAGATATTGAATTTCAAAGTTGGATCCAGTACTGATTTCATATTTCCATTTTAAACAGAGAAATCCAGTTATGGATAATGTTTAAATCTCTGACTAGTGGGGCCTACATGGCAGCGGCACAGCGCGCGCGGGAAATGATTTAAAACCTGACGAGCGGGGCCCGCCCGTCAGTCTCTCTCTCTCTTTCTCTTCTAATCGAAGCGGTACGCGGCCGTTGATCAAAGATCGAACGGCTCACGGAGCCCGCGATCATCGACGACCTAAAAGTGGCGTCGCCGGAGCTCCGGCGACGGCGAGGGTGGCCAGTGGGGGTACCTGGGTGGTCTAGGGATGGTGGAGATGATGCGGAACGACGGCGGCGGCGTGGGGAAGAGCTTCTGGTCGAGTGTCGCTTGCTGGGAGGGAGTGCAGCGTCCACGGCGAGCTGCTGCACTTCCGCGGCCACGGGCAGCACTCCGGCGAGCTCCTGGCGTCTCCCCTGTGCACGATACAGAGGGAAAAAGGATGCGTGTGAGGGCGGTGTCCAAAGGGAAGAGGGTACGGGCCAGAGAGGAGAGAAAGGGGCAGTGTGGCGTCGCGGCCACGACTGACCTCGACGGCGGCAGTGGCTGCGGCAGAGCACGCCCTCCTGGCGGTGCACGGCGAATCGAGAGGGAGAGTGAGGGAGTGGGATGGTGTGGTGTTCCAGAGGGGTGCGGGGGTGGTTTTATAGCGCAGGGCCGGCGTATCGTGGACGGAGTGCACGATCGACGTCCATGGCGCACGGCGGAGATATTTCTCTCGAATCCGACGCGGTGGTGCGAGGGACGTGGAGACGCGGCGTCCACCGGGGTCCGGACACGTTCTAGAAGCTCTGGCTCGAGTGGTGCGTGTCGAGGTGCAGAGAGCTGCGCGAATTTGGGCCGGCATCGCCGCGGCTGCCACGGCGGCGCTGGGGTGGATTCGAGGCGAGGGAGGGCGTGAGTGCTCTCCTCTGCGGCGCCGCGGCTGCAGAGGCACGGGAGCGAGGGAGAGCGCGGCCAGGGGGGCCTGGGGAGCGCGGGAACGGCGGGGAACGGTCACGGCGACACGGCGATGCGTCGGGGCGAGGGAGAGAGGTGGACGACGACGTTCTTGCAGAACGCCCCCTGGATTCTTTTTTTCCATTTACAACTAGGTCCTTCTCTGCTTCTTTTCTTCTTTTCATTTCCAGCAGCATTTCTGGAATTTATTTGGGTACTTAAACAATTTAGAAAAATTCACAAATATTTGTGAGGCTTCCACATAGCATGTAGTAGCTCCACAAAATTTGGCATTTCAAAATAAAATGTTTTGAATCATTTTCTTTCATAGGGTTTTAATTATTGCATTTTGTTTTATTTCAATTGTTTTTACTTTTGAATTTTAAAATAGGTGTAAAATATTATTTGGAAGAGATAAGTGATAAGGATGTAAATGAGAGGTTTCATAACCATTCCTCTGAATTTTGTTTGGAACATTTTGAGTTTCTTATTTGTCACTTTTATTTTTCTTGTTTCACTTTTGCTTTTGTATTTCTTTTATTAATTCAAGCAAACAAGCAACACAAGCAACAAGAATTAATTACCACAAGCAACAATTAAAACAACACATAATAATCAACAAAAGTTTTTGTTGGCTCTCATTTTTGGAATAATAATACTGATAATATTTTTGGGATGTTACAGATCCTTCCCCCCTTAAAATAAATCTCGTCCCGAGATTTGCTAGGCTTAGGTACTAAAGAGGTCTGGGAATTCGCTCCGAAGATAATCTTCGCGTTCCCAAGTTGCTTCTTCTTCAGAGTGGTTAGTCCACTGGACTTTGTAAAACTTGATCGCACGCCTCGGGTAACACGAACATCTTCTTCGAGAATCTTGAGAGGTCTCTCACGATAGGTCAGGTCTTGGTTCAGGTCGATGGAGAGGTGGTCGATGTTTTTGAAAACATCAGGCTGGTCAGGAACTTCAAGACACTTCCGGAGCAAGGAAATGTGGAAGACATCATGATAATCTCCTAACTCCTGGGGCAATTCCAGCTGATAGGATACTTCTCCTCGACGAGCAATGATCTTGAAGGGTCCGATATACCTTGGCGCTAATTTTCCTTTGACATGGAAACGCTGCATTCCTTTAAGGGGTGTCACTCGGAGATAAACATAATCTCCGACGTTGAAGGTGAGGTCACGGCGCTTGGTGTCAGCGTAACTCTTCTGACGGGATTGGGCAGTTTTGAGGCGTTCACGAATAAGCTGAACTTGCTCTTCAGCTTCACGGAGGGTATCTGGTCCGAACAATTTGCTTTCTCCGGTATCGGACCAATTCAGGGGTGTACGACACTTCTTGCCGTAAAGGGCTTCAAAAGGGGCCATTTGCAGACTGACTGATAACTGTTGTTGTACGAGAACTCTGCAAACGGAAGACAATCTTCCCACTTGGAACCATAGGATAGAACACATGCGCGAAGCATGTCTTCCAATATCTGGTTCACTCGCTCAGTTTGGCCATCGGTCTGGGGATGATAAGCTGTGCTAAATGCTAACTTGGTTCCGAGGGCTTCATGAAGGGATTTCCAGAATCTTGAGGTGAATTGCGTGCCTCTATCAGATACAATCTTCTTAGGCACACCATGCAGGCTCACTATTCTGGAAATATACAGGTCTGCTAACTGAGCTCCGGTATGAGTGGTCTTGACAGGAACAAAGTGGGCAACCTTGGTCAGTCGATCAACGATGACCCAGATTGAATCATGGCCTCGGTTAGATCTTGGAAGTCCGGTAATAAAATCCATTCCAATCTCATCCCACTTCCACTCGGGAATTTTCAAAGGTTGAAGCAATCCAGCGGGTCGCTGATGTTCAGCCTTAACTCGCTGGCAGATGTCACACTTGGCTACGAACGAACCAATCTCTCGCTTCATTCCATGCCACCAAAATCTTTCTCGAAGGTCTTGGTACATTTTGGTTCCGCCGGGGTGGATTGAATAAGGGGTCTCATGGGCCTCCTTCAGGATTAACTCCTTAAGTTCCGTGACATTGGGCACACAGATACGGTCATTGAATTTCAGCACTCCTTCAGCATCTTCGGTAAAACCGGGTGCTTTGCCGAGGGAAATCTTCTTCCTAATTCCTCTATGCTTTCATGACCTTTTTGGGCTTCTTTGATTTGATCCATCAGGGTTGGGGTTAACTCTAAATTGGCGAGATAACCATGGCTAACAAGTTCTAGTCCAAAATCTTGGAACTCTTTGAACAAGGCTGGCTGTTCGGCTTGGATCAGGCATTCAGGGTGCAAGGTTTGCGACTAAGGGCATCGGCAACTACATTAGCCTTTCCAGGGTGATAATGGATTCCAATATCATAATCCTTGATTAATTCCATCCATCTCCTCTGTCGCAGGTTCAGATCTTTCTGGGTGAAAATATACTTCAAGCTTTTGTGATCTGTATAGACCTCGCAGCGATGTCCCGCAAGATAGGGACGCCACGTTTTGAGAGCAAGAACAACAGCAGCTAACTCCAGGTCATGGGTTGGGTAATTCTCTTCATGCGGTCGCAACTGCCGGGACAGATACGACACAACTTTGCCTTCTTGCATCAGAACGCAACCAAGTCCGAGGCGTGATGCATCGCAATACACGTCGAAACTCTGGGTGACGTCTGGCATAATCAATTGGGGCTGAGGTTAGTCTCTTCTTCAGTTCTTGGAAACTATCCTCACACTTCTGAGTCCATTCAAATTTCTTGTCCTTCTTCAACAGTTGGGTCATGGGTTTGGCTATACTGGAAAATCCTTCAACGAACTTGCGGTAATAACCGGCGAGTCCGAGAAAGCTTCGGATTTCAGTCACACTGGTTGGGGATAACCAGTCAACAATGGCTTGGATCTTCTCTGGGTCCAAGAAATTCCTCCGGCAGACACAACATGTCCGAGAAATGCCACTTTACTGAGCCAAAACTCACACTTGCTAAGCTTGGCATACAGCTGGTGCTCTCGGAGGTCTCCAAAACTAGACGCAGGTGTTCAGCATGCTCTTCTTCGGTCTTGGAATAAATAAGGATGTCATCAAGGAAAACTACCACGAACTTGTCGAGGTATTCCATGAAAATCTTGTTCATGAGATTCATGAAATAGGCTGGGGCATTGGTCAGACCAAAGACATCACGGTGTATTCAAACAAACCGTAACGAGTGGTGAAGGCGGTCTTGGGAATGTCTGTCTCTCGGATCTTCAACTGATGGTATCCTGTCCGAAGATCGATCTTGGAAAAGACTCGGGCTCCGTTCATTTGATCGAACAGATCCTCGATCTTGGGAAGAGGGTACTTATTTTTAATGGTCACGTCATTCAGCTTGCGATAATCCACACACAGGCGTGTGGTACCGTCTCTCTTGTCCACAAAAATAATGGGTGATCCCCAAGGTGAAGCGCTTGGGCGAACAAGTCCTTTGCTGAGCATATCTGCCAATTGCTTCTTCAACTCAACCAGCTCTTCCGGATTCATCCGATAAGGTCTTTGGGATATAGGGGCGGTTCCTGGGATAAGCTCAATTATGAACTCAATTTCCCGGTCTGGCGGCATACCAGGCAATTCTTCTGGGAAAACATCCTTGAACAGGTGAACAACACGGATCTCATCTAGGGCAGGTCGAGCTATGCTCTCATGGCAGCCTGGGTGGATTGACTAGTTTCAGACACATACTCCACTTCTACTTCTTTGTCGGTGGTGATGGATACAGCTCTTCGGCACAGTCAATTCGACCATGGTACTTGGCTAACCAATTCATACCGAGTATAACATCGATGCCTTGGGTTCCCAGAACAATTAAGTTAACTGGAAACTTTTCTCCTTTGATCTCAAGGGGTACATCGGAGCAAAACATCTTGGTCTCTACGGTGGATTCTGGGATTTGGATGACCATGGGTTTGGGTAAGAGGCTCTCGACTAAACCTCCCTTAGCAACAAATTCTTGGGTAACAAATGAATGGGTAGCACCAGAATCAAACAGAACAGTTGCAGGTACTGAGTTGACAAGGAACGTACCCAGCACAACATCCGGCGCATCCTGAGCTTCTTCAGCATTGATGTGGTGCAGACGACCCTTGGCAACAGCAGCATTTCCGCGGGGTGCGGCATTCTTGCCATTTCCATTTCCATTGCGGCCTTGACCATTGTTCTGTGCCGGCGCATTGGGGCGCTGGACATTCCTCTTGGGATTGGGACATTCTTGGAGTAGTGACCCTTGTTGCCGCATTCAAAGCAGACAACATTGGTATTGCGGGTGAAGTTGTTGAAGTTTCCTCCGGGACGGTTATTGTCATTGGGGCGGTTGAAGTTGTTTGGGCGGTTAGGGTAATTGGGGCGTGGAGCTTGGGGTGGACGATAAGCAGGCCTGGTGTTCTGCTGAAAGATACGAGGTTTCTGGCTGCTCGAACCTTCCTGAGCATTCATCCTCCTCTTGCGACCTTCATACATAGACTTGCGCTTGGTCTCCAGCTGGATGGCTTTGTCCACAAGTGACTCCAGATCACGGAAGTCATGGATAACCAGAGCACACTGCAGTTCATCATGAAGTCCACTCATGAAACGCTCCATCTTCTTCTCTTCTTTGTCGGTGTCATCAGGAGCATACCGAGATAAGTCGGTAAACTCATCCAGATAACCGACCACATCTTTACTTCCCTGTCTCAGCCTGCGGAACTCATCCTTCTTCCTCTCAATAAGTCCGCTGGGAATATGCTTCTTGCGGAACTTCTCCTGGAACTCAGCCCAGTTGATAACATGACCAGCTTGCTGGAGAGCCTTGGTAGTTTCCCACCAAGCTCTTGCAGGTCCAGCGAGATAGTGGGTTGCATACAACACTTTCTCATTCTCTCCCACAGCAGCAACTTCCAGATTATTGTCGATGGTGCGAAGCCAATCATCGGCCTCCAGTGGGTGAAGTCCCTTGGAGTAGGTGGGTGGGTTGGTTTTCTGGAAATCGCCTAAGGTGGATCGCTGGTTTCCATCGTCATTGCCATTACCACCATTGTTGTTGTTGTTGTCATTGTTGTTGTTATAAGCGGCAGCGGAAGCGTGGTGGGCCCATAACCCACAGGTCCCAGGATCAAAACCTGGCTCTGATACCAAGTCTGTGGGGACCCCGGACTAGCTGTCTGAAATACCCGATTATGCTTAACACAACGATCCCGTGATCAGTCTGTCGTTGCACATAATCCGAATTGGATACCAAAGTTTACATCCATTACAATACCGAATAAAAAGTCTTACATAAATGGTCATTTAGACCAAGTCTTACATAGATGCCTTCATGGGCCAAACCAAAATATCAGCGGAAGCTACGGCGTAGTAGACATCATATTCTAACGATGACAACCCGACAGGCAGCTGACTTGTGGAGATCCTTAGTTGGCGTAGAAGTCGCCATACTCCTGCTCGGCGTACTGCTCCTCCTCGTAGTCTGGCTAGGTCAATAGCCAGGGACGAAACCAATATGAGTACATTTGAATGTACTCGCAAACTACCCCAACATGAGTATGCACTAGTTTTATTTTATTTAACAACTTTTGTTTATTTAAAACATCTCTATATCTTTATTGAAAAAGGTAAGAAGAGTTTTATAACTATCTTTAAAGAAGTCACCATTTTTATCTGTTTCTCCAAAACTTCTCCTTTTTCCGACCACAGCCCGTCATGGTCCACTTTCATCCAACCACCTCATACCGATCCATTGGTATAGGTGTAGGAAACCATCTTCACTTCATTTTTTTCTTTTTAAAACTCAATTCTTTTAAAAACTTGCACATGGTCTTAGGACAGTCTCCCAATTGTCCATAACCGAGGACTCGGCTATTCGAATAGTTTTAACACTCTGCAGAGGTAGCACGCTTTTAGCCCACATCTATCCGGCAACTCATCGTGTCTGCCACGTCTCGTCATACCAGGTGTATGCGAAGTAAGCCGCCAGCCATAGCCTCTTATTTGCTCATGCTAGTATAGGATCCTTCCCATATGACACTTTCCATGACACCCAGTCCAGTTTCCCGTCAGAAACCCTAAGTGTGAGGACTCATAGTTTTGTCCGGCGGTTTATGGTGGAACCTTCTATCCTCCCCACCAACTCGTGTGAGGACCCGGGTCAGGGGGTAGGTCCTCGGACCATCCCCTCATGCATAACGGAGTCATCTCCGTCGATGAGGTATCCCATACTAATAAGAGCAAACTACATGACTAAGCCTTTTCCCATATATGGTAAATGTGGTCGCACAGGGTAAGATTGGTCGTCATAGTACTAGGACACTGTGCATTTTTCATAAACATCACCATTTTTCCACTTCTCCATTCCAACACCGACATCTCGGCATTTCATAATCTCACGAGTAATTGCAAAGGAGTTTTGAATAAATCATATTTGTTTTTCCCATCCTATAATTTGATATAACTATCTTATATTTCTACATAGGTGGCAAAATAATTTCCATATACTTTTGAAATGGGTTTTATAAATCTTGCCTTGAGAGTAAAACATGTTATGAAAGTAGATGCATATGTTTGTAGTGCAAGCTCAGAGAATAGCTTGCCTTGCTCGGCAAAGTGACCTTGATCTTGTTCTTCAGTTTCAACAAACTCTCCTTCCTCGATATATCCGACAACGTTCTCGTCTAATTAATAAACAAACAATGCAAACAATCACTAATCTATACAAGAAATCATCTCAACATAACAATCATGAACATCACAAATAGCTACTGCACACATCAAACCATACAATTTGGTTTTCAAATAATTGAATTAAACATTATTTAATTACTTCTAAATTATGGCAGAAAATTGTTGAACATGTTTAATTCCACAACTTGAGTTCTGTTGGTCACAAAAATACAAACTAAAATTCTATGGAAAGATACTGATGTGTAGAAGACAACACAATTTGATTTGGATCAATTGGAGTTACTAAAGTCCCTACACATTTGTTTGAATCCAGTAACTTAATAATCAAATTTTAGCTACCAATTAAGTTCTGTTGATCCTAAAATTAAATCCTTTTAGGGGTAACTAAACATGGCTAAATGTGATCTAACAAAATTGGTCCTAACTCATTTGGGTTAACCATTTAACATATTTAAATGTTTAAGTGCAGAAGGGTGTTTAAACTTCAACTTAATACTAAACAAATACTACTGCACAAATAATTCTACCAAAATTAGGGAAGCTAATACAAGGCAGTACTAAGCTAGAAAAATTGGTTTGGAATTATTTGGACTAACAGAGTATCAGAAACAAACAAGTTTAGAATTTAAACCTTCTGTAGTATTTTTAATAATACTTTTAATTTATTTAATTAAATGACATGAGACCACTTGTGTTGGTTAAACAATTTCATAAGCTTTCCAGAACAATTGAGTTTGATTTATTTGGATTCCTAAATCTCGAGATATTGAATTTCAAAGTTGGATCCAGTACTGATTTCATATTTCCATTTTAAACAGAGAAATCCTGTTATGGATAATGTTTAAATCTCTGACTAGTGGGGCCTACATGGCAGCGGCACAGCGCGCGCGGGAAATGATTTAAAACCTGACGAGCGGGGCCCGCCCGTCAGTCTCTCTCTCTTTCTCTTCTAATCGAAGCGGTACGCGGCCGTTGATCAAAGATCGAACGGCTCACGGAGCCCGCGATCATCGACGACCTAAAAGTGGCGTCGCCGGAGCTCCGCCGACGGCGAGGGTGGCCAGTGGGGGTACCTGGGTGGTCTAGGGATGGTGGAGATGATGCGGAGGACGGCGGCGGCGTGGGGAGAGCTTCTGGTCGAGGGTCGCTTGCTGGGAGGGAGTGCAGCGTCCACGGCGAGCTGCTGCACTTCCGCGGCCACGGGCAGCACTCCGGCGAGCTCCTGGCATCTCCCCTGTGCACGATATAGAGGGAAAAAGGATGCGTGTGAGGGCGGTGTCCAAGGGAAGAGGGTACGGGCCAGAGAGGAGAGAAAGGGGCAGTGTGGCGTCGCGGCCACGACTGACCTCGACGGCGGCAGTGGCTGCGGCAGAGCACGCCCTCCTGGCGATGCACGGCGAATCGAGAGGGAGGAGTGAGGGAGTGGGACGGTGTGGTGCTTCCAGAGGGGTGTGGGGGTGGTTTTATAGCGCAGGGCCGGCGTATCGTGGACGGGGTGCACGATCGACGTCCATGGCGCACGGCGGAGATATTTCTTCACGAATCCGACGTGGTGGTGCGAGGGACGTGGAGACGTGGCGTCCACCGGGGTCCAGACACGTTCTAGAAGCTCAGGCTCGAGTGGTGCGTGTCGAGGTGCAGAGAGCTGCGCGAATTTGGGCCGGCATCGCCGCGGCTGCCACGGCGGCGCTGGGGTGGATTCGAGGTGAGGGAGGGCGTGAGTGCTCTCCTCTGCGGCGCCGCGGCTGCAGAGGCACGGGAGCGAGGGAGAGCGTGGCCAGGGGGGCCTGGGGAGCGCGGGAACGGCGGGGAACGGTCACGGCGACACGGCGATGCGTCGGGGCGAGGGAGAGAGGTGGACGACGACGTTCTTGCAGAACGCCCCCTGGACTCTTTTTTCCATTTACAACTAGGTCCTTCTCTCCTTCTTTTACTTCTTTTCATTTCCAGCAGCATTTTCTGGAATTTATTTGGGGTACTTAAACAATTTAGAAAAATTCACAAATATTTGTGAGGCTTCCACATAGCATGTAGTAGCTCCACAAAATTTGGCATTTCAAAATAAAATGTTTTGAATCATTTTCTTTCATAGGGTTTTAATTATTGCATTTTGTTTTATTTCAATTTTTTTATTTTTGAATTTTAAAATAGGTGTAAAATATTATTTGGAAGAGATAAGTGATAAGGATGTAAATGAGAGGTCTCATAAACCATTCATCTGAATTTTGTTTGGAACAATTTTGAGTTTCTTATTTGTCACTTTTATTTTTCTTGTTTCACTTTTGCTTTTGTATTTCCTTTTTATTTATTCAAGCAAACAAGCAACACAAGCAACAAGAATTAATTACCACAAGCAACAATTTATAAACAACACATAATAATCAACAAAAGTTTTTGTTGGCTCTCATTTTTGGAATAATAATACTGATAATATTTTTGGGATGTTACAAAATCTATGTGTAAACAATGCCTACTAAAAAGAGCAAATCTATGGATAAACAATTAGCTACTTACAACTAGAAAACAGCAAAAATCTATGTGTAAACAATGCCTACTAAAAACAGAGCAAATCTATGGACATAGCTACTTACAACTAGAAAACAGCAAAAATCTATGTGTAAACAATGCCTACTAAAAAGAGCAAATCTATGGATAAACAATTAGCTACTTACAACTAGAAAACAGCAAAAATCTATGTGTAAACAATGCCTACTAAAAACAGAGCAAATCTATGGACAAACAATTAGCTACTTACAACTAGAAAATATCAAAAATCTATGTGTAAACAATGCCTACTAAAAAGAGCAAATCTATGGATAAACAATTAGCTACTTACAACTAGAAAACAGCAAAAATCTATGTGTAAACAATGCCTACTAAAAACAGAGCAAATCTATGGACAAACAATTAGCTACTTACAACTAGAAAACAGCAAAAATCTATGTGTAAACAATGCCTACTAAAAAGAGCAAATCTATGGATAAACAATTAGCTATTTACAACTAGAAAACAGCAAAAATCTATGTGTAAACAATGCCTACTAAAAACAGAGCAAATCTATGGACAAACAATTAGCTACTTACAACTAGAAAACAGCAAAAATCTATGTGTAAACAATGCCTACTAAAAAGAGCAAATCTATGGATAAACAATTAGCTACTTACAACTAGAAAACAGGAAAAATCTATGTGGAAACAATGCCCACTACAAACAGAGCAAATGGATAAACAATTAGCTACTTACAACTAGAAAATAGCTATCCTACTGAACTGGGGTCTTACATTAGGCGAGGAGGGCTCGCTTAGCGTCGCCGCCGGCGACGGAGCTAGCGCCGGCCTCCCTTGGTGGCGCCTTGCCCTCGCCGTGGACCAAAGAGAGGGCTATGGCGGCCCGGAGGTCAGACTGGTAGACCGCCTACTAGGCGCGTTCGACCTGGGTCGAGGCCTCGGAGAGGAGGACCACCGCCTCCAGATCGGCCTCGCCCTGACGACGCTTGGCGTCATCACGCTCGAAATCGGCGCGGGAGAGTTGGCAAGCGATCTCCAGATCACGGTCCTCCTCCTCTTCCTCTTCCTCTTCCTCCTCATCGGAGGACGAGGACGAGGAGGAGGAAGACGGATGGCGGCCGGGGTACATCGCCTGGCAGATCTCGCGGTAGCTGCAATGGTGGCCAAATGAGCGGGTGCGGCCGGAGCCTTCGCCGTGCGGACGAGCGCCAAGGGCGCGGGACCGGCCCGAGGGGGCTGGATCGGCGGCGGCCTGTTCCGCAAGCTCGTCCCGCAACACCAGCTGACGCTGCTGCTGCCTGAAGGCCCGGAGGGTGGGGCGGCCACGGCCGCGATGGCCGGATCTACCAGCGCCGACGGTGGAAGCCATGCGAGAGAGTGGAGAGAGAGGAGACTGTGCGGCGGCTAGGGTTGGAAGTGAGACAGTGAGAGTAAGAGTGAAGGGCATAGTAGGTTCTTATAGGCCGGCTGTCGGGCTGCTTGTAATGGCAACGGAGATTACGAAACTGTCCGTGTGCGATGAGCCCACATCGGTAACGGAGGTAAACTAACCTCCGTTGCCAACATATATTTTACTATTCACCCGTTGCCTTTGTTGTGGGCCTGCTTTACGGCCCAGTGCGGGCACGCGGGGGATGTCGCGATTTACCGTCGCCTAACTCCTGCCATTGCCATAGAGGGGTATCTGATGTGTCGTTCTGTACTAGTGTATGCCGCTTAGAGGCAGACCTGCAACGATTTCAAGCAGCGCTAGAGATGGGACTAGCTCCTCTCGTTCATGGGCGTCAATGGTCGGTGTCGACGAGGTCAGGATTAGGGCACTGCTTGCTGAATAAGCTTGCCATGTGGTGGATTTGTGTAACAGCCCCACTTTTGGTACTGTAAAATTTGAACCAAAATTTCACTTTTGCTTCTCATACTTGCATCATGGCATCATTTGTTTTATTGCTCAAGTTGAAATCAAGTGAGGAAAAACAAAATTAAAACAAATGGGAGCAATGTCACAAATTAAATTCAATTCTTGCAAGTCCAAATGTGCTTGCTTTGGCAAACCCAAATACAAATGCAAATCATATTTGTCAAGGAAGTTCCAAGGGTTCAAGATTTAATACTCTGCACTGGTTCAAAAATTCAAAAGTAAATTCATTTTGGTTTTACCAAAAATGCCATAAACAAACACTATGAACAAAAGGTGGCAAAACTTTTTATTTTGCCAAACCAAATTTTGTGGTGCTTCTGCATGATATTGGGAGGCTACATGATTTTTCCCAAATTTTTATAAATTGTTTAAGTGCCTCATTTAAATGGTGGAAAGCTACTGGATTTTTTAAAATAAACAGAAAAGGGCTTCTTTGCAAATAAAAAAATGCAGCCGAGGGGGTTTTCGCAAACTGGTCATCTTCCTCCTGTAGCGACCGCGCGCGCGGCCGAGCCGCACCCGCCGCGCGCCATGGCGACACGGCGATGCCGGGGCCCCCTCCCCGCGCCTCGTCGCGCATAAAGGAGCCGCCAGGCCCCCCTGCTCCGTGCTCGACACCGCTCCTCTGCCCTCCTCCTTCTCTCCACCCGCACCCGAACCCTAGCCGCCATGGCCGCCATGCTCGTCGCCGGCGATTGAGAGCTCGCAGAGCAGATCGAACAGGCCCCCGAGCTCCGCCTCTTCCTCCTCTACTTCCTCGTCGACTCACGCTTGCTGGGAGGCCGTGTATCGGGCGAATCGAGTTCTTCTTCACCGTCACCGACCGGAGCTCCGCCGCATCGATTAGCTTGCCGCCGTCCTCCTCCGACCTCGCCGTCTTCCCCTTCGTGCTCAGGGTGAGCTCGCGGTCCAAATGGACATCCCCGCTCTTCTACTCTCGCTCTGGTTCGCCGTTTCGACGTAAGGCCGTAGCACGCCGCCGCCGTAGCCCGCCGTAGACGCCGACTCCGGTGACCATTTGGGTCGTAGCGCCGCCACTAGCCTCCGTTTGCTCGTGTGCGACGGCTGCGCCCTTTAGTTCTTCCCCGCGCGATCTCCTCCGCCGTGGCAGAGCGCCGCCGTTCGCACGGTCACCGCGCGTCCACGCCGCCGTCCGGGCGCCGTAGCGGTCAAACCGGCCGCTGGGCCCGCGCTTGCTCGCGTGGCTGCCAGCGTGGCCCGGGACCCGCAGGTCAGCGGCAGTGGCTAGCACAGCCCTGAGTAGAAAACGTTTCGGGCATAATTTCTTTAAACGTTTAAAAACAGTGCAGAAATTTGATTAACTTGTAAAATCCATAACAAATTGAAAAATGCTCCAATTTGGATGATTCAAATTCCCACATGTTCAGGAAAGTGTGCTCGACATGTTTCTGTCATTTTGACACATGTTAGCTCAAAATAAATTGCCTCGTTAAATGAATTACAGAAAATGCAGAATAAATGGCAAACTTTGAAAATTCATAACTTTAGCTCTGAAACTCCAAATTGAGCAAATAAGGTGTCTAAAAATTTGTCTTGACACCCTTTACACATCCATATTTTATTTGGACTTAATTGAGCAATTTAAATCTTCTGTATGTCAAAAATACTAAAAATGGCAGAAAAGAAATGCAACTTTGGAAATTCATGGTTAATTCAAAAGTATTCCAAAAATGATGTTGAAAGGCTCTAAATGTTCAGCAAATCAATACCTAATCAGTAGCATCATTTACATGCATATTTACATGAATTCATAGCACAGGAAAGCATTAAAACAAATATGGGACTTTCTTCTCCCTTGTCAATTAATTATTTTGCACCCCATTTAAATTGATACTTGGTATAATAATTTCAGTGCATCAAACTGTCATGTCATCATGTGTATGTGCATTGCATTTGTTTTGCTTGAGTGATATTTGATTGTGTTCTTTCCGGTGTTCTTATGCATCGATAGATCAAGCAGTCGGGGTTTCTCCACAATACCCTGACGACCCGTATTACCAGTCCGTCGAACAAGGCAAGCGTAATCCCCCCTCTGAGCATGTCTCCTATGTTTTCCGCAGATATTTTCTCCACTATAATATTGCATGCGATTCCAAATGTCAATTTGGTTGGATTAGAGTATCCTATTAGATGCATTATGTTTTCCGATGCCATTACCTGTTTCCCTCCTAATATCCATAGGATTGTTGTGTTGGCCTGAGTTAATTATATCCGCTATGTTTATGCTTAGCCATGCTTAGTGAAATGCTTAGTCGTCCGGTGGATATGCTATTGTTGGAACTGTGGTGGAATGTTCGGATGATGGTGGAAATGGTGGTGACATATAATAACATGTTTAAAGGCGGGGATGAGAGGCCACATGGAATGTGGTGGGTTGTCTCGTTCTCGCCGCCTAAGTGCGAGTTCTCCCCTTCGAGCCAAGACCGAGCGTGCACCATGCGTGAGGCCTATGCAATTGCAGGAACCCTCATAGACTAAATAGCTCGAGCGGGGCTAGCCAGGGTCCTCTAGTTCGGGCTTCCATTTGCGCGTGCGTGATGATGGTGGTATGAACTGAGATGAGGATTGTGGTATTAGGAAAATGAGTGGCCGTGGGGCGGGGTGATGTGATCCTGGCAGTCCTACCGCCACTGATGATCCTGGAAAGTCCTTAACGAGGGAGAAGTCGACGCCGCTCCCACCCAGCCGGCTTTCCATGGAAGAGAGCTAATACGTAGGCAATGGGCCGGACGGTACGCGTGGCAAACATTGTACACCCCTGCAGGGTAAATCTTTTCGAAAAGCCGTGTCCACGGTTAAGGACGACTTGGTGACGGATTCAGGGACCATAGAATAACTTGAACGGAATGATTAAAACCTGAGTACTAAAGGTACTAATAAGGATGCAAGGTTGACTTCCTCGAGGGTGATTCGGGGAGGTGCCTTGTAGACAGGTGTGGTGATGGATGGTGGTTGCTGTGAAGATGATCAAAGAAAAGAGTTTACTTCTTACCTCTTTTGAAAATACTCTGATTAGTCGATGCCATTGAGTTATGTTTTCATAAATAAAATCAGCTTTATGCAAAACAGCCATATAACTTTGAAAGCCTCATCGAGCATATATAGCTCTTAATCTTGCGAGTTCGTCGAACTCAACGTCGTTTGCTTATTTCAGAGGAGGACTTCACCGACCTCGAAGGTGGGTTCTTTGTGGACGTCGACGAGTAGTCTGGGGTTCCCAGGTGGCAGCTTGGGACATCCCGGAACAGCTGGCGCTGGAATGTTTATCTGTAGGCCTCTTAGGCCATAATTTGGATCTTGTTGTTTAGAACAACTTATTTCGCTTCCGCTTGATGTACTGTTGGGTCTGTGACCTCTGGTTGTAATATTTGCTATCTTTCTCTATTATAAGAGTTGAACTATAATGCTTTGTGTCGTAGAGTCTGTGATGTGCCAGTTGTTCCACAAGTCTTGATCTCTATTATGCATTGAGGGTTGTGCCTGTGTTAAGGCATCAATCGGGGTGTTGCGTTGTTGGTGTGTGGTGTACCCAGCAACGCCTGCCAAAGGTTTTGGCCGGGGATTGGTAAACCCGTAACCTCCGTTGTATCGCTTAACCGGTGACACACAGCATCACTGTATAGTCGGGTCGGGGCGCCACAAGTTGGTATCAGAGCAGTACTGCCTGTAGGAAACCCTTCTACTGGTCGATGTTGAGTCTAGTGTTTGTGAAAATATTTTTAACCTAAAAATGAGTTGTGAAAACCATCTTAGGATTCTTTTTACTCCTTATCTGGTTACCCTCTAATCTCGGAGCAATCTTACCTCGATTTGATTTAAAGGTTTTACTCCTCGTCTGTTACTTCAAAATGATTAGAAACGGGGTTGGGTTCGACCTTTAGTGTTATGTGTCACGTTGCTCCCGCTGCGTTGTAATCCCAAATCAACTCAGATGTTTCTACGAATCAATCATTTGATCCTTTCTTCGGGTTCTAACCCAAGGACTTGAACATAAGGTCCCGGATTGTGCCAACTAGAGTGTGTCAAGTTGTGATTTCTTAACTCTCACTAGTAGCACATGATGCTGATCTTTGACCCAAGTTCTATCTTGTTGTTTCCTTCTCGCAAAGTATTATCGTCCCTAGTCTGTGTACTTGTGTAGACGCTAATGCTATTGTTCGACCATTCGGAGAAAGATACTAACGTGTCATTGTCAAATCTCCAGAATGGCTCGAGGAGGTCGTGGAGGCCGTGGTGGTCGCGGTAACCACGATGATGATGAGGATGATCTGCCGCCACCACCCTCGATGGCTGAGGTCTTGATGGCCATTGAGGAGAACCGTGGGCGCAATGAGCGCTTGCTTGAGCAGTTGGTGCAGCAGAATGCACAGAGGAATGGCTGCAACACTCTCACTGAGTTCCTGCGCTCGCAGCCACCCACCTTGCTGATGCTAAGGAACCGCTGGACGCTGATGACTGGCTTCGCGCTCTGGAGCGCCAGTTCGGCGCGCTGCATGTCCCAGTGGCCGAGCAAGTCAACTTCGCCACCTACCTCCTGACTGGTGCGGCTGGCTGTTGGTGGGAAGTCATGTGGCGCTGTTTGCGCAGGCCATGCTTTCACTTGGGCGGATTTCCGCACTGCCTTCCGTGCGGCTACATACCTCAGCCAATAATGGACTGAAGAGGAGGGAGTTCCTGGATCTGCACCAGGGAATATGGATCTTCGAGCTTATGGGTGCAAATTCAACCATCTCTCTCGTTACGCCCCTCGGGACGTGACCAATGATGCTGACAAGCAAGAGTTGTTCCGCAAGGGGCTTGCGCCGAGGCTCCGCTATGAGTTGCTGCCCTTCAAGTTTCAGAACTACCAGGAGCTGTTCAACCAGGCTCTTACTCTTGAGCAAGGAAGGAAGGAATTTGAGTCTTCCAAGAGGCCAGCCCAAGGGGACCGCCAGAGTTCCTCGGGTTCTGAGAACAAGAAGCGCAGGGTTTTCGTTCCCTACAGCGCTGTGCCGCGTGCTCCATTCATGCCGAGGGCCGCAGGATACAGGCCACCACCGCCGCGCCCCACTACTTCGACACTGGGGCGAACGGAAGTGGATATCGCCCCAGCTATCTATCCCACCTGGTAACACTTGCTTCAGCTGTGGCCAGACTGGTCACTACTCCAGGGAGTGCCCCCAGAAGGCACCTATCGGGACACCTGCACGAGCCCCTGCCACTCCAGCTGGCAAGGCTGGACCTACTGTGCGTGGTCGCCTGAACCACGTCTCTGCTGAACAAGCTGAGGAAGACCCGGCGTTCTTATGGGTGAGTTACGAATCAACGGCAATTCAGCTACAGTTTTGTTTGACTCTGGAGCATCGCATTCATTCATATCTATAGCTTTTGCAAAAGACCACTGCATACCGTTCGAGAAAATGAGCCATCCCTTGGTGATTGCCACTCCTGGCTCCAAATGGCAAACCGATGGGGTTACTCCTGAGGTCCAGATTAATATAGGTTCCTTGTCTTTTCCTTATGCCTTGGTAGCCTGAAGTCCAAAGGCATTGATGTCATACTGGGCATGAACTGGCTAACCAAATATCAGGCTAATCTCGACTGTGCCGCAAGACCATTACTGTGACCGCTCCTTCCGGTGACATTGTGAGTATTGGCCTGCAACATCAATACCTCCGTCCGCCGTCGTACCCAACTCACCTGAGATCCTCCTTTGCTTTATGGAAGGCGAATCTCCTCCTGAAATCCAGGACATACACGTGGTGTGTGACTTCCCGGATGTGTTCCCGGAAGAGTTGCCTGGCATGCCCCTGACCGAAGTGTGGAGTTTGTCATAGATCTACTTCCCGGTACTGCTCCAATTTCCAAGAAGCCCTACCGTATGCCGGTGGAAGAGTTGGCTCTGTTGAAAGAGCAAATTGATCAGCTGTTAGCGAAGGATTTCATCCAGCCTAGCAGTTCACCATGGGGTTGTCCGGTACTCTTTGTCAAAAGAGAGATTCTACCGTGCCTCGTCTAGTCTCTGACTATAGACCGTTGAATGCGGTGACAATCAAGAACAAGTATCCTATTCCTCGCATCAATGATCTGTTGGATCAGTTAGCTGGTGCAACCGTATTCTCCAAGATGGATCTGAGGTCAGGATACCATCAGATCAAATCAGAAAGGAGGATATTCCAAAGACGGCATTTGTTACTCGTTATGGTCATATGAGTATACCGTCATGTCTTTGGTCTCAAATGCTCCAGCTACTTTCATGAGGCTCATGAACTCTCTTCATGGATTATCTTGACAAGTTTGTCGTCATTTACATCGATGACATCCTCGTTTATTCCAAAACCGATGAAGAGCATGCCGAACATCTTCGTTTGGTTCTGACACGACTTCGAGAACACCGCCTCTATGCCAAGTTCTCCAAGTGTGAGTTTTGGTTGGATAACCTTGTCTTCCTTGGTCATGTGATATCCGCTAATGGTGTGGCTGTCGTTCCGGACAAGATTCAAGCTATTCTGGATTGGCTGACCCCAATGTCAGTCAAGGACATCCGTAGTTTTCTCGGATTAGCGGGTTACTACCGCCGATTCATCGAAGGATTCTCCAAGATAGCCAAGGCTCTGACTGACCTTCTCAAGAAGGATAAAAAGTTTGTATGGTCGGCCGAAGCTGAAGAGAGTTTCCAAACACTGAAAGCCAAACTCACCTCCGCTCCTGTGCTTGTCCTGCCGGACACAAGCAAGGATTTCGTCGTCTTCTGTGACGCCTCTCTGCAAGGTTTGGGCTGTGTGCTAATGCAAGATGGCCATGTGGTGGCTATGCTTCTCGCCAATTGAAGCCGCATGAGCTCAACTACCCAACTCATGATCTAGAACTTGCCGCGGTGGTCTATGCTTTGAAGCAATGGAGACCATACCTGTTTGGTAACCGTTGCGAGATCTTCTCGGATCACAAGAGTCTGAAGTACCTTTCACCCAGCCGGATTTAAATCTCAGGCAAAGGCGTTGGTTGGAGTTAATCACGGACTATAATGTGAGTCTGAACTATCAACCCGGCAAAGCAAACGTCGTGGCTGACGCGCTAAGTCGGAAGTCCTATTGCAACAATCTGATGATTGAAAAGGCCCAACCTGCCCTCATGAAGAGTTCTCCCGTTTGAACTTAGAAATGTTCCCTCTGGCTATCTAGCAAATCTGGAGATCAAATCTACTCTTGTAGACCAGATTAAGGATGCTCAAACTCGTGACAAGGGTATTCGAAAAATCAAGGAGAACATTGCTAGCGGGAAGGCCAAATGTTTTTCTGTCAATGTCCGGAGTTGTTTATTTTGGTGACCGCTTGGTGGTGCCAAAGAAACGAAAATTGAGGGAGTTGATCCTCCAAGAAGCTCATGAATCTCCTCTCTCTATTCATCCCGGTAGTACCAAAATGTACCAAGACCTTCGACCACAATTCTGGTGGACTCGGATGAAACGGGAAATTGCCAAGTATGTTGCTGAATGCGACACTGTCGACGGGTAAAGGCTGAACATCAAAGGCCTCCCGGCACTCTTCGCCCTATTGCAGTCCCTGAGTGGAAATGGGATGAAATTGGTATGGACTTCATCACTGGCCTGCCGAAGTCTCCAAAGGGAAACGATGCCATCTGGGTCATCATTGATCGCCTATCAAAAGTGGCTCACTTCCTCCCCGTTCGTGTTGACATTACAGCTGCCAAGTTGGCAGATCTGTATGCTTCTAGGATCGTCGTACTCCACGGCGTTCCCAAGAAGATAATCTCTGATCGTGGAAGTTTGTTCACCTCCAGGTTCTGGACTAGTTTCCAACAAGCCATGGGAACCCGCGTCAACTTTAGCACCGCTTTCCACCCTCAAACTGACGGTCAGACTGAAAGGGTGAACCAAGTTCTGGAAGACATGCTCAGGGCATGTGTAATCTCCTTTGGCAAAGATTGGGAGAAGTATCTTCCCTTCGCGGAGTTCTCCTATAACAACAGCTATCAAGCCAGTCTGGGTATGGCCCCATTCGAGGTTCTGTATGGAAGAAAATGCCGAACTCCGCTGAATTGGTCCGAGACCGGAGAGAGGGCACTCTTTGGTCCGGATATTATCAATGAAGCTGAGGAGAAAGTTAGAATCATACGAGAGAATTTGAAGATTGCCCAGTCTAGGCAGAAGAGTTATTATGACAAGCATCATCAGGAGGTTCACTATGAAATTGGTGATAAAGCTTACCTCCGTGTCTCTCCCCTCCGAGGCGTTCGCCGCTTCGGAATTAAGGGAAAATTGGCCCCTCGCTACGTTGGCCCTTTCACTGTCCTGGCCAAGCGGGGAGATCTTTCTTATCAATTAGAGTTACCAGCTAACTTCCCCGATGTGCATGATGTGTTTCATGTATCCCAACTTCGCCGTTGTTTCAAGGATCCTATCCATGGAGTCAATCATGAGGAGCTGGATATCCAGGCAGACCTCACTTACCGCGAGCATCCTGTCCGTATCCTGGATGAAGCAGAAAGGAAGACTCGAAACAAGACCACCAAGTTCCTCAAAATTCAGTGGTCTCATCATTCCGAAGATGAAGCAACCTGGGAAAGGGAGTCTAGTCTTCGTGAGGAGTATCCCGACTTCCTTCCGCAACCTTAGAATCTCGGGACGAGATTCCTGTAAGGAGGGTAGAATTGTAACAGCCCCACTTTGGTACTGTAAAATTTGAACCAAATTTTCACTTTTGCTTCTCATACTTGCATCATGGCATCATTTGTTTTATTGCTCAAGTTGAAATCAAGTGAGGAAAACAAATTAAAACAAATGGGAGCAATGTCACAAATTAAATTCAATCTTGCAAGTCCAAATGTGCTTGCTTTGGCAAACCCAAATACAAATGCAAATCATATTTGTCAAGGAAGTTCCAAGGGTTCAAGATTTAATACTTTGCACTGGTTTTAAAATTCAAAAGTAAATTCATTTTGGTTTTACCAAAAATGCCATAAACAAACACTATGAACAAAAGTGTGGCAAAACTTTTTATTTTGCCAAACCAATTTTTGTGGTGCTTCTATGATATTGGGAGGCTACATGATTTTTCCAAATTTTTATAAATTGTTTAAGTGCCTCATTTAAATGGTGGAAAAGCTACTGGATTTTAAAATAAACAGAAAAGGGCTTCTTTGAATAAAAAATGCAGCGAGGGGGTTTTCGCAAATGGTCATCTTCCTCCTGTAGCGACCGCGCGGCGCGGCCGAGCCGCACCGCCGCGCGCCATGGCGACACGGCGATGCCGGGGCCCCCTCCCCGCGCCTCGTCGCGCATAAAGGAGCCGCCAGGCCCCCCTGCTCCGTGCTCGACACCGCTCCTCTGCCCTCCCCTCCTTCTCTCCACCCGCACCCGAACCCTAGCCGCCATGGCCGCCATGCTCGTCGCCGGCGATTGAGAGCTCGCAGAGCAGATCGAACAGGCCCCCGAGCTCCGCCTCTTCCTCCTCTACTTCCTCGTCGACTCACGCTTGCTGGGAGGCCGTGTATCGGGCGAATCGAGTTCTTCTTCACCGTCACCGACCGGAGCTCCGCCGCGTCGATTAGCTTGCCGCCGTCCTCCTCCGACCTCGCCGTCTTCCCCTTCGTGCTCAGGGTGAGCTCGCGGTCCAAATGGACATCCCCGCTCTTCTCCTCTCGCTCTGGTTCGCCGTTTCGACGTAAGGCCGTAGCACGCCGCCGCCGTAGCCCGCCGTAGACGCCGACTCCGGTGACCATTTGGGTCGTAGCGCCGCCACTAGCCTCCGTTTGCTCGTGCGCGACGGCTGCGCCCTTTAGTTCTTCCCCGCGCGATCTCCTCCGCCGTGGCAGAGCGCCGCCGTTCGCGCGGTCACCGCGCGTCCACGCCGCCGTCCGGGCGCCGTAGCGGTCAAACCGGCCGCTGGGCCCGCGCTTGCTCGCGTGGCTGCCAGCGTGGCCCGGGACCCGCAGGTCAGCGGCAGTGGCTAGCACAGCCCTGAGTAGAAAACGTTTCGGGCATAATTTCTTTAAACGTTTAAAAACAGTGCAGAAATTTGATTAACTTGTAAAATCCATAACAAATTGAAAAATGCTCCAATTTGGATGATTCAAATTCCCACATGTTCAGGAAAGTGTGCTCGACATGTTTCTGTCATTTTGACACATGTTAGCTCAAAATAAATTGCCTCGTTAAATGAATTACAGAAAATGCAGAATAAAGGGCAAACTTTGAAAATTCATAACTTTAGCTCTGAAACTCCAAATTGAGCAAATAAGGTGTCTAAAAATTTGTCTTGACACCCTCTACACATCCATATTTTATTTGGACTTAATTGAGCAATTTAAATCTTCTGTATGTCAAAAATACTAAAAATGGCAGAAAAGAAATGCAACTTTGGAAATTCATGGTTAATTCAAAAGTATTCCAAAAATGATGTTGAAAGGCTCTAAATGTTCAGCAAATCAATACCTAATCAGTAGCATCATTTACATGCATTTACATGAATTCATAGCACAGGAAAGCATTAAAAACAAATATGGGACTTCTTCTCCCTTGTCAAGTTAATTATTTTGCACCCATTTAAATTGATACTTTTGGTATAATAATTTCAGTGCATCAAAACTGTCATGTCATCATGTGTATGTGCATTGCATTTGTTTTGCTTGGGTGATATTGATTGTGTTCTTTTCGGTGTTCTTATGCATCGATAGATCAAGCAGTCGGGGTTTCTCCACAATACCCTGACGACCCGTATTACCAGTCCGTCGAACAAGGCAAGCGTAATCCCCCCTCTGAGCATGTCTCCTATGTTTTCCGCAGATATTTTCCCACTATAATATTGCATGCGATTCCAAATGTCAATTTGGTTGGATTAGAGTATCCTATTAGATGCATTATGTTTTCCGATGCCATTACATGTTTCCCTCCTAATATCCATAGGATTGATGTGTTGGCCTGAGTTATTATATCCGCTATGTTTATGCTTAGCCATGCTTAGTGAAATGCTTAGTCGTCCGGTGGATATGCTATTGTTGGAACTGTGGTGGAATGTTCGGATGATGGTGGAAAATGGTGGTGACATATAATAACATGTTTAAAGGCGGGGATGAGAGGCCACATGGAATGTGGTGGGTTGTCTCGTTCTCGCCGCCTAAGTGCGAGTTATCCCCTTCAAGCCAAGACCGAGCGTGCAACCATGCGTGAGGCCTTGCAATTGCAGGAACCCTCATAGACTAAATAGCTCGAGCGGGGCTAGCCAGGGTCCTCTAGTTCGGGCTTCCATTTGCGCGTGCGTGATGTTGGTGGGATGAACTGAGATGAGGATTGTGGTATTAGGAAAATGAGTGGCCGTGGGGCGGGGTGATGTGATCCTGGCAGTCCTACCGCCACTGATGATCCTGGAAAGTCCTTAACGAGGGAGAAGTCGACGCCGCTCCCACCCAGCCGGCTTTCCATGGAAGAGAGCTAATACGTAGGCAATGGGTCGGACGGTACGCGTGGCAAACATTGTACACCCCTGCAGGGTAAATCTTTTCGAAAAGCCGTGTCCACGGTTAAGGACAACTTGGTGACGGATTCAGGGACCATAGAATAACTTGAACGGAATGATTAAAACCTGAGTACTAAAGGTACTAATAAGGATGCAAGGTTGACTTCCTCGAGGGTGATTCGGGGAGGTGCCTTAGTAGACAGGTGTGGTGATGGATGGTGGTTGCTGCTGAAGATGATCAAAAGAAAAGAGTTTACTTCTTACCTCTTTTGAAAATACTCTGATTAGTCGATGCCATTGAGTTATGTTTCATAAATAAAATCAGCTTTATGCAAACAGCCATATAACTTTGAAAGCCTCATCGAGCATATACTAGCTCTTAATCTTGCGAGTTCGTCGAACTCAACGTCGTTTGCTTATTTTCAGAGGAGGACTTCACCGACCTCGAAGGTGGGTTCTTTGTGGACGTCGACGAGTAGTCTGGGGTTCCCAGGTGGCAGCTTGGGACATCCCGGAACAGCTGGCGCTGGGAATGTTTATCGGTAGGCCTCTTAGGCCATAATTTGGATCTTGTTGTTAGAACAACTTATTTCGCTTCCGCTTGATGTACTGTTGGGTCTGTGACCTCTGGTTGTAATATTTGCTATCTTTCTCTATTATAAGAGTTGAACTATAATGCTTTGTGTCGTAGAGTCTGTGATGTGCCAGTTGTTCCACAAGTCTTGATCTCCCTATTATGCATTGAGGGTTGTGCCCATGTTAAGTCATCACTCGGGGTGTTGCGTTGTTGGTGTGTGGTGTACCCAGCAACGCCTGCCAAAGGTTTTGGCCGGGGATTGGTAAACCCGTAACCTCCGTTTGTATCGCTTAACCGGTGACACACAGCATCACTGTATAGTAGTCGGGTCAGGGCGCCACAATTTGAGTGGTTTGTTGATCTATTTTTCTTCATGTCGCTAGCATGGAGTTGGGGATCAGAGGAAGGAAGGTACGGTGATGCGCTTCTAGATGCGTCGAGGGGTTCTCCCTCTCCGCATGGTCGTACTCGAGCTACGGCTGTGGCGTTCAGAAGCTTGCTCCTACAGTGATCCATGGTGGAGGATGAAGTGGAGAAGTGGTTCTGAAGGTTGGTTCTTCAATAAGCTCGGTGATAGATCTCTCCTTGTCTGTCTTCTCTATCTAACTATCATGGGACGGAAGGTGGGGGCTAGACCTGGAGGATTGACCTCGAGAAAGTGTTGGTGAAACTCTCTAGCGGAATACATAGGCGAAAAACAAGTTTGCCAACGTGATTTGTGGCCAACAGAGGTCACTGCGTGCCGTGGTTCGGTGGTTGTGGGCTGGACCACAATATCTTATTCGTCCCGGCCTTTATCTTGAATCTTCCTGGCTGGCGGTGACCAAAGTAGCATAGTCCCGGATGACAACCGTCATGCTTTGAGGTGGACCAGAGCTGCAGCAAAGAAGAATAGCCTGATTGCTTTCGAGTCTTGTTGTTGATGTCTTTCTTGAGGACCAATGTGTAATTTTCTTATTTATCAGGGTCCGGTTTTTAATTTGCCTGGCACATAATTCAGTTTCTGGCCTTCAGGATGACTCCAACGGGGCGATGCATCCAGTCCACGCGCGTCCGTTTGGGTCATGTTGAACCAAAACCAGGGCCCAACAGGGCGACGCAAAATCGGACCGCGGCCGATTTCAATCCGCCGCGTGTCCACGTGGTCACGCGTGGTGTCCACCCCAGGCCCACCTGGCAGTGACACGGCGCCGATCAGCCTCCCCCGGCTCAGTCCTTTTCAATGCTAGGGGATAGGGACGGCCAGCCCCTACCCACCGCGGCGCGACCACGTGCGCGTCGAGTACTGCTGGTGGTACTGGAACCACGCGGTCCCGGTGCCATGGCTAGATGCAAAGTTGCCTGACCACTGGCACCTTAACCCGCAGCGGATCCCGGTGTCGCCCATCCCGACGAGCCGCCGCGCATGGGAGATGGAGATTGAGCGCTGCCGCGCGCGTCTCCCGAGGTCCGTCTGCAACAACCCCGCGTTCACGGCCACGTCCCTCAACTGGGGCACATGGTTCAGCGACGAGCACAGCCTGCGGCAGCAGGCGCTCTACACGCGGGCTCCGACACTGCCAAGCGGCCGTTGGTCACCGCCGCCGCACACACTGCGGCGGGGCGCACCACGAGTGCCGCCGCACGCGCTGCAAATTGGCGCACCACCACTGCCGCCTCCACCAGATGTGAAGATGGAGGTGGACGACGAGGACGCCTAGCTCGCGGCCGCGCTCGAGGCCTCCAAGAAATCCATGGCCGAGGACGAGGCCAAGCGTTGGGAGATTGTCCTGCAGGACGTCGCCCGAGAGCAGGAGGCCCTGCAGGCGCAGCATGCCGCGGGCATTGAGCCACGGCAATGGTGGGAGGCCATGGACGTGGAACTACCTCCGGCGCCGCCCCTAACAGTAGGCCTGCTCGGGTAGAGCTGGATCTAGAATGACGGCAGCTGGGAGGTCCAGCGGGCGCCACCCCTCCCGGAGCAGAAGCAGGAGCAGCCCCCCACACCGTCGGCCATCATTCCACCGCCGCACCTCTGGAAGGCACCGGACGTGTAGATGCCCGCAACAAGCATTTTATTTATATTTTTATATTTTATGTTTTAATTTTTATGAATGTAAAAGGCCATTTGTGGCCTACCCCTATATATGAGAGAAAAAGACCCATGTATGGCCTTTTTACTAAATCTTCACAAAAAAACAAATCGTGTCCGTTTGCGATGTGTCGGGCCGTTAGGCGCACTGGCACCAGGGGCAAACATGGGCGGACTGGGCTATCCGTTTGCCGACCCAAATGAACAAAACACAGACCAAACACGCGTCCGTTTGCGTCGGCCCGTTGGAATCATCCTCTTCCTGGCCTGTTCGGGAAAAAAAAACACGCCTATCAGCTTTGTATCGTTGTTTCTTTTCGGCCCCTAAAAAAAAAGTTGTTTCTTTTCGTTCCTGAAACTGTTGGATGCAGGCTTTTGTTGAAACCTATTCACTCAACTTTTGCTTTCTCCTTTTGCTGAAGCTGTTGGTTATCGACTATTCACTTGAGTTTATACACCATACAACTCTACAATGTACAACTGCTGCAGAAGTTATGATATAAACTTCATATGCAGCAACTAGATTACCATATTGTTTGCCTCCACGAATTATTTCATCGCAAAGTTGTCAGCAGCCATATGTCCAATCTCTGCTGGCTGGAGCCGCTTGATGTAATATTTTGATCCCCGTGACAGATCGATTCGCTTTCTCCTCTTCGCTGGGAGGGATTCCATAGCGCAATCCTTGAAGCCGCGCCGGACAAACCTGTGGAAGTTGAAATGTAAACATGAGAACCATCCTATATTTTTTGAACTAGATGGAGGTCTAGTATATCGTTATGACACAAATATTTTCACCAACAGAAAAAGAATGCGCTCTAAGGTGGGAAGCAGATATAGTATGTTTTATTTTTACGTGATGAATCAAGATGGTGCGGTTCACTATTAATTCATATACAAACTGTACTTCAGGAAACGTAAAGTATTCCATGATTGACCGTAGTTGTCATCAACAATGATTATTATTGCATTTGATGTTATAGCTCATTAAAATGTCAGAACACAAATACCAATCTGACCACAAGTACATACCAATCTGCTGTCCGCGTGGTAAGCAAGAATATTTTCTCGAGACCAAGGGATAATGCCTTCTTCTCAACATAATCTGCAGGAGAAAATCACCATGATAAGTATTGATGAACAACAGTTCATTGCGGACCACATGAAGTGCTAGAGAAAGATGAATTTAAAGATGATAACATATGAGGTGAAAACTCAATTGTGGTGATTATTTTAGGTTGGTTGGTTTAAACATGAAAACAAGAGGAAACATTTCCCCAGAAAAACTGAGCTAGCTCTCAAATGAGCCAAATCCCTTCCAAATATCAAATTCTTATTCAATTTGTGTTGGTGGACTCGATTTCAAAAGTATACATCAAAATTGCAATAAGGCGAAGCTCAATAAACAGTGTGCCAATGCGCTGCAGGTAGCATACGAACTTTTTTTTTCCTCGAGAAAACAGAAGACTTTTGTGTTTCATACAAACTAAGCTTTTACTATTGTAATTTCGTAGAACTTGAGTTTGTACTGGGGTAAGTCCTGAACCTGCTTCAGAGTAGGAAACCAACCTGTTATATTTTCCAGCTGGCATTTTCTTTTCTAAGTTCCCCTTGTTTATTTCGAGATTAATGTTTGCAGCATATAAAACAAACATTAACATAGACTTTATATGACAAATAATTGAAAGTAGAGGTTTGCATAGCCTTTACTAGCTAAACTGACTGAGGAATGATCTCGGTAAATGATGTCAAAATAACCAGGTTACCACCATTTTCCAACATTATCTGCATTGAACTGATAACTGATGCGCACTTTAAAAATAGAGAACTATGCTAATCTGCAATAGTCTTACCTAGTAACTTGTCTCCTTGACCCTGTCCTCGACATTCTTCAGAAACAGCTATAGCAGCAACTTCCCCAGATTTATCCTCAAAAAAGGGAAAGAGAGCAGCACACGCAATGATTGAACCATCTCTTTCCACAACAATAAAAGACTTCAATGCTTCCAAAAGCTGTTGAAAGAAAAAGGAGAATCTTTTGTTCAGTTTCCAAAAGAGGGATCTGTTAACTGAGGCTAATGGCTAAGTGTTTCCACGTCTCAAAGTTCAAAGGATAATGAGTGACCTCTTTATCTGTTCGCCGCACTAGGACACCCGATTCTTCTAGGGGATGAATGATTTTTCTAATACCAGAAAAATCTTCCTCTCTAGCAGTTCTTGTTCCTTCATACATATCTCTGTGGAATGAGTGAAACAAATTATTTCCCTGCACTTTGCTCGTATAAGATCATTAAATACTCCCTCCGTTCCTAAATGCAAGATGTTTTAGGTGTTACACATGTTGTCTACATGCATACTAAAGTGAGTGAGCCTACACATGGAATATGTCTAGATACACTTGTGTGCATGTGAATGTGGACAAAAGCTAAAACATCTTATATTTGGGAACGGAGAGAGTATGTCCTAATCCAGATCATAGCGCACAACAGCACATAATTCAGATTGTGGCATACATTATCCGCTGTGAAATTTGATGGAATGCATGCGTTTTGAGCAATTACGGGAGAACCTTTTTGTGAAGCGTAGAAAAATATATAAATCAATAGGCATATAGGTCCAAAGAAAGCATGCAATTGTGGGTTTAGACATCAAGACTAATGTTTCGTGGCAGGTGGAAAACGTCAGAAGTTTCACTATACCTAGCTATCAATGTTCCTGCACCATCTCTTGTGAATAATTCTAATAACAATGATCCCCCAACTGTGCCATCTATGATATGAACTCTTTGGACACCACCCTGGACATGTAAAGAAGATGAAATTCTAATCAGGAAAAAGGAACAACACCAGTGAATCAATAATACAAAAGAAACATATACTGATGTACATCATACACTGTTGCCTCGTGGAAACAGAATATTCAATGGATCATAGTAGATATCATTCTCGAAGCGACATTGCAGATGCAAGTACCACTCAGGTCAATATACAAATATATACAATCAAGAAAAAAGGGTCTTTGAGCAGGATTGTTGTCTACCATTATAATATCTATATGACATAATGATGTAAACTGATGAATGTAGCAATAATGCATCTAATGAAGTAACATGTATTTATAAACCATAAGCAGTTTAAATATATGAGCATCCGTATTCAAGTTTGTTTTTAACAATGTTGAAATCCTAGAAACCATTTAACCTCCTTTTTACATCCAAAATCCACATTGAGAAATTGCGCACGCCTTTTAAAAATGGCTCGAGGAAGAAGCGCAAAACTTACATGGCATACATATGCTGCTGCAGCCAACTCTGAAAGGTAACCATTTGATCGGCTCAACCGCTCCTCCCCTCCAATAGCAAACCCTTGCTCACCAGACAGACCATTTCCATTATTGAAACCAACACCATTGCGAAAGGATGCAGTGTAATCACCGACGAAGCCCCTTCCATTCCATACTTGTTCTTTCTCCTCAGTGATAGGAAAGTTAAGGGCATAACTAATGTCCTCCTCACCTACAACCTTGACATAATTTGCAGCAGTCTCACTCTGCTTAGCACGTGTTCTGATGAGCATATCTGCTTCCTCGATAGACATGAAACGATTGACTCGGCCATGCTCATCATATATTTGGCCATCGACAACGCAGATAAGCTTGTCTGCCTCAATCGCTAAAGCACATGCTGTCGCAACTTCATAAGTGCTGAAAGTTAGCAAAAATAATAGTAATATTAGTACAGATTGAGGATAAGAAAGATGTATCTATTATCATCTCGTATTTACATGAACTGCTTACATGAAATTATAAGACAAGAACTACAAAGTGGATGGATTAGATATCATACTTGCAATTTAACACCTCTCCTGCACTGGAGTAACCCATATTGCTCACAACAACTATGCTATCTCTATCAAGTCTTTCTTTTATCCTTGAAACATCTATTTTCTTAACTTCACCAGTGAATCCATAGTCAATGCCACCAACAACTCCTCGTCTCTGCCACGAGAAGACAGGCATTTGAGTTCACCATATTCAGAACTAATATACAAACCCAATATAAATTCAAACATGATTATCTTAATAAAAGCGAAAGAAAAAAGATGTCAGGTAGAGATTCAAAATTGTTAATTTAAGTACACCTGAGTAGTTCAAAATAACAAAATTTGAAACGCATATAAGCACATAATATTAATACCTACCAATTGGTTCAGTTGGTTATCAAGATATGTTTGATCTAATGTATTGTTGGTGAGTGCATTGGCATATTCGATATTACCCCTCTCAACTGCATCTACCATCAGACAGTCATAATTATTAGGCTTTAGAGGGGAAAAAAAGTTGATTAAATGGTGCACTTGGCCAAAAAAAAAAGTTAAGAATCTGCCTATACTGGTATAAAATGGTTGTACAGTTCTTACTTCCAAAGTTGACCTTCCAAACAACTTCAAATGACTCTACTCTTAAACATGTTTTCTCCCCTATTTCTGCCCTCACTACTGGTGTAATTTGCATCTAGAAAACAGACAGAAACGATGATATGCTACAAAAATCGAGTTAAGTATGTGATATTCACCTTAGCGCCAAGGAAGTTTCCACTTGCAACATTGTCGGAGATTTCGTGCCAACGACCATTAACACCATGTCGACGAAGATCTAACATTGGGGGGCCAGGAGATAGCTTTGCTTCTATAGTAAGGCGTATTCTGCCAGCTGCCTCCATTGCAGCGTCTAATGAATCAGAATCTGTAATACGGTAACGACCACCATAATTGGCCTTCTTTCCTGAGAGAAATTCATAAAATGAGCTCCTTCGCCACCATGCACACATGTACTACAATCACCAGAACTATTTAAAGGAAAATCTGTATAATCACCAACAGCATCACTACAAAATGCGAAACGGATTGTATCACAGCTTTTGCTTACAGGGCTTCACCAATCACCAACAATATAAGCAAGATATGGTTAAATTTAATGTTAATCTCCATTTCGAAAAGTGTGTTCTGGACAAACAATGACTATAATGCACCACGGATACCTCTGTTACTGAAAACTAAATGTACCCAGCTATCTAGGCATGTTGTGCATATGCAAAAAAAAAAATGTTTCTAGCTAATCTTTATCCAGAGCCCAGAATATCCCAAATAAAAGCCCTCTACTTCCATTATATGCTACCAAATATCAAATAGGGCATATACGAAGCCAAAATAATTGGTAATACATCTTGATGATCTTGTGAGTTTTCTGGGAGGGGACGAAGTTTATTTCTAACAAAAAAAAATCATGCAGTAAGCAAACAGGTGCAACTTCAATAGAGTAGACACCGACAAATACACACAAAAAAGGTGCTCAAAATATTTAAGAATATACAAGAGTTAAAAGTGCAAATCTTCAGCTAACCTCTCTCGGCCAAGAGCTTATCGATCTGAACATGCGTTCCAGGAACAAGCACGAATTTGATCCCAAGACCATGTAGAAGTGATATATCCTGCAGGTTTAAGTAAAATGTGAACTTCATGGAACTAAATAAATTACAAAACTAATTATATTTATAGAAAAATCAACAAAACAACAATCTTTAAATTCGTGGAACTAAACCTTTGGTGACCTGTTTTTTCCATTCAATGGACAGTGACCAAGCCCCTATATAAGTAACAAATGGTAAACTCTATTCATTATCGTAAGTGGAAAGCTGTCACACCGGCCATGTAATACGCCATTACTCTACTCATGTGGCTCTGAGGGGGCTAAACAGCATAATCTATGGCATCCTACCTCCGCCAAGCCAGCAAGAAGGTCATCTGTGGCGGATAAACTGCCTTGTGCCATAAAGCTGAACTTGGTCGATAAGAGCTTTTCTCATAGGAATGTCAAATTAAGTGAGTTCTGTAAAATATTTTTTGCAAACTGTAGTTTTGACTAAAATATGTAGCAGACTCACATGAAGACATGTAAACTGTAGTGATACCTCTGTCTCACAAAATATAGAGTTGAAAACTCCATTGCACAACTTTAGCAGCTTGATTGTTTATATGACCAGACTAAATAGGACTATTGACTAAAATTAAGGGAGAAGATAAGGGGATTGCAGAGCATCAGCAAACAAACTGGACAGGTAGAAATCAATTAAGACAACGAAAGGAATCAAAGATCATAGAAGACACATGAAAGAGACTGTACACCACAAGCAACGGAAGTGCCAGGATTGTTAGCACTTACATTGTCTGACTCTGTACCGGCCGCCCAATGGCCACTTAACAATTACAGAATAAACTAGTCATGAAAAGTTTAACCTTAAACTACTAGTACTCATCAGCCTGGAGCATATACAAGACTCAACCAACCTAAGTTCATAACAACTAGCAAAAACCAAGTCTAAACGAAATACAACCCAGTGAATGAAGAAAAATATGACCCAGTGGGTGAGAAAAATATGACCCAGTGGGTGAGAAAAATATGACTCAGTGGGTGAAAATGACTTGTTGAATTGCTTTCGGCTACCTGAACTAACAACTGGTTCTAAACAGAAACCCATAAACAGGATGAAAACAACTCAAGTATGTAAAGTCTCCTTATAAGACGGAAAAACTTCTTCAGGAAAAACAAAGACGGTGATCGAAACAGACATTTCTGTATGATCTCATTATGGGAAAAAGCAAAGAGTAAGTGCCTTAGTCGAATCTTAATTATTTGTAATATACTTTTTCAGCAAAAGGAGCAGGTCAACCTGTCCAAGATTTGTTAACAACAATATTCAGCAGAAGCGTTTGGGTGATAAAGGACTGTTAGCGTATAGGCAGGCGTAATGAAACTAACATGGAATACACATGCAACTGCTACTATATTTATCTTCTCCAACAAATCACTGAACGAGTCAGAGCTGGTTTGAATTTTGCGCGAACTGCGATAGCAACAAGCAGTTGGTAACTGTTTTCTCTCTTGGTGTTGCTCTCATCTTGGTAGCACCATTAGAACAAGTGATATCCATAACAAAACTGAAGAACATCGAAGAAATGGTTTAAAAATCATTCCTTTTTAGCAAACGGTCTCAACTTTACTCTATTTAGCGATATATCCGGTAAATCCTCCATGGTCAACATTTTGAGATTTGGTTGATCTGTGCTTCCTTGTAATTCCATTTTGCCTGTTTTGACCATTGAACATGTCAATGACTGCTTACCCTTTTATTTGTAGAAATTACACGCTAGGGCCTACTCCTACCGTATTTCTGTATAACAAAATCACGCGATCCAGTTTATGAAGTGGATAAATCCACTGAAATCGTCCAAAAATGAAGAAAGTATACTTTGATAGGCTCATAACTGACCATCAAAAGGTTGGGGAAAAAGCAGAACCGCTCTATACCAACACCACGAGAATGAGAATCATACATTTCCCTTTCAGTCCCGCAAAAGCAAAGGGGGACCATTGGTGCGACAGAGAGCGGTGGGTACCTGCAGAATGCCGTCGAGATGGGCCCCAGCGACGACCTCCCCGGAGACGACGACGACGAAGGTGCTTCCCCGGTGACCCCGGATGTAGGGCCAGGCCTCCCGGAACCAGCCGACGAACCTTCCCCCTTCCTCCGCTTCCCCGCCCTCCAAACCACCATCACCGAACAGCCTCGCTCCTCCCCCACACCGCACGCCTAGGGGGCGTTGGCGCCGCGGCCCAGGAGCGCGCATCGCGAGGCTCCCGGGCCGCGGCGACCGCGCCGATCCCCGCGCCGCAGCGGCCGGCGCTCGCGAGCGCGCGGCGGCGAGCGACGCCGCCGCCATTGGGGGAGGGGAGGGAAGAGAGATTAACCCTAGGCCGGTGGCTTAGCTTGGCGTGGCGTTGTGGTCGTACGCGGCGAGAAGAAAAGGTAGGGGAGGTGGAAGCGGCGAGCGATTTGGCGCGCAGCGACGGGGTTTGGGTTTCGGTTTGGGGACTGACTGGGGGATATATACGTGAGGTAGTGCTGTCTAATTAGACTTTGCTCGCCGTTGATTCTGGGTTTGCCTGTTTGGTGATGAAAAGCTTTGATTTTGTGCCGGTTTCCGACGGTCCGCGCAGGCGGCGAGCGGCGACGGCGTTTGCGTCTGGTGGGTCGGGGGGCGGCGACTGCCATGCGCGCGCGGGGTAGGTGAGGGCTGATTGAGTGCCGAGTGGACGACGCCCTCTGCGCACGTGCAAGGGCCAAGAATTGTTTTTGTTTATCCTACGTGCACGAACGACCCACGCTGCGACATTTTCGTTTCGTTTTCTGCTTCCTGTATTCGATTATGGATGCAAGTGACTGTATGTTTCAGAGAGCAGTGTTGACGACGAAACTACGCGGATATGTGAGTACTGAGTAGTCCATATTATTACAGCAGAAAATTCGAAGCTTGAGCCGCATCTTTCCTATCCTATTGATTTGAGAATGATTTCTCGGTTGGTAATTGTAATAAGATGAGACAGGAGATTTTGTGTTGGGTCCGATGGTCCGGTCTGGGAAAGTTCTCATGCAGGTACGTCATGTTGGCTTAGGCAACGACACAGAGGCGTGCTGCTAACCCGCGATGCGAGGACCCTGAGATAGCAGCCCCGAACATGATGTGGCCAATCTCCTCCTTGAGGTGGTAGGTCGGTAGGTGTCCGATGATGCGGAGTCTTCAGACTCCACACCGAACGCTGGCGGTGGCGAGATGGCGGTACATACAACTATGTGTATGGAGAAGCACATATTGCTGGTGAAAACCGAGTTTCTTTGCTGGCGATGGCGGAATTACCTGTGACGTTCTCCTTCTTGGGACTCGATCAGTGTTGCATCTCCTGCTAGTGGCGGATCCACTAAGGGCTAGCTGGGTGAACAGGACACAGGTAGCAATCTTCTTCTTTTTGTAAAATGACATTTTTTACTCCCCTCCGATCCAGAAAAATTGACGCGACTTGTACTGCCGTGTTGTACGTAGGAAGTTCTATTTTTCCGACACTAATTTCGGATGGGAGATAGTACTATGTATACGAGAACTTGTCTGTGGCAGGATGGTTAGGAGGGTGGTTGTACCCCCAGCCCATCAGAGTTCAAACCCCAGGTTTGACACTGGTGGTTCTCATTTAGGCGGAATATTCTTCAGTGGGAGGCGACGTTCCCGTCGACAGCGAGGCGCCTGTGGTGACTTCGTCAATCTCAAAACCCGACCGCCGGCTCAATCTTTCGAATGTGCTCATAGGGGTAGAGTGTGCGTGCGTGCGTTCATAGGGGGTGAGTGTGTACACGTGTATGTGAGCGTTGCGTTGTACTGTGTTTCGAAAAAAAAAATAGTACTATGTATACACTCTAAATATGATTTTTATTTATCATGGCACCCTTTGTGCACCCTGTTCGAGATCCTATACCTCTGCCGCTGTCTACTGCATCGGACAACGACGAGTCTCGGCGACATGCAGCTTTTTTTGTCACTTTTTTTTTTGTCCCTTGCCACGTATCACCGCATGTTGCATGTTGCTCTTTTGTTTTTTCAAGCAAATCTCTGTATGCACCTGCTTCGCACGATTCGCTTGGGGTTAATTAGCAGATACTCATTGATTTTGCCGCTGCCTGCCAGGCCATCACGACTCTGCCTGGGCCTGGGACGCACCTGCACTCCGAGCGCATCCATTGCACCACGCGCCTCCACGCTATTCCGATCTTATCGAGATCTTGTGCTGCACTGTATCTTGATAGCTTTCCGTCGCTCTCCTACTATACTGTAGTGTAGTATGTCTGTATCATCTTTCTCCTGACATGCAGATCTTCAACATGGTTTGAAAAAGAAAAAAGATCTCGTGCTGCAGCGTTCCAATCTCAGAACCGATCTGCTTGGTTCAGGTGCCAGTTGATGTGGATAGGTCAAATATTTTACTTTGCCCATCTTTCACGTTACAAACATGTACACTTCTTTTTACAGCAATACACTTCATAGAGTGTCTCGGCATTTTGTTAGTCGAGTCTCATCTCAGATCAAGTGGCATACCTGGCAAGCAACATAAACCTTTATTAGAAAAGCTAATTAGATCCGGCTCACCAGAAAACCTGCTTGTGGTAGGATGGTTAGGAGGGTGGTTGTACCTCCAGCCCACCAGGGTTCAAACCCTAAGTTTTACACTGGTGTTTCTCATTTAGGCGCAATATTCTTCAGTGGGAGGCGACGTTTCCGTCGACAGCGAGGCGCCCGTGGTGACTTCGTCAATCTCAACACCCGATCCGCCGACTCAGTCTCTCGGAGGTGCTCACAGGGGTAGGGTGTGCGTGAGTGTGTTCATAGGGGTGAGTGTATGCGCGTGTTTGTGAGCGTCTGCGTTGTACTGTGTTTCGCAAAAAAAAAAGATCCGGCTCACCATCATTAGGTAAGAATGCCGGTTTTCGGAAAATACTCTACCGTTGTTCTCTTTGCTAAACTATAATTAACCTAGATAATATTTGGCCAGCCTAGCTAATCTTGAAAGTTCGGGAAGCCACGGTTTTCCAACTCTATTCTATTTGGTTCGCATGCAGCAGAAACATGTCGATCATGCGGTCAATGCATGTTTGATTTCAGGAATATAGTTAGCTTAGTTTTTCTTTACTTTGGCGGGGTAGGTAGCTAAGCTAATGATCGAGTATCTGGCGTTATTCTATGGACATATGACTTGACTTGGTTAAAATAGGCCAAGAGGTTGGAGAAACGTCAGATGCACAGTTGGAGAAGACGATACGGAGTGATATTCCGTCAGTCTGTATTGGTCGTTGATGGCATTATTTCACACGTGGGATACGGTGTTGATCCCCTTCTTCACTAAAAAGACGGTTGACGGGTCTCTTTGTATGTCTTGTCCGAAAAGAGGAGGACCAGAAGTAAATGGTCAGAAAAGAAGATTGTCCCGCCCTTACTTCGGCTTGAGGATTTCTTGGCAAATAAAAATGCGTATGAGAAAAGAGCATACCTTGTCACTGGTCGGCAGTAATATCATCTTGGCGACTTAGCCACATTTAGAAACCAAAATGGCGTTCGAGCAGAAATTCATGGGTAAGTTCACTCAAGAAAGTGAGACATGCAATCGTCGACGAGTGGCTGTGTTCAAAAACTCGACGGCCTGAATTTCGACACCGCCACGGTAGCAAAACATTGCACGCATGCTGGTGCTTCCCTGCGTATAGGGTGTGCAAAAGTCACACCGGCACAAACCGTGTCAAACCGGATGATTAATGTGGCTAGTTCATTTTCTTTCACAAATCTAATCTTCACACAAAGTTTAGTAAAAAAAATGAACTAGACCCAAACCGGCTAAACCACCAAACCGTTTTTGCCCAGGCCTACCTGCGTACACTGAGTTCTACTAGTTGGCTAAGTGGGCTACGTGATCATATTCTAGTGACAAAATAAATGGAGGACAACTAGCTAGGTGGAATAATGAAACAAACTGAAATACTAGAAGTAGAGCACACTCGACGACGAACGCGGACATGTCGGTGCTCCGTGCTCGCTATCCTTGCAGCAGCAGGAGGAGACATGGACATATGGACGTGATAATGTGATAAGGAAGTGATACTATTTGGTTAGAACAGAGCCAAACCGGTGGGTGTAGATGGGTACGCGTGATAGCGCGCATGTCTTGCACGTCAATGATCTCATGAGCTACCACTCACTCCGTTCTAAAATAGATGACTTCCATTTGTACAAAAGTGGATGGATCTAGACATGTTATAAGTCTAGATGCATCCACTTTTAGACAAAATGAATTCATCTAATTTGGAACGGAGGGAGTACAAGCTTTGGCCTGTCTCTATGGGTCAGACGAATCAGTGATAACAAATTTATTTTCTGAAATAAAGTAGCACATGAGAATCATGTGCCGCTGTTCGGGTAGCGAGATGTCGTTAGCCGGGATTGCACTTGTCGTGGTGGTATCACGGCAGATGCCATAGGATGGCTAAAGTGTGGGGCCGATGGACGCTGGTGGAATCCGGGAGAGGGTTAGCGCGCTAAGAAGCACACACGAAGAGCACACCAGCACACCAAGATCTACCCAGGTTCAGGGTCCTCGTGAGGAGGTAAAACCCCTACTCCTGCCTGTCTCTCTGTATATATATCTCGGTATCACGACTACAAGCTTGCTCCTTGAGCTGTATCACACGACAATGGTGCAAAGCACAAGGAAGGAGATGAAGCTATGGTGGAAAAATATCTCTGGGCACCGTCCCTCACGCAGGAGGGGGTAAGGGCACATATATAGGCTAAACCGGGTTACCGGAATACCCCTAGCAACGGTCACCTCTCCGTACCGGCACTGCAGACACGCACGCCTGCACGTCATGATTGTCTCTGCACAGTGGACAGGACGTGGCTTGCCCATGTCCTGTCCCATGCCTCTGCTCCAAAGTACGCCCGAGGTCAGCGACAAGACAGGGCCTGCCCATACCTCTGCCTCGCAGTCTGTCCCCGGATAACCCGGAGTCAGCGGTGGAATGATGGCCTGCCATCTCGGTCTCCTGCACGCCCCCGTGTCAGGCGCTTCCCTGTCAGGCGCTCCCGTGCCAGACGGGATGTGACAGGAGCATTGACCTCTGCCCGACACAAGGATAACCCGGCATGGATATGCCGGATCCTCCTTCCTCAAATATCCCTTCCTGCACATAAGAAAACACACAAGTTACCGACATACATATGTCGGTTATGCTATCTCGGATCCTTTGTCTCGGTCGACATATGCCGGCTATCTCCAGCATGATACCTCGGTCCCTTCAGGCCTGGGTTAACTCGGTACGCTTATGTCGGTTTGCACCTACATCACGCTCCTAAGTCCAGGTACTCCGGTTTTTACTGTAACCTGACCCACACTTGGGCATAGCTTTTACCACACCATGACCCTACCCGGGGGTAGCCCCCCGACAGCACTTGCCATTATCATCGCACCTGTGGCAATCTCTTTTAGAAACGTTTGCCTACAAGTTGTTTATTTTCATTTGTTTCAGGAACTTGCCTATGGTTTGTGATAAGTTGACTGATTTTACTTTCACGAGACATACACATCATGTTTTAGTTCTTTTTTTGTTGACTTGTTTGAAATCAGCTTTGATAGTTTTTTTTTTGGAAATAAATCATATATAGTTCCATGCATTTTCAAATTTGATGTTAACATGTCATAATATTAATATTATACTCATATTGCATCATTTCACATTCAAAATAATTAATTTGGGATTCATACAAACCCTAAGGGCCCGATTGGATTGTCGGGTGGATTTCCGCCGGATTTACCGCTCGCTGGATCGGCCGGTATTTTTCGCGTGAGCTAGGAAGATCTGTGGGAATTTACCCCCGTAACTGGTTAATATCGAGTGAACCAATCGGGCCCTAAAGGTTTTGAAACTATTTAAAATATCAAACTAGGTCTCACCGCATTTTTTTTTATAGAAATTAGTTTGAGAAGAAAAAAGTACCGTGTTCGATATTGAAAACACCATGTAAATATTTGTATTGGAACTATTGGGTGTCATTTAGACTTGAAAAGCATTTATATGTGCAAAAAAGAAAAAGGAAACAGAAAAAACAGTCAGCCCGGTCAACCCAGACGGCCCAGACAAACCTTAGGCCTGGTCCAGGCCTGCTGTCTTCTATTCCTTCCACCGAAGTGGGCAAAGCCCATGGACCAAAGATATTGGCCCGTCTATCCTCTTCTATTTCCTTATATTATTTTTTCTTGCTGGGCCACCTATCCGGCCGAACGACTCGCACGTACAGCCACATCAACCCATCCCTATTTTCCTTTCAATTTGCCTCTGAGTATCCAATCATCATCATCAGTATCTCCGCGCTACCCTAAGGGCTTGTTTGATTCAAAGGATTTTAAAAGTACAGGAATAGGAAAAGCGTAGGATTAGTATGTCATGGCATGTGAAATCCTATAGGAACGAAAAACGCAGGAATTAGTTGCATAAGGAATTAGTTGCATAAGTCGTTTGATGCACCACAGGAAAAACGCAGGAAAAATCTATAGGGCTTGGGTGCATGCCATAGTTGTCATAGACACATAGGAATTTTTCCAAGAGCTCAAACCTCTTGCTAGAAATCCTATAGGATTGTAGTATAGGAAAGGAATCTATAGGAATGTTGAAGGATTCAATCCTTTGAATCAAATGGCCACTATAGGAAAAATTCCTATGGGAAGGAATCCTACAAGTTTCCTTTGGAAACCCTTTGAATCAAACAAGCCCTAAAATCAGTATCTCCTCGCTACCCTAAAAAAGAAAATCAATATCTCTGTGTCTGCGGATCAGCTCACCGGCGTTTGAAAGATCACGGGTTTCCGGCTATATCATACTCTACTAGAGTACTAGGTTACACGTACTGATCGTAGTATTGTCATGGCAAATGTCATCATAAAGGACTTGTCAAAAGTGTGGAGCTTGGTCATTTAAGCCGTTTCGAGTCTTGATCTAGGTTTGATGATGTACCCAAGTTTGACCACTCACTGAAGGTTAACATGTCTAGATACATCCACATTTGATGGATAGCAAGTCAATTAGAACGGAGGGAGTACATGTGTCCGATTCCGCTACCAAAATCTCGTAAAATCTACCAAAATTAACCACAACGGATTTGCAAAAGGTATAGTGACGTAAATAAGACAATAACATAACAGAGCCAATAACACTAGCAGTCCCACAACTTGTCTAACATGTGCAAATTGGTCACATAAGTTGCAAAGTGTGAGGTGACCTTTGTCCGGACTTACAGACAGGTCCCACCTGTCAGTCACGGGAGGAAGAATCAAAATAATGGGAGCTGGAGGGAATCGAACTCACGATCAGCGGCGAGGTGCTGTTCTGCCCCTTGCGCTAGCCAGAACGACATACGCTATTTGATGAGATAGGATGCTGCCCGGTTTATATAACATTTAAATTATCTGCCATCAGCATCACGGATGCACCAAATATATTTTCTGATTTGTAGTAAGACTGTGGAACAGGAGTACGATACACGACCATGAAGCTTGAGTATTTTGATTGTCTTGTATATACGTACATACATTAGCCATACTTTTTTTTCATGGTAATACGATTGTCATTGATAAATAAAAGACGAGATACAAAGTACGTATACACCGATTTTACAGATCTGAAAAGATATGATAAACCTATGTGACAAACCAACGCCTATCCCTCTTCTTCGGCACCACCGTAGTAGCCATCAAAGAAAAAATAGACAGATCACCTTTTCACCCGAGCTCGACGCGGCTCCATCGCTGATCATCAGCTTTTCGGACCTCCAAAGTAGTTTGTCATAAGACAAACCATTGCCGTTGAAAGAATCAGACCGGAGCAGCACGACCCCAGACACGCCATCAAACTTCAGCACTGACACCCCCGCACGACGACGTCGGAGTAGGGAACCAGAACCGTCAGCCTCCAACCACGAACCCAGCACAAGGTGCATCATCTTCCAGCTGTCACCAGTGCAGACCACCGTCTGCACGAACTCCTGGACGAATCCTCTCTGCTCCACCATGGCGCCGGTGACAACGCCGCAGCAACGGGGACAGAACAGGAGGAAAAACCCATCTGATGGAGTCGCCGCCGCCTCACCGACACCATCCATGAACCCTACAGCCACCGATCTGAAAGATCGGTAACTCTAGCCATAATTTAATTAGATGCAGAAGCCCATATACCGTATGGCTATACAGTAGAACTGGGCACAAGATCATCACCACTGAGGACATGCTCTACTCCCTGAGCTGCCTCGGCTTCAATGAATATGTCGAGCTCCTCGACGTCTACCTCCACAGATTCCGCGAGTTTGAGTGCCATGGAATAGCGGCTGCCTCGACACCGGCGTGGGTACCGCGCGAGGCAAACACCATGGCCACGTACGTGAGAAGTGTGTTTTGGGTTATAGGTGTAGATGCATCCACTGCCAAAAATTGCACTTTAAAATGTCATTTTTTGGGTGTATATTTGACATTCTATGTTTGCTCAAAAAGTCATTAAAAAAAGAAATTTTTTATGCCTTGTACAAAAGTCATTGCTACAAAATGACTTTTCACGAGAATTGTTTTTGGTCTTTTTACACCTTCCACAAGTCAAAACAGCGTCTCCAATTTCATCCTCTTATTGGTCACTAACGTTTTTACACGGTCGTTGTCCTCCTCTTCCACAGTCTTACCAGAAATTTCAGCAATTAGATTTCGGTTTGGACGGCGGACCAAGCGCTAGAAATATAAGGCATCCTCGTAACAGTCAGTAACAGCGATGTGGCATTCTGGCTAGCGCGGGATGAGTAAAGCACCTCACTGTTGATCCTGAGTTTCAATCTCGGCCTTGTGCTCGTGTTTTTGATTTATTCTCCAGCGACTGACATGGGACCCGTCTGTGAGTCAGCACAAAGGTTACATGTGTCAAAGATAAATATACAGGGGTCTATTTGCAAAAGAGACGACGCCACGTGTCAGTTCCAGAGTCATTCAAGACCTATTTGCTCCCTCAATTCAAGTTGTTGTATTACTGATTCACACGTTGCAACTTATGGGAATAATTTACACATGTTGGACAAGTTGTGGAACTGCTAGTGTTATTAGCTCAACATAACATCATTTCCCCAAGCAACTCAAGAGAGTACGTCGGAGAGCTAATCGTGCCAGCTAGGATCGACGTCACCGCACCACAAAAAGCCATCCCGAAATAAAAACTGCAGCCGAGAAAGGCGTAAGCCACCAAAAGGTACAGCAGGCCGGGACGATCAAGGCTTGCATGCATGCAAGCCCCAACAAAAAGAAGAAGGGAACCCTCCGGGCCGATCCAAGGAGGTCACCAACACCCTTCAATTCATTCACGTCACGCATGATAAACACAAGCAGGTTGCTAGCCAGCCCACCAGACAGCAGATAGCGCACTGAACACACAAGAACCCAGCAGCGTACGTTCACTTCACCTTCCCGGCAGGCGAAGCACGCAATGCAGCCACCGGGAAACGCGTCACCGTCGTCTCGTCTACGGCACGTAGCCACGGCGTGGACGCCCACGTGCCCGGCCCGCCGCACCCGCGGCGTCCTATTGGCGGTCACCTCCTCTGTCTTAAGCAGCAGGAGTGCAGGACCTAGAGGCCGGCGCCCACGCGGGTACGCCCAAAACCCAAGAACACACACAGCGATCGACCGGCGCCCGGGGAGCAATGGCGTTCATGGCGACGCACCGCCGCGTGGAGACAGCCGAGAAGACCAACGAGATAATGGCACGGTTCCGCCCCATCGCGCCCAAGCCCGTGCTGGCGCCACCGCCCACGAACGCCGCCCTGTCCTCCCACAGGAGGTCGACGAGTAAGCGCGGAGGTCGGGATCTCGTTCCTACCCGGACAGACATGATGTTCATGGCCGCGCCGTCGCCTTACCCTTATTACCCCATCTTCCGCGCTTCGCCGTGGATTCTATCTAGTCCGGTGGCGCCACCGGCGTCCTCACGGCGCTCAATCCCCGTGGAGCGGCAGCGCGACCTGCTCCGGAAGCAGCAGGAGCCTAAGGTCATCGTGCCCCGTCCCACGCGGCCCGTGCGCACCACCATCTGCGTCGACACCAGCAGTGTCACGGGCGCCAACTCCGTGAAGCTGGCCGCCGCCCGCAGGATGACGGCGGAGCAGGTGTTGGCCGGGATGGAGCGCGACGCGCTCCCGGCCGTCATGTCGGACCCCAGCAACCGTGTCATCCGAGCCAACGACGCGTACAAGGCGCTGGTGGGGCAGCCGGTTTGCCCGTGGCTCGACTCCCTGCACGGCGGTGACGCGGCGAGCGCGTCGAGGCGGATCAACGGCGAGGTGGTGCTGGACGTGAGCAGGTTCAGCTCCACCGAGCCGACCAGGGCGAGCGCCGGAGGGACATTCTCGTGCAACTCGAGGATCTCGTGGGAGCGCAACGGCACGCTCGCCTCCGTCGCCGCGCCGTGCGACGTCACGCGTTTTGACTGCGGCTCCGGCGGCTACCTCTTCGTCTGGAGGTTTGACACTAGCAGAGGTTCCGTCGTCTACTGCCCAGCGTAATTAAGATCGGCGAGAGCAGTAAGAACTGGAAGTAGCTCATTTATATGCATGCATGTTTCCATTGCATGCCATAACATTCAGTGCTGATGTAAACGAGCTGAGAATAGGTAGCAGAATTGCTACTCGATCGTTTTGTTAGAGAATTTTATTTGGTGCTTGGGTTGTTAACATTTCGTTCCGACACATGTTTATGTTGTTAACTAGCTGCCGCACTTTTGGTTTTAACACTGCGGGCTGCTGCGATCTGAATAACAAGCATGACAAAATATTGCATCTGACTATATCATCTCATAAAATAATACATAATCATATGGTTATAAAACGATGACATCACATAGAGAGATTCGATCAAGGTACAGCCACAAATTAACCCATAATCTCGGGGTGGACTATTTCCTATTCATCATGGAGACAAGAGAGACGTTGATGGAGATGCGGCTGGGAGAGAGTTGACGGTGTTTCCTCCTCCAACTTTTCTCTGTGGCGAAGTTCTTCCTCTCCGTTCCGTTATCTGTATAATATCGCAACTACTCCTAAAAAACCGGAAGGGGCATATATAGGGGTTTTTAGGTCAAGATGAATTCCCCGCCAAAGGCGGGGCAAATGGATGACCGGGGAGACCCGGGGCCGGCAACACGACATAAGGGTGGTTGCCACACTTCGCCCAACCAAGGTCCGCTCGTTCGCCTCCTCGCATGCATCCGATGCTGGTCCTCTTTTCCTCTTTGTTCAAAAATAACTTTCGCTGGTTTTTCCCGTATTTATTGGTGTCCAGAAGGTTCCCGAAACTAAAAAATACACGAAAAGGGTTTTCTACCCTCTAAAATGAGATAAGAAATAATAATATTTATTCAAAAATCTCAATAATCATGTAAAACATTAAATTAAACATTATAATCATGTTAAATATTCAAGGAGATTAATATAATAATTTCAGAATGCACAGATACATTTTCAATGTATCAAATTCCATGTCACAAACATGTTCTTTTTTCTTATATGATGGAACTACTTTCATATGGAAGTCAAGAAAATGCACTTCAGTAGCAACTCCACTAATCCTTCCAAGATAATCACATTATGTGAAACATCATGTGAAAGTGTATGGTTTGACAAAATGGTTAGCCCCGTTCAAATCTCATGTGGTATTGGTCCATTAAATCGACAACTATAATGCATGAAGGCATTTTGTTTTTCTTTCTCAGATGCGTTTACAAAAAAAGCAATATCACAAAACATAGACTTCTCACAAATAAGATTTGTTTTGGAGAAATTTGACTCCCCAAAATCGGTACCATGCGGATTTCAGCGATCTCGCCAAAACCCGCATAATAACGATCTTAGGACGCCCACCAGACATAACGTGCACGCCGAAACATGTGCGTTATGTGGGTGGAATTCTGATAACATTACAACAGTTCATGAAAGAATCCGCAACAACAACAGAAGGAGAATATATATACAAGAATGACTCAAACGAGTCAGGATACAACTGATACATTACAAAGATACAAAACAGAGCGAAAGCCAAACTAGTGTCCGACTACGGATAAGATACAAATTTGGACTAAGAGTCCTGAAGATAACCATGGCGTCCATATCCCTGCCCAGGCTAAACCGGAAGGATTCCCAAGCTAATGTCGTCAGACTTCAAACCTGTTGACTATTCAGTGCAAAACAGCCCAAAAAAAAGGGTCAGGTAATGGAATTTACCTGGCAAACAAAGCACACTTGGAACCAATACAAAGGCTCCCAAAATATAAAAGATTGGTGGACTGAAGCAGTGATACGGCGTCCGATACAGTTGTTGAGTGTATACATCCTACAAATGATGTTTACGTTCAGCGGCGTAGTATTATTTCAGATGAGATTAAAGAAGACGTCGACGCATATGTGTTTCCAGAAGAGAATGCATTCAGGTACAAATACCTTGGATGCTTCGATGTACATTTTATTAAAGATCCCTGGTTTTTAGGAGATGCTCAGCCACGTTTAAAGGGAGATAGAAGGGAAAATCCTTGTTTTGAACATGAAAAGATCAAGCATACAAGATGCGATCTGTTTCTATTCCTGCTGCTCAAGGAATATTCATGGGATGGAAAATGTGTACGTGACCAACTCTCCTTGAAGTCAATTGGGTGGGGGCCACCTGCAGAACCAACGGAAGATGGAATCCACGTTAATTAAAATAGGAAGGTTTAAGTTAGCTTTTATTTCTTTAGTCGGTTGTAACAGATTTATTTTCTACGCAGTTTAGGATCGGCTACTTCTATAAACCCATAGAGCGTTCGATGTAATATTCAGACTGGAGTTATATGAAATAGACACGATGTGTGTTTGGGGTTAAAATCCTCGTACCGAGTTTGGGGAAAGTTGTCAAAAAATCCCTAAGTTTCTTGAGGAATCTTTGCAAAAACCTCTACTGGCGTGTGAGGTCCTGCGACACGTAGGAGATTACAAGCTGAGCCTATACGGTTCGTCCACGTTATTCCTTCGACTTGAAGGGTTTGCGTGTTGTTTCTGCGGAGTTTGTGAACATCTTCGTAAACCCGCGATTACTATTTGATGCGATCAAGGTTTGTGCCGTGAAAGATCGGGCCAACACCAGATCGAATCTCGCCATGAGGTTCTCTCCACATCATCTGGTATCAGAGCGCCATGTTGCTCACGGCACTGTGGAGGAGATGGCCGGCGCGTCATCACCAAGGAGAAGCTATTGGAGGTTGTCTAGCGACTTCTTGCTGGAGGAGGAAGGCTACGGCGCCGAGCTTTTTCATACCTACTGTAAAGTTGGGAGAGAGAGCTTGCGCCACGACGATCGACCACGAAAGTTCGATCAACGCTGTCGGCATTGGCATGGTGGAGAAGTTGGATCAGTTGACGACACCACATCCACGCCCGTACATGTTGAGGAGGTGCTGCGACATGCTCGACGTCACACACCAAACTACGGTACAATTTTCTGTCAGAAATTTTTCTTCCGAGGTTTTGTGTGATGTAATTCCGGTGCCATTAGTTTCGTGTCATCTGTTGCTGGGAGAACTATGGTCCAAGGAAAAGGATGCTGCATACAACCACCGTGCCAGTACGTACACTGTTGCGCATGGAAAGGAATATGTCCTCAAGCCCCTAGAAAAGAAGACTTTCAGGACATGGAGAAACGATCGCCTGTACAAAATAAGGGAGCAAAAAGAAGCCGAGAATAAAGAGGCCGCAGCTGCTGCAATATTTTTGGCGTCCCTAAAATCTGATGACGGCATTATTTCTTTGGAGGCTGACTGGAAACCGAGGACGGTTTCTCTTGAAGAAGGGGAGGATGATACGGCGTCCGATACAGTTGTTGAGTGTATACATCCTACAAATGATGTTTACGTTCATCGGCGTAGTATTATTTCAGATGAGATTAAAGAATACATCGATGCATATGTGTTTCCAGAAGAGAATGCATTCAGGTACAAATACCTTGGATGCTTCGATGTACATTTTATTAAAGATCCCTGGTTTTTAGGAGATGCTCAGCCACGTTTAAAGGGAGATAGAAGGGAAAATCCTTGTTTTGAACAGAAAAAGATCAAGCATACAAGATGCGATCTGTTTCTATTCCTGCTGCTCAAGGAATATTCATGGGATGGAAAATGTGTACGTGACCAACTCTCCTTGAGTGTCTCTCCACCGCTCTCTCTGTTTTGAGAGTCGTAACCAGCTTTCCTTCCTCCTCGCCGGCGCGCTCTGCGCTCCTCTCCGGCGGCGCTGCCGTTCGGCGTGGACACAGATGTGTTGCTTGGCATGTACATACTAGCTTTAGAGTAGATTTAGCCTTCGTGCTAGGGTTTGCCTTAATGGCGTCTTTCTCCCCCCTCAGCTGGTTTCCGGCGGCTCCCAGCGGCGCTGGATCCAGGTCTTCTGCCTTCTGCGGATCTGGTTCATGGTGGATCTTCTGCAGGAGTGGAGAAGGCCAAGGCTGGTTCAATAATCTCGCTGGATCTGGACATCTTCGTGTCGTGGAGAGTGGCGATGTGGATTTCTCTCTGGCCGGCCGTGGTGGCGAGGAGAGGGAGTGGTGTCATCGCTTCTTCTGCAGGCTTGAAGGTGAAGCTGTGAGGTTCAGGGCACAGGAGTTTCCGAGCCGCTCCTGTTGCACGGCGGAGGAGACGAAGCAGTTCGCCAAGTTCCAGAGGATGGAGGAGACGATCTGCATCTTCATCTCGGCGACCTCTTCAATAAGGTTCGTTAATCGCCAGCTCAGTAGCGGCGGTGTGGATTTGGGTGGATTCGCTACAGCTCGTCTCGGTGGCGAGGGAAGAGGAGTTCATCCGGTTCGTGCGTGCTTGCTGATGTGTTCGCTCCAGGGGAGAAGCAGTGCTTCTCTTGGGAGCTTCCTCACGGCGGCGCATCTAGCGTCGCTGTTCAAGATGGTCGAATGGCGACCGCTCCCGCCTGCGGCGTCGGCAACGGCTTCCTCCGGCCAGCGTCTCATGGTCATCTTCAACCTCCTGGCTGTCATGCCGATATGGAGGCCCTTCAGCTGCGGTGTAGCGTGCTCCCACCTCCTTGCCCCAAGTGGTGTAGTCCCCGGCGGCGAGGAAGGTGGCTGCGCCGAGCTCTGGATCGATCGCACCGGAAGCGGAGCTGGACCCAATTGCATTCCCAAACTTCTTCTTAGGGTCCTTTGTGCAAATTGTAGGGGCATGGTTGTAATTTTTAGTTTTCTTGATGCCTTATCTGTAAAATATACCGGTGTTGATTAATGGAAGCCTCTCGGTCCTTCGGGACCAACCCCCTGTTCAAAAAAAAAACTCTCCTTGCAGTCAATTGGGTGGTGGCCACCTGCAGAACCAACTGAAGATGGAATCCACGTTAATTAAAATAGGAAGGTTTAAGTTAGCTTTTATTTCTTTAGTCGGTTGTAACAGATTTATTTTCTATGCAGTTTAGGATCGGCTACTTCTATAAAGCCATAGAGCGTCCGATGTAATATTCAGATTGGAGTTATATGAAATAGACACGATGTGTGTTTGGAGTTAAAATCCTCGTACCGAGTTTGGGGAAAGCTGTAAAAAAATCCCTAAATTTCTTGAGGAATCTTTGCAAAAACCTTTACTGGCGTGTGAGGTCCTGCGACACGTAGGAGATTACAAGCTGAGACTATACGGTTCATCCACGTTATTCCTTCGACTTGAAGGGTTTGCGTGTTGTTTCTGCGGAGTTTGTGAACATCTTCATAAACTCGCGATTACTATTTGCTGCGATCAAGGTTTGTGCCGTGAAAGATCGGGCCAACAACGGATCGAATCTCGCCATGAGGTTCGCTCCACATCAAGCAGCAGCACTAAGCAATCTACAGAAGACACGCTACAACTTTCGTCTATAAGATATGGATAAGAGAATGATCAAGGAACCAACTAGATGCTAACACCAAACAATGACCCAACCGATTATCACTCACTCGATTAACCCACGAGTAAGCAAACCAAAGGCACACACAGCGCGACAAGTTTAAGAGCTATCATTGCTAGTGTAAGTTGTCTATGATCTTGTTAGCCAGCATCTTCACCAAGTCGTCCATAACCGCGGACACGGTTTTTCAAAAAGATTTAACCCTGCAGGGGTGCACTATTGTTAAACCACACGCATCAAATTGCCATGGAGCGTTTGATACAACCTTTCACTTCTCTACAACCAAGTCCAGGAACCACCTAACCAAGTTGAACCCGCATCCCGCATCATAAGCTCGGCCGAATCTCTGAGGCGGACCTAACCGTTTGCGCCTACGCACTAGGGGGGATCTATGCACGGTAGGAAATCCCCTTCGTGTCGTACCGCAGAACCTATATAAATGTACGCACATCGGTTAAGTACCATCATCATCAACATCTTCACCTGCATGAAAGGGGATGTGCATACGCCAAATGGAAAGCGCGAACTACTTGCGGCGCCCTGGACAAGGCTGTGGATCGGGTCGTGGGTTGCGGGGAGTCCCATTAAGGTCCCACATGTGGTTAGCGCGCTCAGTCTTGGATCCGAGGACAAGAACTCAGATCCTAGGGCGACACTAGCGGAACAAAGCACCAAAACTGGCCTTCCACCGGTGCCTTATCATTAAGATGACAAACGTCCCACAACAGATAAACAGGTATCCACTTACCGGGGCTTCGAAAATACAACTAATAACAAGAAGATAAAAGGTAACAAACTAAGCATGCGCTACGACTCGCAAGGCCAACAAGGTAAACAAACAACATAGTGATAGGATGTGGAGGTGGGGCTATATCATGGCAGCAAGGTAAACATGGATAGGATCGCATAAGCATCGTTAGGGGTGGGCATAAAAAACCGAAAACCGAACACCGAACCGAATTAACCGAACCGAACACCGAATAAACCGAAATCAAATTAACCGAGACTAATTTCGGCGCGTAAATATGATAAACCTAATTTAAATATAAAATTTCGGTTTTGGCCCTGAGATGACCGAAAAGACCGAACAAACCGAGATACAGACGCCACAGAGCAAAACACTTCCGTCAGGCGATCGATTGTTGTGCGTTTGTGCTCCCTTCTCGGCCCAAAAGGAAACCCACCAGCCCCATGCACATGCACGTACATCTCCTCCTGGCAGCCCACGAAGAAAGGCACCCACAATTTTGGCATTCTCATGGACGTACGCTAGTCTCCCTAGCCTCGATGTACGTGTCGCCCTGGTCAGCTAGCTGCCTGCATAGTACTGGCATTCACCGCCACCTCTATTGACTTTGGCTGGCCGACGCGACGCGGCTACAACAAAGTCACACATACGCGGCAGGGTGTATGACGATGCTTTCGTTGGCTCGTTGCCGGCCGGTGGTCACACTGCTACAACCATATCGGTTAAAAACCGAACACCGAACCAAAATTCTGTTTAACCGAACTACAAGTTAATTAGAAAACCGAAATTATTTCGGTGCACATTTCTCATTACCCGAATTACTCAAAAACCGAATAAACCGAACCGAATTTTCGGTTAAAACCGAATGCCCAGTCCTAAGCATCGTAACATAAGGGTAGCAGAGATCAACGGCAAGGATGAAAGACAATGCATTGGGAACAAGAGAACACTGCTTGCCTGTAATCCAGCATGGAAGAAGATCTTGTCGTTGCTCACATCATCTTAACGTCCTATTCGCGAAGACGCAACAAACACTGGAAAGAACACCAGATGCAACACTTACTACTACGGCAAAAGATCCAGCATATTCAAGAGATGATGCATGACTGGGCAAAATGCAACTTAAGCTAAATTAAGCGGAACCGGGTTTCCGAAAAATAATATTAAGGTTCAAGTTATTTATCTAACCACCGATTTAAATGTTGATTAACATGTGAAACATGGCATGGGTGAGCTACTCAAAATTAAATGGAATAGGGCAAATTAATTAAATGCCCCACACATTCCAAATTTAATTATTTAGGTGATAATGCAAAAGACCACTAAGCAACAAGCTAGATGATGCAAACAAGAGTATGGATGACATATTAATAATACTTGCATTTTTCTGATCAAAATAGATATATAATTTGTATTAATTGAAGTTATACAACAAAAGATATGGAATAAACAAGATTTCCAAAAATAAAATAAAAGACAGAGGCAACGAAGGGAGCTGGGCTGGAACTGAGCGACGGGAAGCTATCAGCCGCACGGGGCGACGACCGGAGGAGTGCAGCTGGGCTGCGGCTCAACAGTGGTGCCGGATGAATAAAACATGAAAAAGGTGATGAATTTGCTGGTGCTGGGACTCGAACTCGGGTCTCCTGTGATGTGGGACGAGTGCACAACTACTGGGCTAGTGCGGTGGTTATGATAGGATACAACAGCGACCCAAAATGAAAAGAACAGGAGACGCTAACTGAATTTTTTACACGGAAAGCTGCAGGCTTGAGACTTCAGAGGTAGCGCGTTGGCGACGAACGAGGCCGGCGGCGACCAGAATCTGGCGGCGCACGGTGCAAGCGGGGAGAGGGGCGGAGATGTGTGCGGACGTGCGCGTGTTGGAGAGAGGAGGGAGGTGCAGGGAGGGCGATCGGAAGCCCAAAGGCAGAAGCTTGCATCCATGGAGTCCATGGCGACCGGAAGAGAGCACAAGCTCGCATCGGCCACGGGAAGAGTTGGAGATGGGAGACAGAGGGAAAAGGGGAGAGGTCAGATGCGGTGCTCACCTAGGACACCCGCGCGTGCCTGGAGCCGAAGGAGAGGTGCGGGTGAAGCCATATCCGTAGGCGAGGAAGACGTGCGCAGCAACTCCGGCGTGGAGGACGGCGACCTTGTCGATGCTCCGGGACGGCTACGGCTCCGGTTCTTCTGCGCGGATGACGAGGGCGGCGCGGCATTTCCATTCCCGCGCTCAGGAGATCCTGATGGTGATCATGGCGACGGCTCGGTGTAGCTCCAAGTTTTCAGCCATGGAGGCTCCATTCGGTGGGGAGGTGGAAGAAGAGAGGAGAGGGAGGGAGAAAGAGAAGGGCTGGCGGCGGCGGCTGGAGAGGAGAGGCGCTAGGGCAAGCAGGAGGGGAGTGGTGGTGGTTTTGAGGAGGGGAGCAAGGAGCAGCGGCCGTCAAATCAATCGGCCTCTACGTGGCTAGTGTGGATGTCGGCGATTCCTAGTTGCCGCCTACTGCGGGAGCGAATCGCTCCCGCGTACCCCTTCTCACCTAGGGCTTTGTTTGGCTGTCCGGGATAAATATCCCCGGGAAAATAATCCCGGTCCGGAATCTGAAGAACCAGGCCTAAAACACCGGGATTTTTTTTCCCGACCTCCGCATTAGGGGAAAATTCTCCCCGGGAAAAGGCCGGGATCCTCCCGGGATTGCAGTTACCAAACAAGCCCTTATGGGCCGGCCCATTTTCCGTGTCTGTAGTGTAGGATCGTTTTATTCTTTCTCTTCCTTATTCTTTGACCTGGGACATTCCGCGTAGCGTAGTTGCTTGCTTTCACTGATTCTTTCCGCATCAGATTTGGTTCCTTTTGCATTGCCGTCAGCTTCTTTTTTTCTCTTGGTTTTCTTTTATTTTTCCCTTTCAAGTTAATTCTTTTATGTTTTATTTTATATATGAAATTATTTTTTGTTTTCTCTTTACTTTTTTTTTTGAATTTTTCCTTTTTTTACAACAAATAGGTCGTTTAAAAAGTATATCGTTTTGAATTATTTTGTGTTTCTCTTTTCTTTCTTATTTAGCTTACTAGCTAATTGCCCGTGCGTTGCAACGGGAATATGAATATTCTAAAGGTTGTACGTGATTATGTATCCATCATTTATACATTTGTCTGACTAAAATTTTGACGAGTTTCCAATTACCATGATTTATTATGAAGGTCGGAAGAGGAGCAAAAACGGAGTACAATTATTTTTCAAGCAGGAGAGATAGCTAAATACCACTCGTGCAATGCACCAGTTGACACTCGGAAAACTTAACTTTATAAAAGCCATATTGGTCGTAGTTCATTTCGATCCACAATTAGAAAATGTTATTTCAAAATACTTGTGTTTCAAAAGTGAAATGTCCAAGATAAATTTCGAGCGCACTTAAATTATTACCATAAAAACTAAGAACCAAAGAACTATATGGTTATCTACATATATGGGGAAATTCCAAATCTCTAAAATAACATCAAAACAATCTTTAAAGAACCCATACATGGGATATGTTCTTGCTCGAACATCAGATCAACGCGCCACATTCACATGACTCAATTTCTGAGCAACCAACCGTAGACACACAAATTACAAAAAGGGAAAAGGTAAACAAATTGACGCGGAAAATAAATAAAGTAATGGTTGGGAATAAAATAAATTGGTTGCATGGTCCATTCTACATGCTAGAAGTACTTTGTTTCCTCCTGCAAGATATGTCTATATATATGAAAATGAAGTCTTGCAGCAACCTGAAAATCGTAGTGAAGGGCACGGCTACATCTGATTTAGTGTTTAGTTTTCATTTTTTTAGTTTCTATTTTTATTTTATGTTCCCTTTTTCTATTTTATATTAAAAACCAATGCTCACGTACCAAAACACAATTTCACCTTTTCTGTTCACTTTTTAAATTGTTCAAAACTAGTCTTTGTTTACTGATATTTTATATTCATTTTTTAAATTGTTCAAAAAGAGTTTTCTGTTCACATTTTTAAAATGTTCAAAAATAGTTTCCGTTCACAAAACTTTTAAAAATTGTTCAAAATAGGTTCTGTTCACCGACCATTTTATTTTCACTTTTTAAAATTGTTCAAGAATAGTTTCTGTTCAACGGGTTTTCAAATATCATTCAAGAACAAATCCCGTTCAACGCGTTTTCAAAAATCGTTCAAGACCAAATTCCGTTCAACGGGTTTTCAAATATCGTTAATGACAAAATTCAAAATCGTTCGAGACTACATTCCGTTCAACATTTTTTTTTCAAAAATCGTTCAAGACCAAACTTCGTTCAATGGGTTTTACAAAAATCCTTCGAGACTAAATTCCGCTCAACGGGTTTTTCAAATATCGTTCAAGACCAAATTCCGTTCAACGCGTTTTTCAAAAATCGTTCAAGACCAAATTATGTTCAATGGTTTTTTGAAAATTAGTTCGAGACTAAATTCTGTTCAACGGGTTTTCAAATATCATTCATGACCAAATTCCGTTCAACGGGTTTTTCAAAAATCGTTCAAGACCAAAATCCGGTCAACGAGTATTTCAAAAATCGTTCAAGACCAAATTACGTTCAACGGGTTTTTTTTTAAATTGTTCAAGACCAAATTACGTTCAACGGGTTGCCAAATCTTGTTCAACATGTTTTCAAAAATCGTTCCAAAATCTGTTTAAACCAAGTTTTTTTCAACGGAGTTCTACAAAATCGTTCAATACCAAATTCTGTTCAACGGGTCTTTCAAAAATCGTTCAAGACCAAATTACGTTCAACATGTGTTTCAAAAATCGTTCCAAAATTCGTTTAAACCAAGTTTCTGTTCAACGGGTTTTACAAAATCGTTCAATACCAAATTCTGTTCAACGGGTCTTTCAAAAAATCGTTCAAGACCAAATTATGTTCAACGGGTTTTTTAAAAATTGTTCACGAACAAATTACGTTCAACGGGTTACCAAATCTTGTTCAACATGTTTTCAAAAATCGTTCAAAAATCCGTTTAAACCAAGTTTATTTTCAACGGAGTTCTACAAAATCGTTCAAACCAAATTCTGTTCAACGGGTCTTTCAAAAATTGTTCAAGACCAAATTACGTTCAACGTGTGTTTCAAAAATCGTTCCAAAATCCGTTTAAACCAAGTTTCTGTTCAACGGAGTTTTACAAAATCGTTCAATACCCAATTCTGTTCAACGGGTCTTTCAAAAAATCGTTCAAGACCAAAATACGTTCAACGGGGTTACCAAAATCACGTTCAACATGTTTTTCAAAAAAGTGAAAACACAAATTACATTCACGGTTTTTAAAAAATCGTTCAATATGTTATCAAAATCTCGAAAAATGGGTTTTCAAGGAATCGTTCACAGACAGAATTATGTTCAACGAGGCTTTAAAAAATGGTTCAATACTGGGATATGTTCAAATAATTTTTCCAAAAATCGTTCAAAAATTTACTGTTTGTACAAGAAATATGGTTACGGTTTAAAAAATGTTCATGCGCGACGAAATAAACACATTTTCCATTGGCAATGTATTTATTCAATGTTGAAATAGTTCAATTTACAGAAATGTTCTTTCAGAAAAATCGTTTTTACAAAAATTTCGAATTACAAAAAAGGTTAGCGGGGTTCAGAAATATGTGCATCTTTTTTAAAAAGTTCATGCTTTTAAAAATGTTAAAAACATAAAATAAAATAGAAATGAGCTAATATTCAATTTTTGCGTTGGCAATGTTTTCTCAACGCTGGACGGGAATCACTATTGGCCTAAAAAGGATCTCCAAATCATCAGTTGCAACTTTTCAGAACCCGAAACAGTGCAGATAGCCACACATGTTACAAATCGGGGAAAAAATCAGCGAAACAGGACGTACACGAAAGAAACAGGCAACAGAACATGCATGCTTCTCCCATCAGAACTAGTGGGCCGAGCCCAATTTCGTCAAGGGGTACGCGGAACGGAAGTTGCGCCCGCGTGACGCGTGAACTAGGAGCTCCCGTGGATGTCCTGCCGTACATGTTAAAGACGAGGAACAATGGATCGAAGGGTGTACATGGGCCAGATGGTGCTCTCCTGGCCCACATAAGAATTTCAGAATTTTCTCCAATTCCAGGGAATAAAAAAGAGAGAGGTAAAAGGAGGTAGAAAAGAGGGGAAAATTTAGAAAAGAGAGGAAGAAAAGAAGGCAAGGTTTTACAAAATAATTTACAAAACATTAATTTTGATTCGAAATAGTTTTTTGCAATTATTCCCAAATATTATTTTGGGATTAATAAAATAGAAAGAGAGGGAGAATGATTTATTATTTAGCAAAACATGCAAGGTGATAACAAGATGCATGACGATATCATGATGCAAGAAAGAAAAACAACCAACTCTAATCGGGAAAAATCCCGGGGCGTTACAAGAAATTAACATTTTTGCAAACAAATTCATGTCAAAATCTAGCAAAATTTAGTTCACAAATTCTTTACCCAACATCAACATTCCAGATATTTACTCACAAAGTTTTTAGAGATCTCAAGTTGTTATGGGATGATTTTGAAAGTTGTAAAGTTTCTGGGAGAAAACTCCTAGAACTATTACACAAATATGGTATTCATATTTCAAATTGAATTCTCACACAAGTTTAAATGAGATAAATACGTATGTCGTCATTTTTTTCTCCTTACACTTTTCTACGGTTCTGAAAGAAGTTGTCAATGGTATTCTACTCATATTTTTCATAGGTTTTTAGAGGAGTCAAAAGTATACCAGGATTTTCAAGATGATAATTTATACAATCGATGTTGTTGAGCACGTGAGTGTTAGAAACAGAATTAATCGATTATTGATGGCTAATTAGCATTCAATAATGGTTATTAGTGTATATACCGACACCTCTTCGTCACTGTTATCCTCCTATTATAAATAAAGCCTCATAGAGATTCCCTAAACCCTTGTACAAATACACGTCATTTTGGCTCCCCAGCTACATGAAGCTCGGAATTTTGAAGAAAAAAAATGATGTGTAAGTCTTAGAAAAGTCTGATTTCATATGTGGATACATACATAAGAGTTATATGTATCTATTTTGGTATAGATATGCTGTATTTTAAGCTAAAAAAAATCACAATGTCATGGCTCAAAAAGGAAAAGAAAAAAACTTAGTTATGCTCCACATATTTGTCCTTTTGTGTGTAGATCACGAATAAAAGATATTTTTCATGAAAAATCATCGTACTAGATATATATATATATATATATATATACGTAAATTATATAACCTTTTCCATTTCCCGAAATTTACAATACATTTTGTTTTTCAAAACGAGTCGCATGGAACTCGGGAGCTAAACAGACTTTTTGAAACATGTAATTCATTTTCTAGATGTCGTGGGGTCACTCTTCGACTACCCCACGGTGGGGATACCTGGGTCACGCCAAGCCCATCAGCCTTGACGAGGGCCCAAGGAAGGCCCAAGGAGGACGACGTGCGGCCCAAGATAGTCGACGCTAGGTCATGCGACCCCGCCATGCTTGTAAGCGCCATCGGCACCGTTCACCTGAGACCTAGCCTACCATATAAAGGCTAGGAGGGTCCTTCGTCTAGGGTACGCTCATAGCCGCCACACAAACCCTAGCGAGATTGCCATCTCGCCATTGTAGCCACAACTCACCATCAATAACCAGACAAGCAGGAAGTAGGGTGTTATCCTCCGGGAGCCTGAACCTGGGTAAAACGCCTCGCTTGTCAGCCGTCGTGATCACCAGCGCTCATCTCTCTCCCCCTCAATCAACCCGGGGTACACAACCCAGGGATTTGCCGAGTCCACACCTCGTCAATTGGCGCCGTCTGTGGGAAAGAACGAGCGCTGGAATCATGGTCGCACCGGCTCCATCAACTTTGAAGACCGACGTCTGCATCACCAAGGAGCCAATCTGCTTCGGCTCCTTCGAGTACACCTTCCACCCGCCGGCCCACCGCTCGGTGTACGCCGATCTGCACGTAGGTATGTGCCTCACCTTCGGTACCATGCACTACTTCGTAGACAGCTGTGGAGTACTCAGATCCACGGCGATCGCACCGCCTGCGGTGGTGGCACCCGCATCTGCCGCGGCTGCGCCAACCACGCCCCCACCTGCTGCGGAGATCGCATCTGCTGCGACTGCGGCGCATCATCTTCGACTGCTGAGAAGATCGCGTCCGCCTCGACTACTCCGACCGCCTCCGCTGCGGCAGAGATCGCGCCCAACGCGGCCGCGCCACCAGCGTCTCCGGCTACCACGGAGATCGCATCTGCTACGACTACGTCGACCACCTCGTCGACCACCGCGCGGATCGAGTCTACTTCAACTACCTCGATCGCGTCGCTGGCAAGGCCAAGATCTGCATCAACTTCGACTACGTCGACCACGCCTTCGCGCGCAACGAAGGTCGCGCCGTTCTCATCCACGCCACTCGCGTCTCCATCGACTCGCAAGATCGTCAACAAGCCAATCGCGCCCACGTCGACGACAGCGACATCACTCCTCACGTCCGCGGCGAAGGTCGCGAAACTCCAGGGAAGGAGCCTCGGCGGCGACTGTGGTGTCCACCACGTCGCACCCATTTTCAGCTCCGAGCACGGCTCGGACGAAGGAAGCAGCAGTGGCAGCTCCCGTCCCACTGCCCAGATCTACCCCGCGCAAGTCTTCATGATCGGCCAGAGGCCGCAGGGCAACGACGACGAACCCGCATACCCACTGGAGGTGGTCATGCCGGACCAGGTGACGCGACTCACCATCACCCGCGACATGGCAATCAAAGCCCTGAAGCACGTCGAGGACGGCACATACCCCCCACCGGATGCACCCCGGGAGGACCTTATGGCGGTCCAGTACCTGCTGCGGAAGGAAGGCGAACGACTCCGCGCAGAGAAGGCCGAGCTCCTCCGACGCAAGGAGGAGGCCGACGCGTCGAGCGCCAGGAGGGCCGCTTACTCGTTCACTGCCTCAACAGAGGTCTCGCAAGGAGCAAGGCGCCACAGAGCCCGCGTGCCCCTGATGACGGAGGTCGACCGCGCTAGAGTCACCCGCAACCTCGAGTCATCATACATAGAAGACGCAGACGGAATACCCGTCCCCAAGACACCCGGAGCCGCACTCATGGCAGTCGAAACATACCTGCGGCTGACACAGCCGCCTGAGGGCGACTCGCGCGCTCTCCTCCACAAGCAGCAGATCATGTCTATCAAGGCACTCGAAGACGCACTGGTAAACAAGGCGCCGACAGAAAAAGCGCGTGAAGATCGAGATCGCCGCGACCACGAGCCCGCAGCACTCGCAGCCCCGGCGACAAGACAACTGCGACAACCGCAGCCAGGTGAAGACCTCCGCAACGTCATCACGCAAAGGACGGTAGACCGCAGCCGCACCCAGCGCCGGTCAGCACGCCCAACTTCGACTACGACCGCAACGACGGCGACTACGAGCCGTGCGGCGCCGCATGCTTCAGCTTCAACATACGCGACACAAGAATGCCCAAGGGCTTCAAGCTCACGGCAGAAGCAGTCAAGTACGACGGGAAGCAGGACCCAAGACTCTGGCTAGAAGACTACCTCATAGCCTGCAGCTGCCAGGGCGGTACTTCGACTACGGCCATGCAGTACATCCAGCTGATGCTCACGGGCTCTGCACGCGGGTGGCTCAACACTCAACCCAAGAACGCCTTCAGGACGTGGGACGAGTTCGCGGAAGCCTTCGTTAAATCCTTCCTGGGACGTACTCGAGACCGACGACGTTCGTCGAGTACAAGCATGCAAGCAAGGACGAGACGAGCCGCTCCGGTCATACATCCAGCGTTGGACCTTGCTCCGCAACACCATGGAGACCACCTCGGAGGACCGAGTGATGGATGCCTTCATGCACGGCGTCTCCCGCCGCGACCTCCGCGAGGAGTTTGGTAGGCTCCGGCCGAAAAACATGATCGAGGTCATGAAGATAGCAAACCAGTGGGCAGACGGAGAGGACTCGGTCCGCAATAGTTCACACTACTCCCCGAAGGACGAAGCCGGACCAAGCAACTGGCGAGAAGGGCGCCACAAGAAGAAGCCGCGTTACAACGGCAACGACTCAATCGAGCTAGTAGCGGCGGGATTCCAAACCCCCCGTGAGGATGAAGCGCGCGACAGCAGTCGCCAATACAGCCATGCACAGTACAGTCGAAGCGGCGGGACCAGAGTCGCCAATACAGCCAGGGGCAGTACAACCGAAGCGGCGGCAGCAACTACCGCAGCGACGGAGGCCATAAACGCGAGTGGCAGAAACGCACACTAAGCCCAGCGGAAGAGCTGGAACAACCCTGCAGGCACCACATGTTCAGGAACCCGGAAACGGGCAAGTGGGGATCCAACCACCTGTTGAAGGACTGTCGAAAGGCACGTAAAATATACGAAGCCATGCAGAAGATAGTCACTCCAGCACCCGCAGCGCAGCCAGCCGCGCAGCTGGCCATCCAGGCAGCGCCCGCACCCGCAGTCGCCAATCCAGCACAGGCGGCGGGAGCCTTTCTGCAGCAGCAGCAGCAGCAGCAACAAGATGCCCCACCGGGATCCAGGACGCATATCCAGCGGCACGCGGACAACTCAACATGATACAGAAGGGGCGCCCCTCAAACAGGACCCAGAAGATCATCACTCGCCAAGTTTTCCAAGCCATCACCTGTCCACCTGCAGTACCCGACTACCTGAGAGGGTCAGAGACACCAATCACTTCTCCAGAGCAGATCACCCGCCTGCAGTACCACGACCCGGGCACGCCGCTCTGGTAGTCGAAGCTCTGATCGGAGATTACACCCTGAAAAAGGTGTTCATGGATGGAGGCAGTGGCATTAACATCATCTTTGCCGACACCCTCAGAAGGATAAACAGACCAACGACGGACTTGGCGGCATCAGAGACCACCTTCCATGGCATAGTACCAGGGCAAGCAGTCACGCCCATGGGAACGATCACACTCGACGTCATCTTCGGCACACCCGAAAACTTCAAGAGGGAGTCGATCGACTTCGAGGTAGTCGACTGGAAGTCGCAGTACCACGCGATACTCGGGCGCCCAACCTTCGCCAGATTCATGGCGATACCTCACTACGCCTACCTCATGCTCAAGATGCCTGGACCCAAGGGCGTCATCACGGTGCACGGCGACTTCGACCGCTCCAACAGCTGCGACCGCGAGTTCAGCAAGATCTCCGAATTCTTCGGAGTCGAAGAGCACTTCGAGGCAATGGCAGTCGACAACGACAAGACCATCTTCCCAGCCCGCAAGAAACCAGCCAAGGACGCTGCCTTCAACGCGGCTGACGACACAACGACCCATCAGGTCCACCCGACTGACGCCAGCAAGACGGTCAAAGTATCGTCGAGTCTGACTCCCGCATAGGAAGGCGCGCTCGTCGAGTTTCTACGTGAGAACTGGAGAATCTTCGCATGGCAACCCTCTGACATGCCAGGAATACCCAGGAACCTCGCCGAGCACTCCTTAAAGTCCACAAGGACGCCAGACCCGTCAAACAGGCCATGCGACGCTTTTCCGGGCCCAAGCGAGACGAAATCAGCAGAGAAATCGATCGACTGCTGAATGCCAAGTTCATCCGAGAGATCAAGGACTCGGACTGGGTCGCCAACCCAGTCCTGGTGGAGAAGAAGAAGACGAAGAAACTCCGCATGTGCGTCGACTTCACCGCCCTCAACAAATGCTGCCCCAAGGACCATTTCCCGCTCCCGCGGATAGATCAGATCATCGACTCGACTGCAGGCTGCGAACGCCTGTCCTTCCTGGACGCCTACTCAGGTTACCAGCAGATCAGACTGAACGTCGACGATGAGGAGAAGACAGCATTCATCACACCCGACGGCGTTTTCTGCTACCAGACGATGCCCTTCGGGTTGAAGAACGCTGGTGCCACGTACCAGCGCACAATGCAAGCATGCCTCAAAGGGCTCATCGGGCAGATCGTCCAAGTCTACGTCGACGACATCGTCGTCACCACCCGCAAGGAGGACACCCTCATCGCCGACCTCCGCAAGGTCTTCGCCGCCCTCGACGAGTATCAGATCAAGCTGAACCCAGACAAGTGTGTCTTCGGCGTGCCAGCCGGAGAACTGCTTGGGTACCTCGTCTCTGCAAGAGGAATCGAAGCCAACCCTGAGAAGGTGCAAAACATACTCGCAATGCCAGCACCGACCAAGCTTCACGAGGTGCAACGCCTAGCCGGCCGAGTCGCAGCTCTCAGCCGGTTCATAAGTAAGTTGGGAGAAAAGGCCCTGCCTTTCTACCAACTGATGAAAAAGACAGACAAGTTCGAGTGGACAGAAGAAGCGCAAGTCGCGTTCGACCAACTCAAGAAAACACTCACGACTTCCCCAGTACTGGTGGCTCCACTGGAGAACGAGCCGCTATACCTCTACGTGTCAGCCACAAACAGGGTGGTCAGCACGGTACTCGTAGTCGAACGAGAAGAAGAAGGACACAGCCACCCTGTCAGCGACCTGTCTACTACCTCAGCGAGGTGCTGACCCTGTCCAAGCAGCGCTACCCGCACTACCAGAAGCTGGCCTACGGAGTTTTCATGACTTCAAGGAAAGTAATCCATTACTTCTCCGAGCACCCGATCACGGTGGTAAGCTCCTCCGGGCTCTCCGACATCCTGACCAACCAATGCGCGACAGGACGAGTCGCTAAGTGGGTCGTCGAGCTAGGACCCTGGGGGCTGAAATACGCTCACCCGAAGTCAATCAAGGCCCAAGTGCTCCCAGAATTCACCACCGAGTGGATAGAGCCCAGCTGCCAGATGTCCCCGACCTGTCCAACGCATGGACAATGTACTTCGACGGCTCCAAAAAGTTCAGATCAGCCGGGGCAGGAGTCATCCTCATCTCCCCCAAAGGCGACAAGCTGAAGTACGTGCTACAGATGGACTTCCCAACACCCTCCAACAACGAGGCTGAGTACGAAGCCCTAATCCATGGCATGCGAATGGCCAAGAACTGCGGCGCCACTCACCTCATGATCTACGGCGACTCCTACCTCGTCGTGCAGCAAACCATGAAGGCCTGTGACGCCATCGCCGACAACATGATCGCCTACAGAGACCTGTACAACCAGCTGGAGGGCACCTTCGACGGCTGCGAGTTGCGGCACATCGGCCGCGAAAGCAACGAGGAAGCCGACGCCCTCGCCAACCTGGGCTCAGACAAGGCGCAGGTGCCACCCGGCGTCTTCCTTGAGCGCATCACGCAGCGGTCTGTCAAACTTCGACCCACGCCCGGATCCTCCACACCATCAACGAGCACCGCCGACCCGCCAGGCAAAGAGAAGGAGCCAATGGAGGTTCTGCTCATCGAGCCCACCTGGACGAGCCCATATCTGGCGTACATGCTGCACCAGAGACTGCCAGTCAACTCAGTCGAAGCCAAGCGCATTATTCGCCGTTCGAAAGGCTTCACCATCATCAAGGGGGAGCTATACAAGCGAAGCATCTCAGGAGTACTCCAAAGGTGCGTCGACCCAGTCGACGGTCAAGCCATCTTACTCGAGATCCACGCTGGCATCTGCGGGCACCACGCCAGCAGTCGAGCCTTAGTGGCCAAAGCTTTACGAGCCGGATTCTACTGGCCCACCGCAATGCAAGACGCAGAAGAACTCGTGAGGAAATGTCTCGGCTGCCAGGAGTTCGCCAACAAGCCGCACGCACCAGCTTCAGCATAAAGACCATCCCACTTGCCTGGCCCTTCGCTCAATGGGGGCTCGACATGGTGGGTCCACTCAAGAAGTCCTCGCCAGGAGGACACACGCATCTCCTGGTGGCAGTCGACAAGTTCACGAAGTGGATCGAAGCCGTGCCTATCACAAGTTCGACTGCCTCCTCAGCAGTTAACTTCATCAGGTCCATCATCTTCAGGTTCGGGTGCCGAACAGCATCATCACCGACAACGGCACGAACTTCACAGCCGAAGAATTCAAGGACTTCTGCTCCGAACAAGGCATCAAGCTCAACTACGCATCAGTCTCGCACCCGCAATCCAATGGGCAAGTCGAAAAGTCCAATGGTTTAGTCTGCAAGGGTATCAAGAAGCGCCTGCGAGTACCATTGAAGCGCGCCGCAGGCGCCTGGGTTGAGGAGCTGCCGTCTGTGTGTGGAGCCTGCGCACTACGCCAAACAGATCCACTCAGTACACGCCATTCTTCATGGTCTACGGCGCAGAAGCAGTCATGCCATGCGACATCAAGTTCGATGCACCCCGAGTGGTGGCCTACGACGAGTCCGAGGCAGAAGAAGCACTCGAGGATGACATGGATACCCTGGACGAAGCACGCGACATCGCCCTTACCCGCACAGCCGTGTATCAGCAAGACTTACGCAACTATCACGGACGGCGACTGCGGCCCAGAGCGTTCGTCCCCGGAGACCTTGTCCTCCGCCTAAACAGAAGGTGCACAAACTAGCCTCCCCGTGGGAAGGTCCATACATCGTGACAGAGGCAATTGGCGGCGGAGCTTACCGCCTGAAGGACTCGAAGACAGGGACAGTCTGCAGCAACCCGTGGAACGTGGCGCAACTGCGCCGCTTCTACGCCTAATCGACTCCCCCTTGTAACAAAGTGTACATCTCAAGAAGCGGCAGGTTCCAGACGCACTCTTTCCCTTACCAGGGTACCTGAGGGGACTGGAAGGGTTTTAATGAGGCGGCCTGCTCGCAAAAATCAATGAAGTGATTTGTGGAACAAGCTCTCCCCTTTACTTTTTTAGTCAAAAAGCAACATAAACCTAGGCCGTCACCCGACGCACTCGGGGGCTGCGCCATACAGGTTCAACGCAAAATCCTTGGCCGCCACCCGAAGCACTCGGGGGCTGCGCCGCACAGGTCTAAGTCAAGCCTAGGCCGCCACCCGACGCACTCGGGGGCTGCGCCATACAGGTCACTCGCAAAATCCTTGGCCGCCACCCGAAGCACTCGGGGGCTGCGCCGCACAGGTCTAAGTCAACCTAGGCCGCGCCCGACGCACTCGGGGGCTGCGCCATACAGGTTTACAGACGTCCACAAGATACAATTCACTAACTCGGGGGCTACCCCCATCTCGACATACATACACTCATATTTCCACTTGGAAAAATTACTTTTACAAGCTAACGCTATGCAACAGCGCTCTACTGCTCTTATTCTACAGGCTCGCCCTTTGGCGCATCAAGTGGCCCTACAAGGTGCTCGCTAAAGTTCTGGACCTGCTGAATCATCTGGCGCGCAGCCGCAAGAGTATCGGCATACTCACCCTCTCCAGGCAAGCCGTCAAGCACCTTGTGCAATGGAAGATTAGGCCGGTGCAGTCGAACGTATGCCAACGCCACGTTCGCCCCGGCAACAAGTTGAGCGTGCACGACTTTCTTCAACGCACTGCCTTCACGGAACCTCTCCAGGAGCACAGTCAGTCCATTCGGCTGCTCGTTGTGAGGAAAGTACACCTTGTTGATCTGCCAGAGGGTTTTCCTGCAACCTTCTAAGAGCACAGCAGCCCGCCAGGTGCGATCCAGCATTCGTGCAAGTATACTACCTCTGGATTTGTTCGACCAAAACTGGCGCGCTTCGGGTGAGTCACCGGCGGCCTCTTTCTCTACTCGCTCGTCCACTCGAAGCTGCTCAGCCGTCAAGTCAGAGTTGACATCTGCATCAAGGCCAAGCATTAAGCATAGCAAGTAGACACAGAAGCCGAAGGAAAAACGCTAGAAGCCCAACCTTGCAGCTGTCGACCGATTAAGTCCATCTCGCCAAGCAGAAACTCTTCACGCTGGGAGAACGGTGCAACGGGCCGCGACCTCAATCGCTCCAGCTCCAACTCAGCACTCTTCAGCTTCGACTCGAGCTCAACCACCTTGTTCCTCATGAAGGTGAGCACTCTCTGGTCATTTACGCTTCGCACAGGAGCTGGAGGAGCTTGACGGCGGCGACGAGTAGGCGCAGCCGAAGTGGTATCTTCCTCATCGCCCGCGCCAGTCGTTCCAGCAACATCAGGAGCTTCGCCCATATCAGACTGCCAAGAATTGACAGCGTCAAGCCAAGGAAAGAATCAACATAAAACATCCAAGCCAGACATCAAAAAGACTCAGCGACTGCACCCCCGAGGAAGCGAATTCACATTTCATCATCAGCATGTTCACTCGCACAATATAAAGTGCATTACAGACTCAAGCCCAAAAGCAGAAGCATAGTCCTAAAAGGAAAAAGTCTACACTACAGACTCCGACTGGGAACGACTCTTCCTAGCAGCCAACTCTGCGGCTTTGGCAATCCTCCTCTCGAAGGTGGCGACCAACTTCGCAGCTAGCTGGCTCGCCTGCACCTTCACTCCGCTAAGGGACGCGGTTCTGCCGTCAGGCTTCCGGGGAAAGTCGCTGACAACCTTCTCAAAATCACCTACTACTTGGTGACCAAGAAGCAGCTGGAAAGTGAGCTCTGAGCCGCGTACCGTCTGCGCGCGCGTGAAGTCCACCAGGACATTCGAATTGCCTTCGAATGGAGCCGCGAGTGCGTCAACAGCAGCTGGTGGTGGCTGGTTCGGAAAGATATTCCGGTGCACAGTCGCTAAGGCCTCCGTCGACTTCTGCAGTGCCGCCGTCGACTGCTGCAGCGCTGCCGATGCATACGCGCAGACGCGGTCGACGAAGCCAACAGCCTGCGCCAAACCGACACTCTCGCTAGAAGTCTCTTCTGGAGGAGCACCTCCGCAATTCTCTGTTCAAAAGAAGTCCACACCCGTAAGACGTCAAAAGTCGAAAAAAGGCAAAGTAGGCACTGAGCCGAAAAACTTACTTCCAACAACATCTGCGAGTGCGAGCAAGCGGTCGACCTGGGTCTTCTCCAGATCAGCCCGAGCTTGTTCCCGCTCTTGGGCTTCACCCAGCGATTTCTCTAGCTCCGCGACCCGCGTCTTCATGCTCTCCTTCTCGCCTACGGATCAACGGAGCAAAGTTAGTAATAAAGGCAGTCGAAGCACCCCTCGAACACAAGGGTTCACACTTACTATTCGCTTGCTCCAGAGCAGTGCGGAGCTGATCCCTCTCCTGCTCCATGCGAACGAAGGCTGCGGCTCCCTCCATCTGCTGGCGATAAAATGGCTGCAGGAAACACAAGACATCAATCTGCGCCCGACTATCCCAGTCACGCGCATCTTCGGGGGCTACTCCCATCGGGAGCGCTGTACGCGCACCCGATACAGATCTTGCAGAAGGAATCGAAGAACACTTACATGCTCAAGCAGCCCAGCGTCAGCCGGAGTCGCATCAGCAGACCTCTCAGGCATGGCGGAGGTTGAAGCCTTCAAGGCCAAAACGTCACCCGCCAAAGCCTCCTCTCCGGCGTCCTCGCAGTCTGCTCGATCATGGGAGCAGAAGTGTGCTCCATCTCGCGAGGGGAAGAAACAGCAGCGCCGGTACGGTCGCTGTCACAAGAAATCTCAATTCAAGGACCCGCAAGTGAAAAAGCACACTCGTCAAAAACAAAGCAAAGGTTATGCGACTAACCTGACTACATCATCATCTTCACTCCCCAAGGAGACGGAGGCCATCCTCGCGAACTCGATCGGCGGTGCAGAGCCGAGTGGAGGCACGACCAAAGGTTCAGCCAGGTCACTCGGGTGCCTAGCACCCGAAGAGGACTCGCTCGTCTCTTCCTCGATCACACCCGCTTCCTTCACAGGCGACGAGGCAGAACCAGAGTCGCCACCCTTTCGCCTCTGCCGCTTCCGCAACGGCTCCTCGTCTTCATCATCCTCCTCCAACTCTTCACTCGGAGAGGTGGCGGAGGGAACTTCATCGTCATCACCCTCGTCCTCAGGGAACTCTGCCTCTTCGTGAGGTCCATTCTCCATCAACGGAGGGAGACTGACGTAACTCGAACGACCCTGTCAGCAAATGAAGCATTCGAGTCAAGCAAAACGATTCAACAGAAGTAAGATACAAGACGAACAAAGCAAATAAGCTCACCTCAGGCACAGGGTTACCAGGCCCATATGGCTCGACTGGGCACTTGACGTTGCACGGGTCAGCGGCTCGGAGACTAGTGATGCTCCTCACCTTCGACTCGACTGCGTCATCATCAAGCTCATTGCTAGCATCCTCACGCGCCCACATGGGGTGGACGCGACTGCGCAGCGGCTGCACCCGAAGCCTGAAGAAGGTGGCGATGAGGTGAATTCCACCCGTCTCGCGCCCGAGACTCTTCAGAAGGCCACGAAGTAGCGTCAGCAACGGCTGAGTCGCCTCCCTGTCCTCCTTCGACAGCGGGTGCGCCCACGCGTTCGTCTTCCGCAACTCGCGATCAGCCGCGAACTCAGGAAGCCCTGCTTGGTCGCACCTGATGTAGAACCACTTCTTTCGCCAGCCCTGGATGGAGTCGGACTTCTTCATCTGGAAGTAGGAGGTGTCGCCACGCACCTGGATGCCGAAGCCGCCAACTGGGTACACCTGCTTGCTCTTCCCCCACATTCCTCCTGACGAGGAATAGCGACTTCCACAACAGCCAGTTGGGGGCGATCCACAGGAAGCACTCGCAGAGCACGAAATAGCTCGCGATGCTCAAGACGCTATTGGGAGTCAGATCGTGGATCTGAATCCCATAAGCATACAAGAGACCACGGACGAAATCGTGGAGGGGGAACCCGAAACCCCGCGGAAGGAAATCCACGAAGCAAACGCGTTCCCCCTCGCGAGGAGCGGGAAATACCTCTTTCCCAGGAGCGCGCACCGTCGTCTGGTCCACCGGCGGCAGCAGCCCCTGCGCGCGGAGGGCCTCGAGGTCGGCCTTCTTCACCGACGATTTGACCCAATCGCCGTTGGGCTTCTTCATCACACTCGCCTCGGCGGCGGCGCCGGCGCCAGCAGCAGCCTTCCCCCTCTTCATCGCGGCCTTGCTCATGGAGGGAGGAGACAAAAAGCTGACAGAGAGCACGCAGCGCAGCAATGGCGGAACAGAAGCAGTGGGGACGATGAAGGAATGGGGATGGACGAACTGTTCACCGCCGCGGTGAAAATTTATACCGCGCGGTTAGTCAATCCTGGCCATCCCTGCTGAAACCGCTCTCCGCAACATCATCTGGCCGTCCACGTGTCGCGCGGAGATAGCAACCGTCGCTGGCCACGCCGCCCACTACGCGCGGGAATCAAGGCGCCATCATCACACCGCGAAATTTTCGCGCCCAACGGTCAGAAAAAGCGGCAACCGCTGTCTCCAGTCAATACTGACAGTGGGACCGCACTGTCACGTCCCATCGGACACAGAGTGCGTAAAAAACGTCAGCACTGACGTCAGCCACGAAGGCGTAGGAAGTAAGCCAACGGGCTGATGGAGAACTCGAACAGTCAATTCGAGTGCAAGAAGATTCAGTAAGCTCTCAGAGCTGAATAAGTTCGTACAGTAAGCCAACGAGCTGATTGAGAACTCGAACGTTTTATTCGAGTGAAAGAGCATCTAGTAAGCTCCAAGTGCTGAACAAACTCGCGCAGTAAGCCAAACCGGCCGAATATACAGTAAGTCACGCAAAGCCAGTCGCGACTCCAACATGTCGAGTCCCTTCTTTACTCCCATCGGGAGCAGGCTTTTCGACTGAAGAAAAATTGAGTTTAACCTCAATTGCAAGCAATTCAGCTTAATCTCGGGGGCTACTCCCATCGGGAGCGCTGTTCGCGCTCCCGAGTGACTCAGAACAATAGCAGTCGAAAAATCACCGACTAAGGCCGTATTCGCAGTATTTAACCCTGCAGTCGACGATTCGACTAAGGAATCCTCCGTAAGCCCTGAACGGCCGGAGTCGAATAATTTTACTTGTCCCTTTCAGGAACTCGAAGGCGTGCCCAGGAGGATGGAGTCCTTTACCCGACTCTACGATTCGACTAAGCACTCGGGGGCTCCTGTCGTGGGGTCACTCTTCGACTACCCCACGGTGGGGATACCTGGGTCACGCCAAGCCCATCAGCCTTGTGACGAGGGCCCAGGGAAGGCCCAAGGAGGACGACGTGCGGCCCAAGATAGTCGACGCTAGGTCATGCGACCCCGCCATGCTTGTAAGCGCCATCGGCACCGTTCACCAGAGACCTAGCCTACCATATAAAGGCTAGGAGGGTCCTTCGTCTAGGGTACGCTCATAGCCGCCACACAAACCCTAGCGAGATTGCCATCTCGCCATTGTAGCCACAACTCACCATCAATAATCAGACAAGCAGGAAGTAGGGTGTTATCCTCCGGGAGCCTGAACCTGGGTAAAACGCCTCGCTTGTCAGCCGTCGTGATCACCAGCGCTCATCTCTCTCCCCTCAATCAACCCGGGGTGCACAACCCAGGGATTTGCCGAGTCCACACCTCGTCACTAGATCATCCCATTTTCCTCTGACATAGGAAACACCGTGTTTCCCATCAGATACCCACTCTCCTACAAGTTTCCCATCAGATCTCCAACCAATTATCGATAAGATTATTAAACGCTGTGGTTAGAGGGGAACTTTTTTCCTATAATACAATCCCCTGAATATTTTTACCCTGCCTATTACTAGGAGTCAGAGCAAAACAAAACATGTGGGGAGTGATAATTCTACCGTTGCTTTATTTATAAAGCGGGACGAAAGCCTGTTTCGAGAGTGATAATTCTACCCTGCCTCCTGGTAGAATTATCCGGAATAAAAAGAAATATGATTGTTTTAAATGAAAGGAGGCATATGGAATAGTAGGGGTGCAGGGAAGAAGGGTATCGTGGCCTGTTTGCATGATATGATGCATGATTATTCATTAGATTTTATTGACATTAAAAAAACTATGAAAAAAATATAAGCAAAATTTCTTTAGGAATTTTGATCCTGGGAATAATTTTTTTGGTAGTGGAATGCTTCTATTGGACAATCAGGGGGTATCTTTTCGAAAGATAAATTTTTGAGGAGCCATTAGTGCCGGAAAATTTGCTTAAAAGCCATTTAGGAAAAAAGATACGGATTGAGCTACAATCAAATCTGAATCCGAGTCTTTAAACCGGGGCCCTTCTCCTCCCTTTGTGATCCTAAATTCACATCAGCACCCCTCACGCGTCCGTGCGACTGCGACCACTCCTCTTGGACCCAGAGTCTCTCGCGCCGTCGTTGCCAGCGCCGCCGAAACCCACCTCCAGTCCTCCTAGCACCCACGGATACGCCGCCGGCCACCTCCAAGCGAAGGAACTCGTTTCTCTCCTTGCCCTTTGTCTCCTCCTCGTCCTCTCGTCTGCTGGACTGGCGTTGAGTGGAGATCCATCCGGAGGCGATCCCTTTCACTGGTAACGAATCTGTAGCTGGTTGTGAGGGGTTCACGGACTGGGCCCAAGGGCGCGTCCGCCGAGATGGCTGGAAGCAGCCTTCGGGTGGTTCAGTTGGCTTCCCTTCTCGCTGTCGGATTCGTGCTCGGCTCCGTCGACGCCAGCCTGGGTGATGTTGATCCGCAGTACAGGTGAGACGAAAGAAGCATCTGTGCGCACTTCTTGGCTCATCTCTTACTGCAGTGATGTATTGCTGCGCCAGATTGCTGTTTATTTTCTTAGGAGTACTTGATTTCGGGGCCTTCCTGGATAAGTCGGCTCTGGATTTCCGGTAGTCTGCGTAGCTGGGGCTGTGGTTCATGGTTAACCTTTCTAGTTGTAGTTAGTAAGTAAGTCTCAGATATGTCGTTGTATCATGGTTTGTCCTCTTAATATGTGAAAATGCCTCATTGGGTTAACTCTTGTTGATGTTTCGTCATCTCACCTAGTTGGTTAAAGATATTAATAGTGGACACTAGTCTGTGGTTCATGGTTAACTCTTTTACTATCTCCAAATAGTGATATGTTAGCCTTAGCCTTATTGGTAAGTATGTTTGGAATCCACATTGAACCATCCTAGGAAAACTGGACATTGTGGGTCTAAGATGGTTATTGTTTGACTCTTGTTAATTCATTGTGAAATATGTTTTTTTCCTTGCTGACTTGACTGTAATACTTAATTAGTAATTCTTACCTTATTTTGGAAAAAAGACACGAAGTTCAAAGTGATTACTTGGCTATCATGATAGGGATATGTTTTCTTATGTAAGATGTGAATGGCAAACCATTATCCCAGTAGGTGGCTGACATTGTTAACGAAACATAGTATGTATCTTTACACTTTTTTTTGATTATGATAATTGTACCAAACAGACTCAATTTGTACGGTAGCTGGTTTGCATAAATTGACCACCTTTAGCTACTACTGTTGCATCGTGCACCAATCATTGTTGGAATTTTGTTTTCTTACTGTTCTTAATTTGCACCATATTGTGGAACCATTGGTTAGGAGTTAATACACAGTAGCTTGTGTTCGTGAGGTGCTGTCGTTTCATGAATGGCATGTTTGAACAAGCCAGTATAACTATGACATTTCCTAGAGGGGCATAATGGTGATTTTCTTTCTCAAACTCTCCGACTAGAGTAGTATACTTTCCAACATTTTTTTTCCAGAGTGACATAAATCCACGACATGCTTTCTAGTGCCATTTCCATGCGTGAACCAAAATTGTTGTTAGTCTCATGCTTTGGATATCTATTCCTATTTGAACTGCAACTTCAGGCTTTTTTTATTATTGCACAAAGAAATTTACAGGATACCGCCCCATTCCTACGCATATGTGTAGAAACAGTGGTTGATTCCTATTGAATTGTAGGAAAGCTGCATTGCTCGTATGGAATTTCAGGGGCTCATTTGTTTGTTTGAAAGGGTAGAATCAAATTACAAATGGTTTAGTTTCCTCCAATAATCTTATGAATTTCCGTCAATACAAAACGTTCAGATACAGTTTATTAGGTTCTGCTAAATTGTAAGATGTGGTTATAGGTATGATCTTAATCACTGATGCTTTTGTTTGCACATAATCTGTTCCATAGTAGTGTTGTGACAGCGAGTTGAGGTATCCCTGGGGTTCATGGAGTTAGTGGATACAAAAAAATAGTAAATAATATCTTGTATAGTACGATATCTTGAATTTATGTGGCTGCACATTAGGTGATATAGTAGCACAATAGTATTGCAGAGTAACCCCAGTTCTCATGAAAACACTAATGTGTATTACCATAAGTCAGTAACTAGGCGGCACTTGTGAAAACTATTTATTTTCCAGTGTTTAACTTGTTCATCATTAGTCGTAGTTTCATACTTACAAGAAGTCAACAACAACGACGACGAAGCCTTTTTTGTCCCAAGCAAGTTGGGGTAGGCTAGAGATGAAACCCAACAAAAAACCTGTGGCAACAAAGAGTTAAGAGAGAAAAAAGTAAAGAAAGTACAAGAAATGTGAATTAAGGTTCCGACACATGGATTGCTGATTTCTATGCAGTCCTATCAAGTGCAAAATCTCTAGGTACACTCCAATCCTTCAAGTCTCTTTTTACCGCATCTTTCCATGTGACTTCTTTCTCTCATATCCGTAGGAAGTGGCTAGTTATTACGATGGCTTGCCAAACCTGTCACAACCCTCCTCCTTTACCCAGGCTTGGGATCGACTAACTATGCCTAAAAAAACATAGGCGGAGTTTTCTAGTTTCATAGTTGCGGTATTATTTTTCTTCTAGGTTCCTTTCATTCTGCATCTACACCCAGTCTATCACCAGTAATATCTGCTCTTTGCCTGTCCTCACTTTTCCTTCTCAGATCTATTTTGTAAAAAGTAATGAATTCACCATATGTTTGCCTTTTTGTTTTCCTTCATAAATTTGACTGTAAAACCGACTGGGTTCCTTAAATTTGTTTATCTGTCTGTCTTTAAGTTGCTGTCATTCTGATATTACATCGTTTAGAAGTTTCTGGTAATCCTTGCATTGTTGATCAACCTGCAGAACTTGTGTGAAGGAGTGTCAGAATACAACGATAATTGGAAGTAACGTCATCAGCCACTGCCAGTCCCCCCAGAACGACAGCACACCTGCTGGAAGTTCTCCCCTTTACACACAGTGGAAGCAACTAAACTGTATGACGGACTGCCGCTACTACTGTATGATGCAAAGAGAAGAGGAACGGCAATCAGGTGGCCTGAGCCCTGTTAAATATCATGGAAAATGGCCCTTCATACGTGTTTCTGTCTTCCAGGCATGTTATGGCTTTCATGTTTATGACTGAATCGACTATTTCACATGACTACATGTCTAAGTTGTTTGTCATCCTTTTATCAGGAGCCTCTCTCAGCTGCGCTGTCTGCTCTCAACCTACTGATGCACTTCACTGGCTGGCTTTCATTTTTCGTGCTAGTGAATTACAGATTACCTCTCAGACCCCAGACTAAGAGAAAATATTACGAATACACTGGCTTATGGCATATCTATGCAATATTATCTATGAATGCATGGTTCTGGAGCTCTATATTCCATACGAGGTGTGCATTTGCTCAAAGCTTAACTATGCTGTCATAATACTTGATATCTTGCTCATCATCGTTATTCATTTTGTAGGGATATTGACTTTACTGAGAAATTGGATTACTCTTCGGCTGTGGCCCTACTTGGCTACTCTTTAATCCTTGCATTGCTAAGAACTTTTAATGTCAAGGATGAGGCTACCAGGGTGATGTTTGCTGCTCCTATTTTGGCATTCGTCACAACACACATCTTGTATCTTAACTTCTATGACCTTGACTATGGTAAAGTTCCTTCTCCTGCTTCTGCTTAAGTATTTGATCTTTTGCCATCTTCATCCAAGATTTCTCCTGCGCGTATAAAGACTAATTAATTTAATATGCTCAATGATCGTTCAGCTGCTGTGTGTGTTTGTGATCTTACAAGTTACAGCCACTCATAAATAAAAGCCACGATGTAACATTGTCATTAACGGACAAACATATTAATTCATGTGTATCCATATTTATGTGCCAAATTTCCGTTTTCAGGATGGAACATGAAAGTTTGTGTTGTGATGGGTGTGGTTCAACTTCTTGCATGGGCAATCTGGGCTGGTGTGACCCGTCATCCGTCACGATTGAAGATTTGGATGGTTGTATTTGGAGGAGCGCTAGCTATGCTTCTTGAAGTTTACGACTTCCCTCCATACAAGGGATATGCTGATGCACATTCGCTGTGGCACGCGAGCACCATTCCTCTCACTTATCTCTGGTGGAGCTTCATTAAAGATGATGCAGAATTCCGCACCTCAACACTTGTTAAGAAGGGCAAGTCAAACTAAGGCACAGCAGGCCATTCGCTTAGGATCTCGGTGCACCAAATTTCTTGGATTCTGAAGGTAACACGAGGACAATAGATGGCGTCAGTGAAATCTTTGTATGTTTTGACTTCTTGGAACTCCTCCCATTGATCAGAACAAGTCTTTCAGCATCACGATTTTGGTCGACAAACTCATCATATTGTTTCTGGTGTAATCTCTTGTTCTTGTCCCTCCTGATTTGTATTTTGATTGACCTGAACAATTGTTCTGTAATAGAAAATACATCTTTTTTTTCTGTACCCGGAGGAAATGGTTCAGCTTATGAAAATGGGTTTCAGAGCTTATATTATGTCCATGCTGTCCAAAGGTACAAGATGACGTTCCAATGATTTAGCAACATCTTGCGCCGCCAAAAATCTTGTAGATTGTTCGTAGGCGGGGAAATGGTTCATCTTACAAGAGAGGAGAAGAGCTTGCTGTGGATAAGGTTAACTTTTTTTCTTCAAATTTGTATGTGCCAGCTGGCCAGAGAGGAGGAAGAGTCTGCTGTGGATGAGGTCAACATATTTTGGCTGAAATATCAAAAAAATTCTTATTTCAGTGCTCAGTAGTACTCCCTCCGGAACGGAATGAGTAGGTATAAAGTAACACGAGCTCGAGAGAATTTCAACATTCTAGCGGTTGCGGCAGAAGACATGACCAGCCAGGCAGCCATTACGTCTAAGTCAACCCCTGTGCACAGAAGGTTCTACCTTGACCCTCCTGCTCATAGTCCTGGCTGCCCCACTTTTCCTTAATGCGACCACCACTTGAGCGAGTCCTTAAAAGAGAAAGCAGTTCGCCGCGAACGCGCCGGAATCGAGAAAGCCAACTTGATAATCAAGCCATGCTGTGCGGCACGGGCAGCTTCAAGCACCTCGACGACAACTCGGTGGCGGAGGATTCGCCCAGGCCGAGGAGGAGGAGGCATGGCGGCGACAGGGCCAGCAACCCGTTCGCGGAGCGCGGCTGGACAAGTTCTCCACGGTGCGATCCGACCTCGAGTCCCGCCGGGACAAAATCCTCCGCCGCGTCGGATCCCACAGCGGCCTCGTCATGGTCCGCTTCGTCCAGTGCAACGGCAGCTGGGCGCCCATCGTCGTCAAGCTCCCCGACGAGCAGCGGCTCAAGGACCCCAAGAAATTACCCAAAACGTCAACAGCCGCCTCGCCGTCGTCGACGCAGCCGGCTGCCTCGTCCTGCAGCCAGCCGAATTTGGCCATGGCCAGCCCGAGGGATGGCGCCGCCAAGAACGGTGCTGCGCGCGGCATGGAGCCGGCGACGAGGAGGAGGACCGCGTCCTTCTCTCGGAGGAGGCTGCCACCGCCGACGTGCTATTGGCTGGCAGTCATGGTGCTGACGCTGCTGAGCCTGGTCGTGTTCGGTAGGGCGTTCGCCATCTGCTGCACCTCCATCGCGTGGTACCTCGTACCCACGCTCACCGACCTAAGGAGGCCCATGGAGAAGAGGAACGTCGTCTCTCCTCCAACGAAACCACACCACGAGGTGCTGAGCTCGCCGAGAAGCCATGCCAAACGGAACAAATGAACTCTGCTAAAGTTTAACTGTTGATATTTGCTAGTACCACTTTGCAATAAACGCATTGGTTGTACAGTTTTTTTTTTCCTTTTGAGAATGAGTGTACAGAAATTTTCCAAGCTACAGTTGCCTCTCCCGCTCGTGCCCTGAATTTTACTCATTCGACGGTTTTGGGATTTTGTTTTTGAAGAGAGAGGCAAACCGGCCTGAAAACCAAACAACAACTAGCAAGGCTAAATCAGCGGCACACACCAAAGCGCGACACAACAAACGGATACAAACACAACAGCAACAACTCACCACCACAACCAATAGCACAAAGCAAGTACACACGTCTCAGCACGACACAACCAACAATCCACATTGAGTACTAGGACCTCACCTACCATCTTCGTCTGACCAAGCAAGGTGGAAGCGCTGTGAGCTTGGTTGTCTGGTTAATTACCACTCAGACAATACCCTTCAAGGCTAGGGTACACCCTCCATTTCGAAAAAAATAACACCCTTCAAAGAGAGTAAGAGGTGTCAAACGGGAACGAGGTGATCCGAAATGGAACACGAACTCGCTAACCCGCCTTTTGGTGAGAGTTTCAGATTCCTCCGATATCTTGGTCGACCGACGAGACCTATGAGCACACCTCGACACAGACAATCCTCTCCAACCTCCATAGAAAACCCTTATGCGGATCACACACCAGCCTGCCACGCTCGACAGAGACTAGTGGCGAAGACAGGGGGACCAGTAGGGGCCATGCCTCCCCCCCCCCCCCCCTAACACCATTGATTTGCTCCTAAATCAATATGAACAGTGCATTTTTTTAGTTACTTTGCTCTAACCAATCCCCCTCAACATGCAAAATTAGCCAATCCTGGCCGGCTCCGCCCCTGAGACAACAAACAACCAACAAGGTTGAGGTGGATGGCGCCTCCAATGAGGTAAAGACATCGAAGACGCCGTCTTCATCCGATCTAAAGTAGATCTATGGTGTTCACCAGTTAGGGTAGATTGGCACGGGAGCTACACGACAAAGCCTCCAACGAGGAAGACGGTTGTAGGTGCCAAAACATGTGTCGTTGTTATTTTTGTGTAGCGTATAATACAAAGAATTTTACATTCTGATTTTGTACGCTTGTAGTATACAGAACATGCGAATTATTTCAGAATTTTATGAAACTTTTTACAAATATTTTCCTTTTTCAAAATAGAGGGTTCACTTGAGTCGAGAGTCAAAGTGCCTTTTCGTGAGTAGCGATCCCTTAATGTATTCTCATACCTTAATGCGAAACATATTTTTTCGCGCTCAAAAGTGGCATCAGGTGGATACTGGCAAATGCATATCCTTGTCTCCACCAGATTGATATCAACCGTGGGCAGATAATCTCATACTGGTTAGAAAATTGTACAAGTGAAATGGATGTGCTGAGAACCTACGAGCTTCCCTCCTTATCCAACTTGCTTAAACTCTCGCAGGTGCATCTCGCACTGGAAAATATGGAACCAAAAGTCGCGCTCATGTTCATCTAGAAGTTGAAAACTACACATACGGATCGAACCTTCCGTGTACTTAAGTATATCTGCGGAACAAAAGTGAAGGGACGATAAGCTTGCAGTGGTGAGTGCAAACTTGCGGCAATTAATCACTGGCTGCCGGACGCAGTACGTCCGTGTCTATGTCGAGTTGTCGACCAAATCAATTGCAATGGTCAGACTTGGAGTACCGCTGGAGGTCACGGTCTTGACGGCCGTTCCATCGACCAGACCAATATTAATTGCTGGCTCGCGCACAGAATTAATTACTGGCCGGCAAATATGGATGGATTGGACCCGGAAAACAAAATAAATATTTATAATTTTCAAAAAAAATCTGGAAAAAATGGGGATGTAGCTAATGATGTACTCTACAAACGTGCAAAAGATCAACTTCAAATACATTGTATTCGGAGCTACACAAAAATGACAAAATCTAATAAATTTAGAGATTTGAAAATAAGCATACTCAGATCCACAATTGGTCATTTTTGTGTAACCCAAAATACAAAGTATTTAAAGTTTACTTTTGGCACGTTTGTAGAATACACCAATGGCTACATTCGAGATTTTTTTCAGAATTTTTTAAAACACGTAAATATTTTTTTCTTTTTTTTTAAACGCCAGTATCACTGGTGTCCGGGAGCAATCTCTACTCGGACCGGACCTCGCAGAGATATTTCAGTGATATAGAAGTCTCTCTAGCTGACGTAAGATAACGACTGGAATTTGCATATAGATGCAGCCTCATGAACGCCGTGGAGAGTGAAGATAACGATTTGGACAGGATATGGCAGAACCGGCGGACGAAATAACATAACATACCGCGAAACAAGAAGACGCAGTGTGCGAAGTTTCTAATCACAAGCGTACGAATGAAATGACAGGAAGGATTAGTCACGCCTAGGGGAGTTAACTATCCATGACCTGACTGAGCCGTGTAGCTTGACAGATGCTCGAACTTCCCATAGCTTAAGCAGGTCTCTGGATACCTCCAGCCATCCCTCCATTCCGTTCCCCTCTGGTTTTTGGTTCCGAACCCGTGACTGTGATCTAATAGCGGTTTTACTTGTACCTGAACTTGGTACCTGTGTAGTTGTTGTCTTCTCCACGAAGAGATGTGCAGTGCCATGTCTGGACCTCAGGCACATCTGATACGTCCAGGATTCAGAATTCTGACAGAGGTAGTCTATGGCCTTGGGGATCAACTTCTCATCTAAATCTTGCAGAGTTGCATTTCTGTGGACTGTTTCTTTTTCCTCTCCATCAATCACCTCCAAGGCATAGGTCTCCGCTGCAGGCGCTATGCCGACCGGTGAGTCATGGGGAATAAAAAGAACTCCCAGCTTCAGAGGAGCCGAACCTGAAGTTTGGGTGCTTCTTCTTCCTCTGTTTCCAGTACTAGCTCTTTGCCGGCTTTTCTGCTCATCGGACAGCTCGAAGTAGCACTGCAAATACATCACAATAACCTCTTCAGGATACATACTAGCCAGCCTCGACGGCACAGTTGTGTTGCTGTTGTTGCTAAAGGTGACCAGATCATGCCCGTTGCAGCAGAGTGGGTCTGGACGAAGCCAGTGAGTCAAGGTGCTGTGAACATCGACCCAGTACTCCTTCTCGGCGTAAGGAAAATGGGTCACCCAGGAGAAATCCTGCGTGGGGAGCTGGAGGAGTTCTCTCCTCGCATCTTCAGCAGCAGTCACGAAGTGAGGCGTAGCTGATCGCAGGCACTTGAGTAAGATCCCAAACATGTCGCTGCTCTCGGAGAGACGCAGCATGAACCTTGAATTGATGCTCTTCGCAGGTTCCTTGAAATCCTGGTAGGCGAACCAGACCATGGCCTCCACTCCGCGCTCCGCGAACCTCGTGGGTCGCATGCCGAGATGGTAGAATCGTCCTCCTCGAAGTGCCTGGTAGCGCAGGGTCTTTCCGGCGAGGAGGTCGCCGACGAGAGGGTTGTTGAAGAACATTTGCTGACGCCCTGGCCCCGGGTTCCACCGAACTGGACGAACCTGAGGAATTCGCTTGCGCCCTCTGCAAACCTCTCCAGTCTTCCTCGAAACAGGCTTACGTCCCGCTATATTAATATAGCAACACCACGATACAAGAAGCATGCTGAGGCCGCAGCACAACCAAGCCCAAAAGGAAAGAAAGAGAAATACAAAAGAAAACAAATGCCAACATCGGCAGATCGACAAAAGCGAGGATGACCCGCAACCGCTGCGCCCGCCGGAGAATTCCACCACGCTCCTTGCACATCGAAGCGCCGCATACCAAGCAACACCTTCAACAAGGGAGGCGACGACGACGCCGCTGCTGCCCGGACAAGTCCTAGGGTTTCCCCCGGTACGCGGAGGGGAGTGGGATAGGGGTACACCCGACGCCCTTCAGGAAGGAACGGTGGCACCCGCAAGCGTCACCGCGTCGGTGCCGGACGAGCCAACAAGAATTTCTCCCGACCCCCAAGAAACCACCACCCCGGACAAATCGAAGGCTTCCACCCATCTTGCCGCCCACCAGCACGCGCCACCACGGTCTTGGGACCATCCACGCCGTCACTCTGTGGTCATCGTCACGGGCCTAGAAGCAGAGACGGGGGCCAGCAGGAACGGGGTAGCAGCACCGCAGCCGACGGGAGGGAACTACCTCCACCGCGACACCTTCGCGGTAGCAGACCGGACGCGGAACAGGACACACCAGGCCCCTACTGGCCCGGCCGGGCCCTCACAGGCCCGCAAAGTCCCGTTGCCACGCTGCAGCAGGTCTGCTGCACGCGCCGCCACCACCCAGCCACCGCCGGAACACCTCCTCCGCCCCCAGGGAGCATCGCCGACGCGCAGGAGGCCGACGGCCCGCCCCAACCCAGATGAGGCCCAAACGGGCCCCGATCTGGGCCGACGACGGAGCCGCCAGCACCTCCCGCCGCTCCGCCTCGCTGCAAGGGCAGCGCCGCCGCTCCTCCTCCCACCGGGCTCGCGGGAGCTCACACCGCCGAGCCTGACCGCCGCCGGCCTAGCCACACCGCCGCAGGCCGCCGTGCCCCGCGCCACCTGACCACGCAGCGGGGAATGTCCGCCCGCTGCCGCCGCACCGCATCGGCAACGCCCGGCGGCCCGCGCCGGCGGCGGCGGAGGAGAGGGAGAGAGGAGGGACCGAGAAGGCGGCGGCTAGGGTTTGCCCCTGCTCGCCCGCGCGGGGGGCGAGACAGGAGCGGGGAGCGAAATTAGGTTCGCTACCACCTCTCCAGTCTTCTGATATCCACAGAACTGGTACTGGCAGCTGCTGCTTGGCTCGTCGGCGTCGGCAGCCTTGCCGCGGCTGTTGAAAGATGACACGAACGACTTGGCCGCACGCGCGATCCGTCTGGGGAAGGAGGACCCCCTGATCTCATCGTCCTCCACGGCGCGCTGCTTGCAGTGGCGCAGCGTGCTGTCGCACTCCTGGGCGGCGCGCTTCAGCTTGCACCGCCAGCGCAGCATCGGCGCCTCGGTGATCTGCCATCTGCTGGACATGCGCAGTGCGGCCTCCATCTTGATGTGTGCCATCTCCAGCCTCTCCTCGTCGTCCTTCATGTCGCTTGGTTTCTGTTGGGGCTGGTCGATGAGGAAGGCGGAGATCCTGCTCAGCGTCTCGCCGACCACCGCGGAAGCAACCATCTCGGCCATTCCGAGTCTCGCAAGAAAAAGAAAAAAAGTATCTGTCCTCACTAATCTTAAGTCAGGACTGGTGCAACAAATTATCGGCGACAGGGAGGAGTGTGCTTCGATCTTGCTGAAACGGGTGCCCAACTGAAGAGCGAGCTAGCTGTAGCTAAGGAACGATCTGCTTCGGTTTTGACTCTTGAGAGTCAGTCTCCTCTATGCCTGAGTGTACGTATGAATGGAATCATGCAAGTTGCAAGTCTTCGTTTGTGGTCAGTGGAAGTGCCGCCGGGCCTGATCTACATCGCGGGGTCGGCGCAGCGGTGTTGCAGTGGGCACGGCAGCCATTCTTTCTAAGGGTACATGCCGCACCTATTAGCACGTACATCGTTCACACCGCTACACGGCTAAAACAAGTGTGCACGTCTACACAGAGAAGGAAATGGAGATTCCATGCTCCCGAACTACAGTTAAGGCTGGAAATCGGATTGGGTTTCATCGGGTCGACCTCAGTCAGTCAGACCCATGCCCGAATCCCTAATCTGGCACAACTAATGCCCACGACCTACCCGACCTAAGAGCAACTCTAACAGCTGTCCTATATTAGGAGGGCTGTTTTTGGGTATAGGGCACCTGTTTTAGCGTTATAGGGCACCAAAAAAAATTCTGCTTTACCAGCTGCCCTATAATAAGGCACCTCCTCTCCAACAGTGCCCTATTTTAGGGCAGCGCGGCCGCGCCCCTCCATCCATCTTTTGACACATTTGAACATAGATATCAAACAAATAATATGATAAATGATCTAAAATAAATTCAAACAAATAAAAACTTAAATAGTACTTAATTATTACAACACAATACAAATAGTTTATCAAATGGTTTATCAAATGGTTCATCAAACAACACACAAATTGTTTCATCTCGCATACAACAACACCGAATCAAGTACACAGACTTGATCTTTGCCTTCCATTCCATGCCCACCACTCCTCAATAAGATCCTTTTGAAGATCTTCATGCACATCGGAGTCTCGAATGTTGTGGTAGGACTCAACAAAGCAGGCAACTCGCTCTCCACCTCGCCTCGGTTGAACCGGCCGGCCCATCAACTCATATGTGCCATAGACAACATTTGGCCACACTCGTTCTCTATGATCATGTTACGCATGATCACACATGCATGCATTATATACCAAAGGATCTTTTGATTCCAAAACCTAGCCGGTCCTCTCACAATTGCAAATTGGGCTTGTAAAATCCCAAATGCTCTCTCCACATCTTTCCTAGTCGCCGCTTGAGCATTATGAAAATTAAGTTCCTTCTTACCTTCGGGGGCTTGCACCGGCTTCACAAATGTCGCCCACTTGGGATAAATCCCATCCGCAAGGTAGTAGCCCATCTTGTATGTCTTGCCGTTGGCTTGGAACTCCACCGGTGGTGACTCTCCATTGGCTAACTTGGCAAATAGAGGAGGCCGTTGGAGTACATTGATATCATTGCAAGAACCGGCATGCCAAAGAATACATGCCATATCCAAGTCTCATAGTCGGCCACGGCCTCAAGAATAATGGTGGAATCCTTCTTGTGTCCTCTGAACTGTCCATGCCACGCTGCCGGACAGTTCTTCCACCTTCAGTGCATACAATCAATGGAACTGAGCATACCTGGAAAGCCACGGGCCTTGTTCATCTCCAGTAACCGAGCCGTGTCTTGAGCATTGGGTGCTCTCAAGTGATCTGGCCCGAACACCTTAACTATCGCCACCGCAAACCACTTCACATACTTGATGCTCTGACTCTCACTCATTGCCAAGTGATCGTCGACCATATCTGCAGGAATGCCGTAAGCCAACTGCCGCAATGCACTAGTCACCTTTTGATAGGTGCTATGCCCAAGATCTCCGGTACAATTTCTCCTTTGCTTGAAGAAGTTGTCGTGCAGCATGACACTCTCGGCGATGTGCTTGAACAAATCAATGCTCATGCGAAACCGGCGGCGAAAGTACCTCTCGGGAAACACGGGCCTATCAACAAAGTAGTTGGCCATGAGCTTGGCATGTGCTTCTTCCGGTGCCTCCGAATGTATTCTCGGCCAATTTGAGAACCTCCATGCTTCGGCCTCTTGTTCATATTACTATGAACCATCAAGAGCATAGCAATGTCCTCCTCCTCTTGAGTATCAAACTCCTCATCGGATGTGGTGTAGTCAAACAACACCATCTACAAATACACAAGTCTAAATTACAATCTACTTCTACTTAACACTTCATTGTTGCAGCCGAGCCGGTGCGGCAGGAGGAGGTCGGCGACGGCGGGGAAAGCGGCAGGGCGGCGGGTGTCGTGTCTCGTTGCACGGACACCGGGAGTATAGGATACCCCCTTTTAGGTTCGGCACGGGGCGCGAAGGAGGCTGAGAATCGTCTTCTTGGGCGGAGTCTAGATCAAGCTCTCCTCTCCACGATCAAAGCATGCAACCAAAGGGACACAAGGAGCTACCCAGGTTCAGGCCGCCCGGAGGCTAAAAGCCCTACTCCTGCATGTCTGGATTGATGAGTTCTTCATAGTGTGGCTTACAATGGAACCTCCCGGCAGGGTACCCGGAAGGGTTTTGGCGAGGTAGAAGAAGGACAGATCCTGACCCGGAGGAGATCACCTTCCTCTCTACCTTCGCAGCCCTAGTCTAGTCTTGCTCTGGTTCTAGCTTGTTTCGTCCTTGGTTCGACCTCCCCCCCTCCGTGCCTTGGTCCTCCTTTTATAGGCTAAGGGGTTGCCACAGGGTCACGTGAGGGGCGTGAGGGACCTTCGGGGTGAAGGACCCTCCTCATCTAGTTTAGGGGAGACGTGGCCTCTCCTCAGCCTAGCGTCTCCTTGGGTTAGGTGGGAGCGTCCGCCTTGGGGTGGACAGGAGCTGACACCACCACGGGCGTGCTTCCCGCCCGCGCTGCCTTCGCCTTGCTTCCCAAGTCTTCCGTGGTGAGGTGGAGTGCTTATCCACAGGCGTGGAAGTACCCGAGAGGGAGCCTGGCCTCCTGCCGGGAACTCGGGCTCTCGGGTCCTTCCTGGCCTTCTTGCTTGATTCGGGGACCCGGAAGGTCCCCAGGACCGGAGCCCTTAGTCGATAGGCCATTGCGTGTCTTGACGGTGAACCCGCCAGCTTGACTTGAGTCTTGGTCTTGTCCATCTTCATCTTGGGCCCACATGGGGTGGACCCACTTTGGCAGTACTAGGGGAACCCCATGTTCCACTGTTGCGACAGTAGCCCCCGGGCATGGTCCCGGCGGCTCTTGCTCCAGCTGCCGGGGCCATGGCCTAAAGATAGGTCAAAGTGGGTCCCGGGTACCTGGTCTTCTCAGCTTCGCTTCATGATGGCCTTGAAGGTCTTGGAGTTACTCCGCTCGGGGGAATAACTGCGAGGGCCCCCTCGATTCCCACTAACGGAAGAACCGAGGAGACGCTGGCAGAGGCACTGCCGCGGCTATAAAAGCGAGGCGCACCCCTGGCCTTTTCGGTCATCTTCTTCCTTGGTCCAACTCCAGGCCTCCCCACAAGCTGCCAGCGCCAATGGCGAGAGCGAAGAGAGGAGTTGGGCGCCCTCGTACTTCTTCAGCTGCTGCGGAGAGTGGCCCCTCCACTCGTGGTCGAGCTGTTCCGCGAGGTCGTGGGATTCGCGGTCGCGGCGGCCGTGGAGGCCGCGGCACCGCTGCCCCTCTTCCTAGGAGCATGGTTCATACCAGCTTCGCGCCGTTCGAGTTCGCCGTGGATCTGAACCGCAGGCCTCGCAGCCGGCTTCTCTGCCGGATTCCTTCGCGATGGCGACGGAGGACATCGGACCCTCCGGCTTCTGGCTGCAGGTGGAAGGCTGCCCCAATGGCCCCTCCTGGGCCATGGCGGAGCGCACCACTGAAGGCGCCATGCTTCTGGGTCCGGGGTGGAAGTCGTTCTCCCGTGCCCGCCGCCTGTCCAGGGGGCAGTGCTTGGTGTTCCGGTACGACGGAGATGCTACGCTCTCCGTGAAGATCTTCGGTGTCGATGGCGGACGCGTGGAGTGCTGCATGGAGAGCAGCAGCGGCAGCTCGAGCTCCTACGACGAGGATGAAGATGAGGAAAACTCATCTGACATCAAGGTCGAGGGGAGCTCGTCTTCCTGAAGGCGAGGAGCTTCGGACGGGCGCCATGGAGATCTCGTTGACCTCCTCCTTGGCGGCCTTGACGTCGTATTTCTGGAAGTAGCGTCTTCCATTGTACGGCGGTGCTCCTTGTTCGGCGGGAGCCAACCTTTTTGTTGTAAAAAAGATCGTCCCCTTGTAGTCCTTGTAAATGAAGAAGATCTTGTTTTCCTCCTTGTCTTCGTGTCGCGTCCGTGTGAATGAGAACGAGTTTTTTGCAAAACGCGCTCCCATTACTGCAGCAGCCGTAGCGTCAAGGGGTAGGTGGAGCGTGGGAGGCCTATAAAAGACCATCCAGACTCCACCCCTTCGCCACATCTTCTCGCCTTGCTCCGCTCCTCTTCTTCCTTTGCCTCCCCTCGTCCCGCAGAACAATGTCCGGCGAAGCAGAGAGGGCCTTGTCCGATGTGTCGACGGCGGAGTCCGTCTTTCGAGGAGCGGCGGAGGCACCCAGCGAAGCTGGAGCCCGAGCCACTGACGGCGAGGTTGCGTCCCGTCTTCTGCTGCCCAGAATGTTGCTCGCCTGGCGGCCGTCTCTGGTCCTGTTGCCCAAGAAGAGGCAAGGATTAGGGCAGTAAGGAGGACGCACCTGTGGTCCATCCTGAAGGAAAGGACTGCCGGTATTCCGGAGCTGTCCTTGGTTGTGGCTGAACTCGAGGCCATTGAGCAGGTTCACTGCTTGCTCTTCTCCATGATTCCGCCTTTCTTCTTGGATGACCTTGATCTTGATCTGGACTTTTGCAGGCCGAGAGTCAGTCCGTAGGCGAACTGGCGGACGGAATCTTCCGTCTCTTTGGCCCTGGAGCGCCCTGGTCGGCAGAAGGGGTCGAGCTCTTCGACGCGCCTGACAAGATTCTGCACGCGTGTCATCTTTTCACCCAGGCGTCCCCGGAGAAAGAGTGCACCCGGCAGGCAATAAAACAGAAAGACAGAGCTGCACAGCCAGGAGCCCTGAGCTGGCCTTAGTAGCATAGGCTAGATATGTATCCAGGAAAAGCTTCGACTGAATGTAATCAGAATTGTAAATTCAGAATGTAAGTTCAGATGAATGCAATCCTAGGGCTCAACTCCCGGGGTCATTTCCCAAACCTCCCTTGCACTAACGCGCCGTCAAGTTTTCTGAGGAGATCTCTTAGGTGACAAGTGCTCTGACCGCCCGCACCGTAGCAGCACCCCTAAGAGCACTATGCCTTCCGGGAGTCCACTCCACAGCCACGGGTACTAGGCCAGAAGGGAAATCTGACCGTTCGCCGGGGAGGACGCATTACCCCCGCAAAGGTTCTCATCAACTGTCAAGCATGCGCAGGTTGGTGGTATATTGACTCCGAGCGAGATATTATGCCTAGAATGCAGATGCACATGCAAAGACTTAGCTGGTTTTTGCCGTGCCTTGATCTACTCTGTCCTTCCCGGGTATCCAGCTCCTGAGCCGCTCTTCAGCATCCATTCCTGTCCCGGGAGAGGCGCTACACACAACACACTTTCAGTAGGAAAAGAATGGACCCTCCCTTACATGTCGTGAAAGTGTTTCATCCGGAGCAACCCGCAAGCAAAGTTGAATGTGCATTTCTGTGTTTAGGTTCTTTAAAACACAGCACTGCCCGTTCCACTTCTTACCGCGGCAGTACGGCACGATCAGGTGGCAGCGCCTACTGATAGGCTGCTCGCGCTCGACCTGTCAGCCACCGGCACCATGTCAGCCCCCTGCTTGGGGGTTGTTACGGATAACACACTTCACGACAACAAGAGAGGCTCACGGAATTGAAAAACTTATCTTTTATTCCTTGGCGACGATTCTTACACCCTTATACAGAACACTAGCCCCTTGGGCGTGCTTAGTTGACTCGAACTATCTGCGATTCATGTTCGTATTCAGGGGTAGAATTTCCGGAGATTCTCGATGTTCCAGGCGTTGCCCTCCGGCCTGCCTTTCTCGTCCTCCAGATAAACAGCTCCGGGTCTCAGGGTATGCGTCACCCGATAAGGTCCTTCCCACTTGGAGGACAGCTTGTTCATGTTATCAAGCTTCTGCTTCTTGCGGAGAACCAGGTCTCCGGGTTCCAGTACCCGTGAACGGATATGGCGATCATGATAGCGGCGGAGCCCTTGCTGGTATCGAGCAGATCGTAAGGAAGCTCGGCACCGCACCTCTTCCAGGAAGTTGATGTCATCAATCCTCCTCTCAGCTTGTGCGTCTTCATCATAGGCAAGTACCCGGGGGGATCCATGCCTGAGCTCTGTTGGCAAGACGGCTTCTGCTCCATAGACAAGGAAGAATGGTGTTTCTTGAGTGGCTCTGCTTGGTGTGGTTCTGAGGGACCACAAGACACTTGGTAGATGCTCAATCCAGTTCTTGCCCTTGTCTTCTAACTTGTCAAAGGCCTTGGTCTTCAAACCCTTTAGGACCTCCGCATTGGCTCGCTCCACTTGCCCATTGCACCTTGGGTAGGACACCGAGGCAAAACACACCTTGATTCCCAGCTCTTCACAGAAGTTGAGGAAGGATCGGCTTGTGAACTGAGAGCCATTGTCCGTTATGATTCTGTTGGGTACTCCGAAGCGGTACACGATCCCTTCAATGAACTTGATGGCTGCTTGAGCTGTCTGTCTTGGTACTGGCATCACTTCCACCCACTTTGTGAACTTGTCGATGGCCACGAAAAGGTATTCATGGCCCCCGACAGACTTCGGTATCTTCCCACGATGTCCAGCCCCCAGACCGCGAACGGCCAGGAGATTGGAATTGGCTGCAGAGCTTGCGCCGGCTGATGTATGTTCTTCGCATAGTATTGGCAGGCTTCACAGGTCTTGACTAGCTGCTCCGCATCACTGAGGACTGTTGGCCAGTAGAACCCGTGACGAAAACTTTACCCGCCAGTGATCTTGATGCCACATGACTTGAACATGTGCCTCGTGGATGTCCCGTAGCAGTACTTGGCCTTGTTCTTGAGGGATGCAGCGGAGCTTGACTCCGTTGTCCCGTCGCCGGTAGAGCTCGCCGTCGATCATGACGTAGAGCTTGGCTTGACGAGCCACCCGCTCGGCGTCGTGATCGTCCTCCGGGAGGGCGTGCTCCATGATGTACTTGACGATGTCCCGGGCCCAGGGTGGGTGGGTTCCTTCCACCGGTAGCACCATCCGACGGAAAGAAAGCATAGCTTCCTCCGCTGGAGGGGCTGCCGGGTCTTGAGCTTCTGGGCTGGCTACCCGTGTTGTCGAGGTAGAAGGGTCGCCAGCCCCCGGCGCAGATCTTGTCGCGAGCCTCTCGGGGGGATCGAAGGTCGCCTGAGGACCTCGATGTAGATCCCGGGAGGCACTGGTTCTTGCTTGGACGCCACCTGCGATAGCTCATCCGCGGCCGTGTTTTCTCCCCGTGGGACGTACACAGCCCGGAAGTTGTCGAAGCGCCGCTGCAGCTTCCAGACCTCTTCAACGTATGGTGCCATCTGAGGGCACGCGTACTCCTTGTTCACTTGTTTGATGACTAACTGAGAGTCACCCTTGACGACGATCTTGTTGATGCCGAGGCCGATGGCAGCACGAAGTCCTGCGAGCAGGCCCTCGTACTCCGCCGTGTTGTTGGAGATGTTCCCTTGGTAGTGCATCTGGACGACGTACTTCAGCCGGTCCCCGGTTGGTGAGGTTAGGACAACCCCAGCACCTCCTTTCCCCTTGGTGTAGGAGCCGTCGAAGTGCATGTCCAGGCGCTAGGATCTTCCTTCCCGGGGAGGCAGGTTTCCTCTTCCGGGTCGTCGAACGCCGTCTCGGTCCACTCGGCCGTGAAATCCGCCAGCGCCTGACTCTTGATGTTGTCCGTGTGCTCGAACTTGAGACCGAAACCTTGAAGCTCCATGGCCCACCATGATATGCGACCAGTGGCAAGTGGGTTCTCCAGGGGGCTTCTTAGGTTGTACTTGGACACCACCGTGATGGGATGGCTTTGGAAGTACGGCCTCATCTTGCGGGAGGCAATGAGGATTGCCAGCAGCAGCTTCTGCATCATGGGGTACCGCTCCCGGGCGTCGCGCAGCACTGCGCTGACGAAGTAGACCGGGTGCTGCACCTTGCGGGTCGCCGAGTCCTGAGAGGGCTCGGCTTCCCCTCGTCGATGTCTTGGGGTGGGGACGATGTAGCCCCCGGCGAAGTCTCGTCGGAGGGAGATTCTCCATTCCCGACGGGATCCGCGTCGCTGGTGAAGTTGCAGTGACGCCAGGATCATGAGACCCCTGGTCACCCGGCAGCCTTTTCTTGCACGGTTGCCCCGGAAGAGAGTTCCCGGGTCGCTTGCCCTTGATCTTGCTTGACTTCTTCGGAGGAGCGTCACGCTCTACCACGAGCACAGCGCTGATCACCTGGTTGGTGGCAGCAATGTACAGTAGTAGGGGCTCCTTCTCTTCTGGTGCCACGAGGATTGGTGGCGAGGCGAGGTAGCGCTTGAGGGACTGCAGGGCTTCCTCGGCCTCGGAGGTCCACTCCACGGGGCCTGATTCTTGAGCAGTGATGCACCCGTTGAGGCGCTGTACGTCCTTGACCCGCCGGGGCGCCTCCATGCGCTCGATTGCCTTGATTTTGTCCGGATTCGCCTCGATCCCTCGGTGAGAGACCAGGAAACCCAGCAGCTTGCCGGAGGGGACCCCGAACACGCACTTGTCGGGGTTGAGCTTGAAGTTGACCCGGCGGAGGTTCTCGAAGGTCTCGTGCAGGTCTTGGATGAGGGAGTCCTTGTACCGGGTCTTGACCACGATGTCGTCGATGTACGCTTCGACGTTGCGGCCCAGCTGCGACCCAAGGCATGCTTGCATTGCGCGCTGGAAGGTAGCGCCGGCTTTCGGAGGCCAAAAGGCATCCGGGTGTAGCAGTAGCAGCCCTTGGGAGTGATGAAGGCCGTCTTCTCTTGGTCCTCGAGTGACATCATGATCTGGTGGTACCCGGAAAAGGCATCCAAGAAACACAGCAGCTCGCACCCGGCCGTGGAATCCACGATCATGTCGATCCGCGGCAGGGGGAAAGGGTCCTTGGGACAGGCCTTATTCAGGTCTGTGAAGTCGATGCAGAGTCTCCACTTGAAGGTCATGGGTTTCGGTACCACCACGGGGTTGGCCACCCAGCTTGGGTGGGGAACCGACCGGATGACACCAGCTTCTATCAACTTGTCCACCTCGGCGATGATGAATTCCAGCTTTTCCTTGCTTTGGTTCCGGAGAACCTGCTTCACGGGGCGAGCCCCCGGATTGACCGCCAATTTGTGCTCGATCACCTCCCTTGGTACGCCGGGTAAACCTGATGCCTCCCACGCGAAGACGTCAGAGTTTTCCCGAAGGAAGGCGACGAGCGCGCTTTCCTATTTGTCGGTGAGGCGGGCGCCGATGGTGATGGAGCGAACTCCGTCGCTGGTTAGCGCCACCTTCTTGGTCAGCTGCGGATCGCCATGGAATGGCGCCTTCTTGGGGGGAGTAGATGTGGAGCCCCCGGGTGCCCTTCGCCCCGGGGAGAGCCCCATCATCATCCTCCTGTACACCTTGAGGGATGTCCGCCGTGGTTGCCACCGTCTGGTTCAGCTGGTGAACGCAGTAGATAGCATCGTCGATGTCGGCCTGACCTTGATCACGCCCCACGGCGCCGGAATCTTCAGCATGTTGTAGGCGAAGTGGGAGACGGCCATGAACTTGGCCAGAGCAGGTCTGCCAAGTATGCCGTTGTACGGTAGCGGAGTGTCGGCGATGTCGAAGACGATTTCCTCGGTGCGGAAGTTCTTGGAGTCGCCGAAGGTGACCGGAAGGGTGATCTTCCCGAGGGGTCGAGTAACACTTCCGTTCACGCCTTGGAACACCCCAGTGTCTTGTAGGCGAGACAGGGGATTTGAAGGACAGCCAGGACCTTCGCCGTCAGCAGGTTGAGGCTGGAGCCTCCGTCGACCAGCATCTTGGTGACCTTGTAGTTGTGGATGACGGGCGACACGATCAGCGGCAGGGTCCCGACCCCGGCAGTGTTGCAGGGTGGTCTTCTGGGTCGAAGGTGATGACTTGACTAGACCAGTCCAGGGGCTTGGACGGAGCAGAAGCAACCGCGTTCAGCTCCCGGACAAGTCTCTTGCAGGCGCCGTTGGAGGGAGGCAGAGAAGACCCTCCGTGGATGCACCCGACAACTCCGTGACTTCTTGATACTTGCCGCCGTTGCCTCCTTGGGGAGCCGGAGCTTCCCCGTTGCCGACGTGGGCGGCTCCGGAGTGTTGTACCCGCGACCACCTTGACCGCCGCGTCCTCCTCCACGGCCCCCGCGGCCACCGCCTCGGTACCATCCACGGCCGCCTCCGCCTTGGCGACCCGTGGGACAGTCACGAGCGATGTGCCCGGCAGTGCCGCAGTTGTAGCAACCGTCTTGACTGACCCCATCAGCTCGGCGTTGCTCCGGACGGCGAGGTTCTTGAGCATGCGGCAGTCCTTGAGCAAGTGGTTGCCTTCTGGATGATGTGGCACCAGGGATCACCTTCACCTTCTTCCTCGGAAGTCGGCGCGGGCTTGGTCTTCTTCGGAAGGCTCGGTGACGAAGATCCGCTTGTCGGGTCCAGGGTCCCGCTTCTTGTTCTTGATGGAGCGGCCTTGTCCTCGGGTTCATCCTCCCCGGGGAACTTGGCTCCTTCTTCAGCTCGAGCGCACCGGTCTGCAAGCTCCCAGAGCTTTCGAGCAGACTCGACGCGATGGATGCTCAGCTTCTCGCGCATCTTGGGGTTGCGGACGTTGGCGTGGAAGGACTGGATCACCAACTCCTCCTTGATGCACGGGATGGTGTTCATCTTCTGGGTGAAGCGCTGGATGAACTTGCGGAGAGTTTCACCCGGCAACTGCTTGAAGTCGTGGAGATCACTGGGAGCCCCGGGCGCTCGTACCCGCCTTGGAAAGCCCCCAGAAACTGCTCCTTCAGTGCCCGCCAGGAACGGATGGAGCACTTGGGAAGGTTGAGAAGCCAAGTCTGGGCATCTCCCTTCTGGGCCAACGGGAACCAGTTGGCCATCATGACCTCGTCGGCCCCGGCAACCATCGCAGCAGAGAGTAGATCTGCAGAAAGTCCCGGGGGTTCGTGGTGCGTCGTAGCGGAGAACGTCGATCTTGAATTTCTTGGGCCAGTTGAAGTGGCGGAACTCGGGAGCGAGGGCGAGGCAGCCTTCGGCGAGGTCGATGCCCCGATCTTCCCGGCGGTGACGTTCTCAGCGACGCTCGATGCGGGTGCGCATATCTCGTTCTGACGGCTGTTGAGCTCGTCACGGAGATCTGGGTTGCGCGAGGTAGACGACCCGATGGAGATGGCCTCGTCGTGATCGTGGTTTAGCCGATCAGCCATCGGTGGCGTGGTGCGAGGAGGCGCCGTCTTGGCTTGACGTTCACCACGAGGCTGGCCTCGCGGATCACGTGTTTTGTCTTGTGCTGCTCCGGGGTTGTCGACGGTGGGAGCTTGAGTGGGTTCGACCCACGGACCACCATCGGCGAAGTCGAGGAGCCTCTCGACGCGAGTCCTCCATTCTTCGTAGACCTTGGGGTCGCCGCTGCTTGGAGGGAACTGTATCAGTGCCTTGGCAGCGACTAGAGCATCATGGCGAGCTTGCACGTCCGAAGGCGAGTGCGCGGAGGTCTTGCTCTTGGATGCTCGTGGATCCCCGCTGGGGCGAACGCCGTGGTTCCCTCCTCCAGCGGTGGGCTCCTTGCCGATGCCGTTGCAGACGCTCCTCCCCTGAGCGAGGAGGAGGCATGGTGGCGCCCTTTGGAGCCGCCGCTCCGCCAGGGCCGTTGTCCTTGTCGCGACCGTCCACTTCGTCCGGCGCCACCCTCTCCATGGGAGGCGGGGACGGAGAGGCGCTCCGCCGCGCGCCAGCACGACGTTCAGCAGAAGCTTGGGTGCGCGAGGGAGAGACCGGCTTGGACGCCGCAGGATCTCACTTCTTCCTTGGAGGCATGCTTGACGAAGAACTTGCCGATGAACTTGATGAAGATGAATCCAGCACTTGCGCCCCTACCTGGCGCGCCAGATGTCGTGTCTCATTGCACGGACACCGGGAGTATAGGATACCCCCTTTTAGGTTCGGCACGGGGCACGAAGGAGGCTGAGAATCGTCTTCTTGGGCGGAGTCTAGATCAAGCTCTCCTCTCCACGATCAAAGCATGCAACCAAAGGGACACAAGGAGCTACCCAGGTTCAGGCCGCCCGGAGGCTAAAAGCCCTACTCCTGCATGTCTGGATTGATGAGTTCTTCATAGTGTGGCATACAATGGAACCTCCCGGGCAGGGTACCCGGAAGGGTTTTGGCCCGAGGTAGAAGAAGGACAGATCCTGACCCGGAGGAGATCACCTTCCTCTCTACCTCCGCAGCCCTAGTCTAGTCTTGCTCTGGTTCTAGCTTGTCTTCGTCCTTGGTTCAACCTTCCCCTCCTCCGTGCCTTGGTCCTCCTTTTATAGGCTAAGGGGTTGCCACAGGGTCACGTGAGGGGCGTGAGGGTCCTTGGGGGTGAAGGACCCTCCTCATCTAGTTTAGGGGGAGACGTGGCCCCTCCTCAGCCTAGCGTCTCCCTTGGGTTAGGTGGGAGCGTCCGCCTTGGGGGTGGACAGGAGCTGACACCACCACGGGGCGTGCTTCCCACCCGCGCTGCCTTCGCTTTGCTTTCCAAGTCTTCCGTGGTGAGGTGGAGTGCTTATCCACAGGTGCGTTGGAGGTACCCGGGAGGGAGCCTGGCCTCCTGCCGGGAACTCGGGCTCTCGGGTCCTTCCTGGCCTCCTTGCTTGATTCGGGGACCCGGAAGGTCCCCAGGACCGGAGCCCTTAGTCGATGCAGGCCTTGCGTGTCTTGACGGTGAACCCGCCAGCTTGACTTGAGTCTTGGTCTTGTCCATCTTCAACTTGGGCCCACATGGGGTGGACCCACTTTGGCAGTACTAGGGGAACCCCATGTTCCACTTTTGCGACAGCGGGGGAAGCGGCAGGGAGGCTTGGAGGCTCCGTATTTGTCAATACCGACCCTCGGCAGCGCTGGAGAAGGCCGAATCGAGGCCGGGCGGCGGCGGACCTTCGAAAGCGATTCACCGCGGCGCCGACGCGTCGGACGCCATCCCGGCCGATTTGGCGGCGGGAGGAAGGTTGCGGAGGGGCGGCGGAGCGTTACCGCGGTGGAGGGCGGTCGGTGGCGGGCGAATCGAGCTCGGCGGCGGCGAAATCGCGGCGGGGCGGGCACGCGAATCCGTTTCAGCTTGGCGGTTGGGTCGCGCGCGGAATTGGAAGGGAAAGGACACGGGGCAGAGAGGATCAAAATTTGGTGCAGCCCCATTTTAGGGCACGTGATAGGGCAGCTGGTAGAGACGTGTTTTTGCCCTCTTGTGCCTAAAAAACAGTTTATTGGGCACCAAGCCTAATATCGGACAGCTGTTAAAGTTGCTCTAATCGGGCACCCATCGGGCATAGGCTACGCTGGCAAGTATGAGCAGCACATGGAGTGACCTGCTGTATTTATAGGTTTGCCAACTCTCGATTCTGAGCGAGGTGGTACTAAATTTTGGTAGCGTCGAGTGAAAGCAGGCGCCAGCATACCATGCTATCCGAAATCCCGTGCTCACATGGGCCAATATTCTTGGGCCTTGAACCTCCGTTCCCAGTGAAAGAGAGAAAGAAACAGCTAGCAAGACATTAGTGATGGGATGCGGACGAATGGCGCTCGTGCTCGCCTGCTCCCGATATATTTGTGTGTGTTAGCACCTCTGGCCGAGCATTCAATGCTGTCGCCTCTCTTTTCTCAATATTGATATACAATCCGGTATACTTCGAACATGAGGGTATGGTTGGAGGTGCGAATTTATTGCCAATACGTTGGGGACGAGAGGTGGATAAATGCGCCGCAGCGACCTTGTTCCTACTGGTACATAAGAGCATCTTCACTGGGGCCTCCAAATTCGTGTCCGGCACCCTCCAATGGAGATCCAATTGGGGGTGCCGGACGTGTGTCCGCCCATGTTTTTGACCGCGCCACAGCGACGCACCCCAAACGTCCGCCCCCCAAAACGCGACATATGATCGAACACCTTGCGGGCATTTAAATTGACTCCAAAAAAAACTGAAACGATTCAAATTTCATTCAGATTTCTTATACATTACAAAGATTTTGAATGAAATTTGAAAACCCTAACCGCCGCCTAGCCTACTCCCTGTCCCACCACGAGTCATCGTCGTCGCTGTCGTCCTCGATCTTCACCACCGCCGCGGAGGAGGCAGCACGGCTGGAGGAGGCGTCGTCGTGGCCTGGCGCGCGGCTGGAGGAGGCGCCGTCATGGTGGCTGGTGGAGGCGCCGCCGGAGGAGGAGGAGGAGGCTGTCATCGCTAGGGTCGCCATGAGGCCCGGCGAGTCGTGCTCGATTTCGACCACCGACTCGGAGAGCGCCGCCAGCAAGCCCGGGCTGTCGCCGTCGTGCTCGTAGCCGTACGGGATTGTCTCCACCGGTATTGCCTCCGCCCCGGGGAGACGGAGGAAGAGGCGCCCGTGTGGGCGTGGTGGCGAACGCGGTGGCGAACGCTGACGGCGTTCGCGGATGGTGATGCCGCTGATACGTCTCAAACGTATATATAATTTCTGATGTTCCATGTTGATATTATACCAATTGTTACATGTTTTATATACACTTCATATCATTTTTATGCATTTTCTGGGACTAACCTATTAACAAAATGCCACAGTGCCAGTTCCTGTTTTCTGCTGTTTTTGTATTCCAGAAAAGCTGTTCTGGAAATATTCTCGGAATTGGACGAAACTTGGACATAACCTTCTATTTTCCCGACACGTACACGGAGTCCAAAAGAGAGACGGAGGCGACCGAGGAGGCAGCCACGCCAGGGGCCGGCGCGGCCCCACCTCCTGCCGCGCCGGGGGGTGGCGTGACCCCCTCGGGTGCTTCCAGACGCCGTCCTTTCGCCTATATAATGCCTTCGTCCAGAAAATACTAGATACCCGAGCCTCCATCCACGAAAAGTTCCGTAGCCGCCGCCGTCGTCAACCCTAGTTCGGGAGGGTTCTGAAACTCTTCCCGGCACCCTGCCGGAGAGGGGAATCATCACCGGAGGGCTCTAGATCACCATGCCTGCCTCCGGAGTGATGCGTGAGTAGTTCATCCTTAGACTACGGGTCCATAGCAGCAGCTAGATGGTTGTCTCTCCTCCTTGTGCTATCATGTTTTGATCTTGTGAGTTGCCTATCATGATCAAGATCATCTTATTGTAATGCTACATGTTGTGTTTGCTGGGATCCGATGAATATTGATACTATGATCAAATTGATTATCAATCTATCTTATATGTTATTTATGATCTTGCATGCTTTCCGTTACTAGTAGATGATTTGGTCAAGTAGATGCTTGTAACTCCAAGAGGAAGTATTTATGCTAGATAGTGGGTTCATGCCTCCGGTAATCTGGGCGAGTGACATCAACGTTTAAGGTTGTGGATGTGCTGTTGCCACTAGGGGTAAAACAACAATGATTTGTTTAAGGATAAATGTATTGTTTCAATTATGCACTTTACTTAATGCAATAATCTGTTGCTTGCAACTTAATACCAACGGGGAACACGGATGTCAACCTGAAGGTGGATTATTAGTCATAGATGTTGTTAGATAACGGTCTATGTATCTTGTTGTAATGCCTAATTGAATATCATAGTAGTCATCTTGTCATATATATGCATTTTCATGCGCTCTCTATTCATCAATTACCCAACTGTAATTTGTTTACCCAGCATGTTAGTTATCTTTTATGGAGAGACACCACTAGTGAACTGTGGAACCCGGTCCATTCCTTTACACTGATAATACAACCAACTGTAATCATTGTTCCTTTTCATTCTCTGCAATTAAACACTATTTTCCACACCATACGTTTAATCCTTTGTTTACAGCAAGCCGGTGAGATTGACAACCTCACTGTTTCGTTGGGGAAAAATAATTTGATTGTGTTGTGTGGAGGTTCCACGTTGGTGATCGAGTAAACGGCGCCACCAACAACCTTCAGAGGTGCCTTTTACTCCTACTGCATCTGACAACCTTGGTATCTTACTGAGCGAAAACTTGCTGCTGCACTGCTTCATACCTTCCTCTTGGGGTCTCCCAACGAACGTGTGCTTTCACGTCATCAGCCGCCTCCACGACGCGGCGGTGAGCGGCGCTCCTCCTTCACCACCTGGCGTGGCACGGGGCGCGGTGGAGGGAAACGCGGCACCGGAGGAAGGAGGCGGAAGGGGATGGCGCTGCCCGTGGCAACGTGTCGGCGCGCGGCTTCGATCGCGGAGGCAACCGTGTGGCCGGTTGCCCCCCACCAGTCTTTGCGGCCGCCGGTGTTGTATCGCGTCTCGCGCGATCTGGGACCGTCGTTGGTGGCGATGACCGCCTCCCGCTCGCGCTCGAAGCGCACCATCCAATGGTCCCAGTTGGCCTGGCCGTCGTCGTTCTCGGGGAGGCGCCGCTCCGCCGGCGAGCGATGAATCGCCTCATGTGCTCGGCCGTATCTGGCAGTGGTGGCACGGCTAGCCCGCCGGCCGAGATGGCCCAGTGCTTGGGCAGGCGGCAGTCCGGAGGGGCGAGGAGCCCGTACCGGTGCAGCTCCCACGCATCCTCACCGACGTTCACGCGCCCGCCGTACGCCATTGCTAGGGTTTAGGAGAGATTGAGGGGCGAGGGGAGTGAGGGCGCCGGTTTTTATCATGGCGATGGGCGGTGCCGCCGGCGTAAATGCGACGCGTGAGGAATCCGCAACGCCGGCCACGTGGCCGGGGGAGCCGTCGCGTCGACTGGCCGCCGTTTAATGGCATGCGTGTGTGCAGGCGCACCGGTGTCCAGTCGCGTCGCGTTGGAAACCGCCGACGACCGCGCCATTAACGCGGCCAGAGCGGCCTCCTGCACGGCGCGATAAATGACGCCTGAACACGGCGTCCCTATGACGGGCAGGCCAGCCCTGTCAGGCGCATGTCCGCCCCCATGTCCGGCACCCCGAGAGGGCCTCCAATGCCGGACACGATTTTGCTCGGAGCGAGGCATTGGGGGGGTGCCGCTGGTGATGTTTTTGGCCGTCCAGAACCCCAATGGGCCTTTGGGGGTCACTTGGAGGCCCCGGTGTGTCCTTGAGGCTGGTCTCGTCCTCGCTGACGAAGTACTCTAGGTACCGGAGCTGCATGTCCGGCGCCGGCTGGCCATAGAAGTTGGTGGCCTGCCAGTTCATGTTCCCAAGGCACGATCTGCAGCACGATGGCGTTGGTGGACAGGAAGATCTGGTTGGTCAGACCGGCGCCGTGGACGGCCAGCAGCACGTCCGCGGAGTTCACGAGCGCAGCGAACGCCAGCACGTCCGCGCCGGCCTCGGCCACCGTCACGTTGAACCCGAGGGCCGTCGCAGCCGCGGCTACCTCGTCCATGTTGAGCAGCTTGCGGGTGCCGCTACGGGAGATGATGAGCATCTGGGGCCACATCCCGGGCTCCTCCCCTGAGCACGACGGGCTAGTCGCGGTGCAGCCCGTACGCGGAGCAGACGAAGCGGTTGTAGTCGAGCATGGTGATGTTCCGCGGGTTGCGGGGAGAGGATGAGGTCACAGTCGCGGTACATGCCGAGGAACCCCTCCCGGAAGCAGTGCACGCCGGCGTCCTCGTCGTCAGATGGGGTAGCTGGAGAGCTTGCTCCCGAGCTGTGTGTACTTCTGGGCGTGGTATAGGTCCGCTTCATTTAAATTCACCTCGCCATCGTCTCGGGCCACCTACCGCACAGCTCAACCCCACACGGTACAGGTGCATCTACGGTTGCAGGTGGACGCAGGTTTCCACAGGCCCGCTTCGGCCGCGCCGCACCAAAGTACTAAACGGCCTTGCGGACATGTGACAAATAATATACAGGCCTCGTGGACAAGTCCTGCTACATCCTGCTCGGCCCGCATAGCCTGCTATACGCAGTGGACAAAACACGCAAAAGCCTAAGCGGCGGCCGCCTACGCCGGCGACTCTGCTCGTCGCCGGCCTAACCCATCCAGCCCGATCTCCTCCGGTGATGCGGCGCCGGCGCCGTGACTCGCCGACCGCCGCCGCCTCACCCCCGTCCCCGGCCCCGGCGCCGCTCGTACTCCACCCCGAGCGCCCGATGCCGGACGGTCACTGCCCGGCGCCGACGCCGCCGACGTCCCCGTCCTCCGTCAACCTGGAGAAGCAGCCGAGCCTGGAGTCCACGGCCACGGGGGAGGGACTGCACGGTGCCTCCGCCTCAAGCCCCCCACGCTCCGACCAACCCGCCAATGCGCCTACTCCTCCTGCAGCAACATCGGCTCCCGCATCGGTGAGTTCCTCTGCTTGTAAAAAAGTTGCAATCGAGTTCTTCCTGTGCTGCTACACGGAAGTTTGATTCCACAAATAGAGAGCATGTACTACCTGTTCAGGATCTGGCATTCAATGTCAATTGTACCGAATTTTCATTGTTCAGGATGAGCTATTGGGGGTGATGGGCAAGGTGAAGGAGGGGCTATCCGGGGCAACGGGGAAGGAGGAGCAGAAGGAGGAGTGTCCGAGATGGCGGGGAAGGAAGAGGAAGAGCAGCCGGTTGGAGATCGGGACATGGTATTTTCCACACGTACCATCTTTGTCTAGTTGTAGGCAATGTGAAATATTTCATGCAAATTGTATTTACACATTACTGCTAGTATTGTTATAATGTTCTCACTGTACTATTTGTTTTTTGCCATGGGAAGGAGGAAGGAGAGCAGCTGGATGTAGTCTCTGATATGTCTTCTTCTTTGAGGTGGCATGCCTCCTACTCCACGCTGTTACTCCGATGTCGGAAGAGGCTGCACAAGGGCACAATCCTCCTCCTAACAAAGGTGAACCACGTCCGCCTTCTCGACGCCGATGGAATAGCCATTGACGCCCGAATCCTCGAAGAAGGGGAGTCGATATATCCGGGATTGATATTTGAAATCATTTGCTTCGAAGTTGAAGTTGGTGAGTGCATTGAGGATGAGGCTGTTGTTGCACTCAAAGAGATTGGAAGAATCTCAAAGAGGTACACTACCAAACAAGAGAGGAGGGATGAAAAGAAGAGGAAGTGGAAGAAGCTCGAGGAGATAAGGAAGGAGTTCGATGAAGAGGAACGAGAGACCCACCTACCGGTCAGCGCAGACAAAATTGATGGTGACTTGCTAAGCGGTGCAGATGAGAGAGGTGCTAATAAGGAAAAACAACCATCCTCTAAGAGGTACACTGCTTCCTCTATTTTCTGTTCATGACTTTGTTAATGTTTATCTTTATTTTCTTGATGTCTCCTGCTTGTTGGGTGTAGAACCAACGTTGAGAGGAGGGATGAGAAAAAGAGGAAGAGATTGCAGGATGCAAACATGAGGAAGGATGAGAAAAGGAGGAAGAGGTTGAAGAGACTCGATGAGGTTAATCTGATTGCCAAAATGTGAACTTCTATCTTTGTAGGCGTCTTTTGCTTGATTGCTGATGCGTGCCTCTAATTTTTTAGCAGCCAATGAGATCACCGGGAGTAAAAATGGTAAGATCTCCGATAGACATGTTTGCGAGAATGAGGTCACTAAGAAATGAAATGTCCCCTCAAGCGAGGAAGTCAGTACCGATTGTTACAACACATTTCCCATCCCCGATGGCTCCATCTTCAAGATCAACCCTTTCACGTGGTAAGGCTGAATTCACTCCGTCCTTGCAATGAATATAGGTACTGCCACCAAGTTCTTCATTTATTGTCAAACTGACACCAAATTCTTGCAATGAATATAGGTACTGCCCGAAAACCACGCAAATTGAAGTCCAAAATTTGGAAAGAGGTGGTTCCGATATACAAACAGGGGAAGATTGTAGAAGGACAGTGCAAACATTGTAATGATATCTTTGCTGCCTCACGTAGTTCAGGAACTAACCACATCCATAGACATTTGAGAACATGCAAGACAAGAACTAGAATGCACGAGCTAGTGGCAAAAATGTCTGCCTCCGCGTCATCGCCTCAAGTTGCTGATTTAGGTAAATGGGAATTCAGTCAAGAAAAATCAAGGAGGGAGCTTGCAAACATGGTTGCTCTACATGAGTTCCCGTTCTCAATTGTGGAATACAATGGATTTCAGAAATTTGTCAAGTCCTTGAATCCTTTGTTTAAATTGGTTTCAAGAACAACAGTAAAAGAGGATGTCATAGAAGCTTTCAGAGAGCAAAGATCAGCTTTACGAGAAGAATTGAAGAACCGTGGTTCCCGAGTCTCATTAATCGCTGATATGTGGACGTCAAACCAAAGGGTGGGATATTTGTGCGTCACATGCCACTTCATCGACAAATCATGGAAGATTCAAAAAAGAATTATCAGATTTTCTATCATGGAGAAACCGCATGACGGTGTGCAGATGTACAATGTAATGCTGAAGAGTATTCAATATTGGAACATCAAAGATAAAATCTGCAACATCACACTAGATAATGCATCGGTCAACGGTTCAATAATGGATAATTTGAGAAAAAATTTGGACAAGAAACACTTGTTAATTTGTGGAGGTGCAATCTTCCATATCCGCTGTGCAGCTCATGTATTGAATCTCATTGTGCAAGATGGTTTGTGTGTAATGGAAGGGGTCATTGATAACATCAGGGAAAGTTTAAAGTACATCAGGAGCTCTGAAGCCCGAGAGAAACTGTTTGAGGATGTAGTTGAGAAGCTTGGTATCAAGTGTAACAAGATGCCCACGTTGGATATTTCATCCCGGTGGAACACGACATATTTGATGATTGATTCATCTTTGCCCTACAAAGAAGCATTTGTTGAGTTGGAAAAACAAGATATGCAGTTCATATACGCGCCTTTGAAAGATGAGTGGGATATGGCTGAAGAAATCCGAAAGTTATTGGAGACTTTTTGGGTAGCAACGAAGGTGGTGTCAGGTTCGAGCTATCCAACATCTAACCGATATTTCCATGAAATATGGAATGTCAAACTGCTATTGAAGAAACATGCTAAGAGCAAAAACAAAGTCATTGGACCTATGGTATCCGAAATGCAGAAAAAATTTGACAAGTACTGGAAGGAGTCCTATTTAGCAAATTGCATCCCTGTTATTTTGGATCCAAGGTACAAGTATGGCTTTGTTGAGTTTCGACTCAAGCAAGCATATGGTAATGATGTGGGAGAACATCTAAAAAAGGTGGATAAGGTCATCAAGGATCTCTTCGAGGAATACTCTCGTGAAATGGGGAAATGGGAGACTCTGTTGCTGCTAGTTCGGATGAAGAATTTGATGTGGATATGAAGTTGGAAGCTGATAATCCTCTAGCTGATTGGGAAGCTCATCTGAAAGTGCAAAAGAAACAAGTAACAACTGAGCTTGATAGGTACTTGAGTGAAGACCTCCTCCCCCAAAAAAAGATTTTGACATTTTGAGTTGGTGGAAAATGCATGCTCCAAAATATCCAGTTCTATCTTGCATTGCTCGTGACGTTCTAGCTGTTCAAGCATCAAATGTAGCATCTGAGTCGGCGTTTAGCACTGGAGGGAGAGTTGTTAGTGATTATAGGAGCAGGTTGACAAGTGACACTGTCAAGGCTTTAATTTGCTTGCAGGATTGGCTACGAGCAGCTGGTGAGTTTTCATAATACTTCCTGTCCCCGATAAAAAATATCTTTGCTATTCAACTGATGAATTTTCAATTTTGTAGACTCTTCATGCTTAAAAACAACAACCCCCACAGCTCTTAACGATGAACACTGCCAGGTAACGATGAACACTGCCAGCTATTATTCGTATTACTATTTGCACATATGTCAATCTTATGATCAGGTCTTGCTCTTTATTATTTTTTCAGGTTCTTGCGGTAATTCCAGAAAATGAAAATGTGGAGAGTACTTTTAGTACAGACCTCTTATAAAGGAGGAGCCAAACTGCCTTCGGAGTCAGTACTGAATGAAATGTTAAAGTCTTTTTATTTTCCTAACTTCTGAATACACAGTAGCTATCTAATCATTAGTTCAGTTGGTTCTGAAAATTTCAGAGAAAATTTCATACTGTTATGTGGATTTTTAATCTATCATGACTTGCAAAGTAATGCTCTACCTTCCTCTCTCTGGTCTGGTACCATAAGATCAGCATGGAGCGGCACGACTACTTCCTGCTGGTAACGACGACGACCTGCACAACTTTTGGCCGTCGCGTCGTTCAATTGTCTTTTGGACTGAAGAAGATTGTTTCATTGAGTTACATATTTTTTTTCAGACTGCATAACAGATTAATCATAAGATCAATAGCTGGCTAATCTGTTTTCATTCATGTGTGGTCTAAATGATGCATGTTCTTTAATCTCCCGTGAGAGCTTGGTACATGAATGTTTTGATAATACCAACTTTATTCTTTGAGAGCTGATTCATGTGCCGAATCATTGTGCTATTAAATTTGTTTGTTCATATTCTGTACAAAGATACAATTGCCTACAGATAGCTACGTGTCTTAGAGGTTTGTGATATGTTGATTGGATCGTTAAGCTGAAGCAGCTGGAGTAGCTGAAGTGAACAGAACGCGTCAGGTTGAAGCAGCTGATGCGTTTAGCGTGAAGCGGAAGCGGACAGTCCTGCTAATCCTGCATTACCTGCAAAGCCCGCTCGGTTTCATTATGCAGGAACCCACTTATCCTGCATAATCATGTTGCGGACACAGCGGATCATTGCAGGACCTCTGCAGACAGGCCCACTTGCATCCGTAGGTGCATCTCCTCCAATTCCAACGATCCAGGTGGTTGGGGCCGTAGTCGGCAGAGAGTTTCCGATGGCTTATACAACTCGCTATATGACGTTAGCCTGTGAAACGAATGGCTTGATACGCATGGGATAAACGGAGCAAACGAGCTCCGGTTCACTTCGGAGTTTTCGGACATTAGTGTGCATGTTCTGCTTAATAAAAAGAGCCTACTAGCATCGTTGTTGGTTGGTTGTTGAGTTGAATTAGCTCGTAAGACGTTAGTGTACTACATATACGGTGTATGACCCACATTTAATATGAAATAAAATATTTTATAATTGTAAATAATAATCGGGTCGTCCATCGGGTCACCCATGGGTATAGACTTGTATCCATACCCTGCCCACGACTAATCGGGTCGCCCATGGATACGACCCATGGGCGAATATGTAGACCCATACCATGCCCATTAGGCTCGGGTGCCCATGGGGCCGGCCTTAACTACAGTGATCTCACTATTTAAAAAAAAAGTATTTGAAAGTTTCAAACAAATCGAAAAAAAACATGCATATGCTCAATGCCATATATTCGTGCAAAATCTCAAAGCAAAATAGTTTGTCTATAATTTCAAATATCCAGCTTTTGTCATTTTTGTGTAACCCATAATATAAAAAATTCACATTATGAGTTTGCACGCTTGTAGTATAAATCATTGAAAACATGCGGATTTTTTCAGATTTTTTTGAAACTTTTAAATATATTTTTTGAATTTTTTAAAATGTGGGATTACTGGAACTCGGGAGGCAAAAACATTAGTAGTTTATTTTGGAACACCGAGTATACAACATAAACACACATAACTCCTACGCGTGCACAAACCACCACCACACACATTCGCACATCACCCACTGACAACAGAGTCGTGCAGCTCTAAGATTGACGAAGTCACTATAAACACCTCACTATCAAGATTAACTTTGTAGTCCATCAAAAGAATATTCCTTCTTAACCACACTTCGCAACTACCCACCTGACCATCTAACCACATGTTGGTTCTCATGCGAGCCAGTTCGGCAACACAATACCTACAAATGAATATATGCCTTTAGTATCCACAGTGTGGCCATAGCCAAATTTGCCACGTTAGATTCATTTGGCAACGATGCTATATGTGCGTTTCCTCTACAATGTCCACGGTGCCAAATTTACTATGAGTGGGACCTACTGCCAGGACTCGACAGTCCTAGACATACTCATCGATAGAAGGAGGAGGAGGATTGGAGCTCGGGTGCTCAGACGAAGAACATGTAAAGGAAATTGATAAAATTGGTAAATTGGAAATAACTAAATTTTGGTTTTTGGATTGCTTGATCCTCCCATCCACCCCACCTGCCTTTTATATCCAAAGACAGGCTCAAGCAAATTACAAGTTTGTCCCTGAACTACAGCAGTACATCGATAAACCTACGGATAGAAAGGTAAACTACTGACGTAGCATCAGGTCCATTGATTCCTTGAGCTTCATCTCAGCCGTTGAAGGGTGTTCTAGATGATGAACAGTTACTGAAGATGGAATTAGGCTGTCGGAGTCCTGACAGATCCCCCCCCCCCTTAAGCCAAGACCTCAGGGCTTGAATTTAGGAAAAGTTGCTTGTATGAAAGCTGCATCTTCCCAAGTTGCATCCTCTGGATTCATGTTTTCCCAATGTATCAGCCATTGAGGAACTGCTACATCATAAGTACCATTGCGGCGGGGTATCTGACGGCGTTGCAAGACTGACGTGGGGGTTGTCTTCACTTTTCCATCTTCTGAGACAAGTGGTAATTTGGCATTTGGTACCGCATTGCGTCCCAGATGTTTTTTCAGTTGATTTACATGAAAAACATCATGCAATTGAGCCTCTGCTGGCAAGTGCAGTTTGTAAGCAACAGAACCTATTTTTTGCTGAACTCTAAATGGTCCATACCACTTGGAGGGTAACTTCAGTGAATTTCGCAGACCAAGAGCAGTTTCTCTGTAAGGTTGCATCTTCAGGTAGACAAAATCACCAACCTCGAATGTTCTTTCGGTTCTATTTGCATCTGCATATTTCTTCATTCTGTTCTGTGCCTTCATGAGGTTCTGTTGCAATTTCTGGAGCATGTTTTCCTTCTCGAGCATGGTTGCTGCTGTATCATCAGAGATGTTGCAGGGTACAGCTAAATGATGTAGCAGAGGAGGTGGGTACTCATATAATGCCTCAAATGGGGACATGTTAATGGCAGTATGATGGGAGCAATTATACCACCATTCAGCAGCAGCTAGCCAGTTTGTCCACTTCTTGGGTTCCTGAAAAGTCATGCATCTCAGGTATTGTTCCAAACACTGATTAACCCTCTCCGTTTGACCATCAGATTCTGGATGATGTGCTGACCTGTAGTTGAGTGTAATGCCCATTGCTCCGAATAATTCCTTCCACAAGTTGCTGGTGAAAATTCTATCACGATCGCTCACAATGCTTGCAAGTTGCTGGAGTTTCACAATGTTTTCCATGAGACTATCTGCCACTTTGTTGACTGTGTATGGATGTGAAAGAGGAATGAAATGAGCATATTTTGTTAATCTGTCCACTACCACCAAGATGACATCTTTGCCTTTTGATTTTAGAAGGCCTTCAATGAAATCCAAACTGATATCTGCCCATTTTTGCTTGGGAATCGGTAAAGGACTTAATAGTCCAGGGTATGGCAGCTTTTCTGACTTAGAAATTTGACAGGTTGGGCACTCTGCTACAGCGGTTGTGATGAATGATTTCATACTTGGCCAATAAAACACCTTCTTGATCTTGAGCAAGGTAACTCGCAGACCTGAATGACCTCCAAACGAAGAAGAATGAAAGGTGTGAAACAGTCTGAGGCGTAGATCTGTAGTAGTGCCAATGTAAATCATGTCCTTGTATCGGAGCAACCCTGACTGCGGTTTGACATTAGTTACGCTGTCAGGATGTAGTGCCAGCTTCTGAATTAGTTCCTAGCAGACCTTGTCATCTTCATAGGATGCGGTGACCTGTTCCAACCAAGTTGGTATGGCAACCGACACTGCGTGACAATGAACAGTGTCAGACCGCTTATGCACAGTAGTATCTTGTGTTTCCTCTTGAAACTGTCTGGAAAGCGCATCTGCTGCTATGTTTTCTGCTCCTTTCTTATACTCAATGGTATAGGTGAATTCCAACAGCTTTAACATGAGCTTGTGTTGAATCCCTTCAAGTAAACGCTGGCTTCCCAAGTACTTCAGACTTTGCTGGTCTGTTTTGATAATAACCTTGTTGCCAAGGAAATAATGGCGCCACTTTTTTAGTGCTTGCAGGATTGCTAAGGCTTCTTTCTCGTATATTGATTCAGCAGCTGCTTTAGGACCTAAGCTTTGGCTGAAGTAAGCTAGAGGTCTACCTTCCTGCATCAACACAACTCCCAGTCCAGAGTGGCAAGCGTCTGTCTCCAGGACAAAAGGCTTGGAAAAATCAGGTAGTTTGAGGAGAGGAGGTGTTGACATGGCTAACTTAAGCTGTTCGAAAGCCCTCTGTTGTGCTTCACCCCAGTGGAAGTTGTCTTTTTTAAGAGCTTGGTAAAGTGGCTGACAAATAAGGGCATATCCCTTGATAAACTTTCTGTAGTATCCAGACATACCCAGAATTCTTCTCAGTTTTTTTTATTGTGTCAGGCACCTTCCACTTAGCAATGGCAGCTATTTTAGCTGGATCTGTGGCCACCCCGTCACCAGAGATGATATGGCCTAGATATTCCACTTGTGGCTGACCAAAACTACATTTGCTGCCTTTAGCCTTCAGGTTGTGACTTCTGAGAGTTTCCAGCACAACCTTGAGATGGTGTTCATGTTCTTGGACAGTCGGGCTATACACAAGAATGTCATCGAAGAAGACCAACACGAACTTCCGCAGATAAGGAGCAAAGACCTTGTTCATCAGTGCCTGGAAAGTCGCTGGAGCGTTGCTCAAACCAAACGGCATCACTTTGTATTCATAGTGGCCGAAGTGAGTTGAGAAAGCTGTCTTATCAATATCTTCCTGTTTTATCCGTATTTGGTGGTATCCCGACCTCAGATCAAGCTTGGAAAATATGATTGCCCCATGTAATTCATCCAAGAGATCCTCTATAACTGGTATGGGAAATTTGTTTTTGATTGTCAAGTCATTGAGACCTCTATAATCAACACAAAGGCGCCAGGATTGGTCTTTCTTCTTTACCAGGATGACAGGTGACGAAAAGGGACTGCTGCTTGGCTGAATTTCCTCATTTTGCAACATCTGCTTGATGATAGCTTCAATTGTTGTTTTCTGGCTATGTGACATCCTGTATGGCCTGATGTTAGGTGCTTTTGCATCAGGTAGTAGAGGTATGGAATGATCAGTCTCACGTTGGGGAGGTAAACCTTGAGGAGGAGAGAAAATATCAGGAAACTCCTGCAGCAGACTGTCCAAAGATGGGTGAACTGGTGCTGTTTCCAAATCAGGCAATTTGTTCTCAGTTTCAGGGAGATGATATAACACATAGCCCTCAGCATTCTGTGCCATCAATTTACAGCATTCTTTTGAAGAAATGAGGATGTTGGTCGCTGGTAACATGTGATCAGCAAAAGTATGAGTTGTGCCCTTATCCATTAATGTAATGGTTCTAGCTAAGAAGTCGAACGTGACTGGGTTATGCTCCTTGAACCAGTTAACTCCAAGTATTGTATCTGCACCTTGAAGCTACAATATGCGGAAATCTGCATGGAACTGTACTCCATGTATAGTAAAGGCACAATTATAAGCCATGGCTTCAGAAACCAGTGAACCTCCTCCCGCCACTGTAACTGTTTTCGCTGGAACAGGAGTAAGTGGAATATTGTGTTTGATCGCAAACTTGTAATCCATGAAGGTATTTGTACTGCTAGTATCTGCCAAGGCAACAGCTTTGCAGTTTTTGAGGTTGAGCAATAAGGACAGTGCAGCATCAGTTGGTGAACCAATATAAGCAGCAGCTGAAATTTGCATCATATTGATGTTATCTGGTTGCTCAGCTTGGTTTTCATCCTGTTGCGGTTGTTCCGGAGCTGCTTGGATTGGAATTTCTGGTTCAGGGGGCTGTGCTTCATCATCAGAATTGCCCTGCATCAGCAACAGATTAAGAGACTGTTGCATGCTTGGATTGGAATTTCTGGTTCAGGGGGCTGTGCTTCATCATCAGAATTGCCCTGCATCAGCAACAGATTAAGAGACTGTTGCATGCCTTGACATCTGTGTCCAAGTACCTAGTAAGCAGGACAGTACCAACATTTCTTTGGTTCACGTGGTCTGTCAGGTATGTTCCTGTTTCTGTTCTCTCTGACTGGAGCATTGCGATTAGGAGGAATGAAAGCTGGAGGTGCAACTTGTGGTCTTCTGATGTTGGACAGATAAGCCTTTTCATACAAACGTGAGTACCAGTAAGCAGATATCAAAGTTGTTGGCTTCTGTCCGAGAACTGTGTGTTTGATGTTCTCCTTCAATCCACTGACAAATCGATCCACGAAGAAGTCCTGTGGCAAATAGGAACGTTCTCGTTTCATGATCTGCATCCAGTTTTCATAAGCAGTAATATAAGCATCCACCGTAGTGATTTGCTTCAGATGCTGGAGTTGATCCATTGGGTCGACAGCTAGGTTGTCAGGGAACCTCTCAATTAGGATTTGACAGAGACTTGGCCAACTGATGGTTTGCAAATCGATGCCTGCACTGCTGAGCCATGTCTTGGCTTGTCCTCGGATGTGTGCCAGTCCCCAACGCACACGTTGCTCTTCAGGAATCCCCACTAATGCAAAGATGTCTTCGCATTCTAAACGCCAAGCGCGAGGAGCAGTTCCCAGAAACAGAGGCAGTTCGACAAGTGGGGTGCGGATCTGAGGTTCAGACATGTGGTGTTGAGGTGCAGGTGGCTGGGTTTCTTGTATAGGAGGTGGCGTTGGTGGTTTTGGTGGTTGGTTGTGACGGTGTTGGGAATGATCTTGGGGTGGTGGTGTGGTATGCTGGATGATTGGTTGGTTCTGGTAAGGGTATTGTGGTGGTAAAAGAGTGGGAATGTAGTAAGGGTTGTAGTTCGGCATGGGTGGGTAAAAAGGAGGTGGTGGGTATTGGTATGGGTTGTAATATGATGGTGGAGGTTGTTGTGGTTGATAGTAGCTAGGTTGGGTGTAGGGAGTGGTGTATTGGGTGTAGGATTGTTGTGGTTGATGATTGTCAGAGGTGGTGGTGACTGAAGTTGAAGCTTTGTCGGTTTGGGCATTGTGTCGAACAGGTGGTGGCGATGGCGGATGTGGAAGCTGGTCGGGAGTGAGGTTGCCCAGCTGTGGCGGGAAGGGTGGGTGGTGGCTTGAGTTCGGAGGTGTAGGGATCTCGGTGATGGGTGATAGGGTATGATTCTACAGTGGTGGCGGTGTCGAAAAGTTGCGCCTTTGCACTGCGGCCGCGGCGCTATCAGATTCCGAGCTCTGTCCTGCACTGCGTTGTGGTGCAAAAGACGTAGCCATGGACGCCATCAAGCTGGTTAATTTAGCGACCTCACCTTGCAGAGATGTGAGCGCTGCTGTCGACGACGCCGTATGGAGATCCAGACGCTCGCCGATGGCGACGACCACCTGGTCGCGGCGGATCTGCTGCTCCCGTCGCGCCGCATCTGCCTCTGCGGCAGCTTCGACGTACGCAGCGTGTGCTTGCGCCAGCACCTCAGCGTCGTCCTGGAGTTCTTGAACTGCAGCTCGTTCGCATGAAGCCGAACGTGAACGGCGTGGTGCCATCGTCGGAGAAGAGAAGGCTGGGATTTTACCACCGAGTCCGGTGACTCAGGAACCAGAAGAAGAACTTGATCGCCGCTCGGATCAAGAAGAGGGAAGGGAGGGTGGGAATCGCAGCGCGACCGCTGGCTCTGATACCACCGTGTCAGGACTCGACAGTCCTAGACATACTCATCGATAAGGAGGAGGAGGATTGGAGCTCGGGTGCTCAGACGAAGAACATGTAAAGGAAATTGATAAAATTGGTAAATTGGAAATAACTAAATTTTGGTTTTTGGATTTGCTTGATCCTCCCATCCACCCCACCTGCCTTTTATATCCAAAGACAGGCTCAAGCAAATTACAAGTTTGTCCCTGAACTACAGCAGTACATCGATAACCCTAGGGATAGAAAGGTAAACTACTGACGTAGCATCAGGTCCATTGATTCCTTGAGCTTCATCTCAGCCGTTGAAGGGTGTTCTAGATGATGAACAGTTACTGAAGATGGAATTAGGCTGTCGGAGTCCTGAAACTTACCAAAGAATAAACAAATGCTGAGTTTCATCTCTCTCTACCAAAGAATCGTCTCTGCCATGGCGCGAGAGAACAAAGGCAAGCAACAGTTTGCAATGTTTTATTCCGTTCGTGGATTTGGCGTCGACGCAGCTACTTGCGCCGGCCCCCGAATATTTGGTTTGACATCAATTGGCATCGGTCTCACAGTGATGCCAAACGCCAAATTCTTATTTGGCATCGATATTTGGCTACACACTGTGGCTGCTCTTAGATGCAATGGTGTAGATCCACTTATACGAGTTAATACACACTTTTTCCCCTAGAAGATTGCAAATAAGTTTAGCATTTACCTCCGGCGTAACCCTTAGTCCCTTACGAAGACCTGTGTAAATAAAATAAATAATAGCCACGGACTAGTCTTGCTCTTTTATAGAACTATCTTATGTCATCACAAAATCCAAAAGGCATCAAAGCCTATGGCACTCCAGCTTATGATACTGCATAATTTCCTCATTAACCAGGCCAGTTTAAGAGAATTGCACGGGTAACATCAGATAATAGTCATCAAAGCCTATGGGACTCCAGCTTATGATACTGCATAATTTCCTCATTAACCAGGCCAGTTTCAGAGAATTGCACAGGTAACATCAGATAATATTCATCAGTTATCCTCTCATAGTTGCTCTGCTTTCTTTCTTCGAAACAAATATGTCATTTGCACCCTCCTGTTCCCATAATTCAAGAATTTCTGATGCTGCTGGCATCGCTTCATATGAACTACTATTACCATATGAGTTCATGGAATCTAGAACTCTGTCTATTGCAGATACTTGTGTGTCCCAATGCCCAATATTACATTGCTCATTTTCTTTGTTTCCAGAATGCGAATCACATAATACAATGTCCCCACCCAAGCCAGTTTTCGCAACTAATTCAGGGATATCAGTACTGGAATCAGAGAATTCACTACTACCTTTGTCACCAGGAAATATGTTCGTGCTCGATGACTCCTTGCAAGAGAGCTGATCTTGTTCCATCAGATTGCTACTAGAAGATTTATCTACTTGAGGTTCTTCAGTATCACCAGATTTTTCTTGCCCCAAGGTTGTCGCACATTGGGACTGCAACACTCTTAAAAAACCATGTGCAGGTTCTGTTTTGATGGTTTCACTAGCACAGAGTTGCGTTATAAGGTCTTTCAACGCATCCACACTAAATCTATTCAAATTTTGCTGAAGCAGATCACTCCATTGAAGTTCATCGACATTGACTGAAGCCGCAGCCATAGCATTCATGAGATGCAGTGTCCTTCCGTAGTCACTTTGAGCAATTGTTTGGCAAATGTTTTCAGTGAACAGCTGTACATCGGGGATTTCTCCTTTTTCAAGTATTGAATCGAGTGCATGCTCCAGCAAATAGGTCTGCAAACAAAATCACAGTGAGCAAATAATTTCTGCACTTGGTCACCTTCACAGCAAGCACACTTCACAACAGTTGCCAGCAGGCTATAAATATTTGGAATGCCCTCCCTTGAGGTTAGATGTACAAAATAGTAAAAACTTGAAAAGAAGGTTTCCCAATGAAACTGAAACTGGATATGAAAGCAATAAAACAACTTGGATGACGATGAGGATCATTCTAAGGTAGAATTTGAGGCGCCACATTTCCTTTGAAAGTACCACCTCCGTCTCAAAATATAAGACATTTTGGTAGGCTATTTTATCCTACCAAAACATCTTATATTTTGGGATAGAGGAAGTAACAAATTGTCACAGAAATGGGGACGGACCCATATTACACTATTTGATAACAAACAGATATTAAACTCCATGATGAACACAACGTTACTTCTAATTTTTAAATAAGATGTAGAGGCCATATTTGCAAAAATACCATATAACATATTATCCAACGGAAATTTGGTTTGACCTAGTACTGTGTTAAGAATCGAACCACCAAGTCATATATATCAAAAAAGAACAGCAGGTAGTGGATTATAAACACACCTTTCCAGCTCTGGATGCCTTGATGAGCAACCATGAATATTTCCTTTGATCTAGATGGTGATGAGAGAGAGTCATTTGCCTATAAACATTTTCGAAATATTCCCACTGTTGGGCAGATGCAGATGCTTCAAGTATAGAGCTGTATGTATATGCGTCCGCGTTGAGTGATGAATGACTATGGATACGTGGCTGAGAACTAGAAAAGCTATATGTGGTGGTCTCAAACAAGTCTTTTGCCTTCCCAAACATATCACAACGTCCATACACTTTTAGCATGACATTTATGGTCCCAATATTTGGAGTGCAGTAGTCCTTCATTGACTCAAATATCGAGATACACTCAGATATATATCCACCATCAAAGGAGGCTAAGATCATGCCAGTAAATGCGAACTCCAGTGGTTTAGTGAGGCGAAGCTGTTCCAACTTCTCAACCTGAAACAGAAAAATTATCATAAAAAATCCGTCTATTTTCTTTACTCTCCCAGTCCCCACAAGGAGATACTGCTTGCGTAATAAGGATACAAATGTAATGCCGGCTCTTTGCAAAAGTAAGATTAATTAAAATGACTGGGAAGAAAATGGTGCGGGAGTGGGGCTACTAAGCAAAACCCGCAACGGAAGAGGAAAGAGCATATCAACGGTACTATCTGTTCTAGAGACTAGAATATATGACGCTGATGACAAACTCACTGTTTTCTATAAGCAACTTTGACCAACAACTTCCGTAGTACTTATTTACTAAAGTACTTTTTATTTTTCAAACTTCACATCAAAATCTCTATTGGTACAGTTGCCATATAATTAATTTAATTAGTTTGGTACAAATTATCAGTAAAAGATAGGGGAAGTTCAACCACTCAAATTCCAAAATACCATGTACTTGTGAGCAGAGGGAGTAAGAGACTATAAATATACATTTGAAGCATGTTGAAAAAGCTGGCACCTGAAATAAATCTGAAAATTAGAACAAACTGTTCTGAGGTGTAAGACCTCCAAAACTAAACATCACCATTGGTATTGGTAACATCTGAGTTTTTGCACGGCGAAAACTCAACTTTCAGCAGTTTGATCAATGCCACTTGAGGTGACATGAGCCCTACTGGGCACAAAGCCATACCTAGTGGCGTTATCAGAGCATTTTGTTTTCTTCAGCTTTTGTGCCATCCAAAAGAAATCGATCACATGTTTTTCCTAATCTTGGTACCACATATGACATGGTTCTCGATGAAGAAATAATAAAATCATACAACTAGCGCAAACCCCAAAAGGCAGCGATATCTGACTAAATGCATAATCATTCACAAACCTGCAACATAGCATCTTTCCACCTTCCTTTATTGCAAAGACAGCAAGCAAGTTCATAGTACACACTTGCAGCTCCAACAACTCCTCTTTGTTCCATGTCTTGAACTGCTTCAACTGCTTCATTTACTTTCCCTTGTTCCCAGAAGGCTCTTACTAGCACTGATTGAAAAAGTTAGAAGGTCAACAGTCAACTACATAACCGAAATTTCAAATAGTATATCCAACTACAATGCACGAATACAGTACACCAGACGAAGCTTACTGCAATGCTACCTTTATAAGTTATCGCTCTTGCAGGTACCCCTTTTCTCTGCATCTTTTCAAAGAACTTCTGGACAAACTCATATTTCTTGGCTTTAAGCATAACCTTTCAGAAAGCAGCTCCAGTAAGAATAAGTAATATGCCATAACAGATCAAAGATTCAACTAAGGAAAACCACCATCTTTTTCTTAAAATTGATACCATGTTAGTTGCTTGAGAGTGGAACAAATTGGACAACAGGGAGGTTTGACCATATTAGAATATCACAATGGTTTTTGAGTATATGAAGATATGAGATACAGGACATGTACAAGAGGAGGAAGATGAATAACTGACATAGGGGAACATAGGCAGGACAAGATCAGAGCACTGGAAGTATAGAACATTGTAAATAGAGACCAACGCTTCTAAACCAGATGCATGTATATGGCTTGAATAAAATATGCAATAAGACAGACCTGGCTAACTAGAAGTTGTGGTTATTAAAAATAAACATAATTTGTCAATAATATATAACTGTCTAGATCGTAGTTTCCATCATACCTTAATTCTTAACAGATTGTTCAGTGCTGATATTTTAAAATATGCTAATAATCAAATAAGTTAGTGATATCCTTATCGAGTTATGAATGCCACAAAGATCTGTAAAGATGTTGACCAAACAAGAATAGATGAATGCTACCAGATTAACTAAATATCAATACCAGTGATCAAGTAAACATCGTTACCTCCATTGCCAACCCAAATGTCGCACCTGTAGGCGTCAATCCACTGAATCGCATTTTCTGGAACACCCAAAATACCCCTTTCCACTGTTGTGATAATACGCATGCATTAAGAACCTATAAAACCAAAGGTCAGAGTGACAAGACAATCATGTTTCCAACAAGATCGAGACTTCTTCGGACATGGAACTAGGAAAAAAATGACAAGAAAAGCTTCACAAGCTACCCTCACCGAGTTATAAACGAGAACATCCGGCTCCAACAAAGGATCCCAATCTCTACGTCGCATCAGCATTACCCTTTTTGAAGGCTTTTGTCTCATATTATCTATTATCTTAATTAGCTCACTGAGAAGGCCAGCTCGACCAAGTGTAACAGCGATACTATGGTATGCAGCCATATCGGGATATATTTGAGCATCTCCCTGATGTGAAGCAACAGAAAAACGTTTATGCCATTTATTTTTCTTGGTTTGGGAAGGAGGGAAGATGTAAAATAATAAATTGATTAATTTATTGTGATTATGGGGGAAAAAACTACCCGCATGATGGTGAAAACTCGAAGTGCTTCAGTTGGCATCGATGCTTTCCCAAGGATTGAGAGTAACTTTGTATAAACAAACCTAGATATGGAATAGTTCTATTAGTTACTGTCATTGACATTCCCGGACAACTTCATTTTATAAATTATGCTTGCAGTGGCCGGAAAGAAAGAAGTGGGTAGAATATGAACGCATAAACAGAAAAATACCTGCTTCTTCGATGCTTGTAGCTGTTCTCATTGTACACCCATTCAGTAAAGCAACAGCCTGCCTCCAGTTTCCTTTAGCCTCAAGCCCTTTCAGTATTTGTAGTAGATTATCTTCATTATATATCAGGTCAGCTTGTTTCATCATTTTAGTAAGCCTCCAATCACCCAAACTTAGTTCCACTTCATTGAGCCTGGTGGACAAACTTGTTTATTCGATAATGGAAACGCGACTCTTCACATATCATAGCTGACGTGGTACAGATGAAGAGATACTCGTCCTTGAAGGACAAAAGTACTTGATAATGGTATAAGGATAACGAAGATGCACAGTCACTAGAACGCCTGTAACCCTCCTAGGAGGATGTAAACGAACTCTATCTTTTCAATGAAATAAAACGCAAAGAATCCTTTGCGTTTTCTCGAAAAAAAAGTTAAGTGCACACAAGTGTTCGCTCATATAAAAAATGTATAGCTATCAGATGCAAATCCCTGCGAAATCTATCAATTAATTGCCGTAAAGGTGTCTGCCGCGTGGATTTAAAACAAGCAAGTCAGTTTTCGTGATTTCATTGTTGGTAGGTTCACACTCGCACTGGGGTTCCAGCTTGCAATCATACAAGTATCAAGTCATCCTATTCCTCATGTTATTGAGTACAGTAATTAACAACAAAATTTGAGAAGCAGGCCGCAGCCAACACTACTCCAGAGCAGAACGTCATGAAAGAGTAGCAAGCGCAGGAGACATGGCTTACCTAGTCACCAGCAACTCAATCTTCCTCTCCTCGTCCCCCACTTCCGAAATCCAGCCGGAGCCGACACGCCTCTGCTTTCCCTTGGCATCCTCCGCCTCCTCCTCCTTTTCCACGTCGTCGTCAAGAAGCCACTGGAATCCGCCACCCCTCCTCCCCTCGAGCATCTTCCGCAGGCCATCGAGCCCTTCCTCGCCGAGGCCACGCGCGGCGGGCCCGCACCGCCGCGGGCACCGTCCCAGGGCCGCCCCATCAGAGCGCGGTACTCCTCGGCGGCGGCGCGTAAGCTGGCCTCCTCCTCAGCCTCTAGCGCCTCCTCCTTCGGCGGCGCGTTGGCGGCGGAGGTGTCCTTCCTCGCGCGGCGGAGCGACTTGTGGGCCTCCTTCTTGCGGAGGGCGTGGAGGATCTTGGGCGTCGCGGATACGCCCTTGCGGAGGAGGCGACGGCGCAGCGTCTCGGCGGTCGGCGTCGGGCGGGGCTTGCGGCTGGGGGCTGGGTTGGGGTTTTGGAGGTGGAGGGAGAGGTGGAAGCGAGGGGAGGGCGAGGCGATAGCCATGGCCGGAAACGCGCGGAATGCAGCAGGCAGCAGCACTGCATCTGCAGCAGACTAGAGTGCTTCTCGCTGGGGTACTTGAGCTGGAGGTATTGGGCCACGAAAGATTAAAATCCGCAGCTATCCATCCCCTTAGTCCTCCGTTTGCTGGGCCGGCCTATCACACAGATTTTTTTTCTGCTTCCTTTTTCAATCCTTCTATCGCTAAGAATTGGTTACTTACCTAATGCACAAATTTGACTAAAAAACCTGATGCATAAACATTTTGTGTGTTTAGATATAAAGTCGAGAAATGCGAAGGCACGCAGAAGAAGCAAGGTCCATAAAAGGGGAAAAACACAAAATGATATAGAATGGCGGGTTTCCATGAAGAGGTCGGACAGTCCGAGGTAGAAAAATCGGAGAATCCTGTGAAAAAAATGAGAGCCCCCAGATAGTGGCCTGGATGGAACCCAGGATTGGCTCCCTGGAAGACATGAATACAACACAATGACCGTGTGATGCAAATCAAAAAACATGGTACATAGTTATCTGCATATAGATTTGAAAGGGTGCATGTTTTAGCCACAAGTTCCTAATGATCTTGCAATTGTGGTGTATAGGCTCTGTGATGTGCTTAATGGATGGGCTATCTTGCAAAAAAGCCAAGAACGAGGAAAACTTGAAGCTGGGGTGGCGATGATTCAACAGGCGATGAGGGAGGCGTTCTCCGGGTCTCATGACTAGGCAACCACTTCACAAGATTGACGAATTGAGCTCGGTTGGCTCTTCTGCTAGTTATTATTCTTCATTTGTATTTTGCTGTGCACTTAGTGCCCTTAGACCTTAAAACTTTCTTGTTGTGCCACTTACTGTAGGGTGTGGTAGGAAGTGCAACACTTCTATGTGTTTGCACCTAACCGACCGAAGATTGTTAATTTTTTCTTCTATTTTTTCTCCTGTTTTTAAATTGTAAAATTGGCGGTTCCTTTAAACGAAATCAACGAGCGGGACTCGCTTGGTAAAAAAAAAAAACTTCGAAAGGGTGCGTGCAATGGCTAGGTGTGCGTTGTTAGCCCGATCTGGTTTGATTTCCAAGCAGTAGGTTCATGTACGGCGAGTGCAATCACCTCTAGATGTCCCGTGTGTCATTTTGTTTTTCGGTGGCAAAGCACGGGTGGTTGCTTCTTGCTTGTAGTAGGCATACAAAGAGAGTATAATTAAGTTTCTTGCGTGTAAATCAAGTACTGTATAAACTTTATTAAATTCTGCATCGGTTTTGAAAATAGAGTGCGAGAACAGTACGATTTATATGTCTAAGAAGTAGCACAGGGATGCAAAATAGCCCAGTTAGCTTTTTTTTAGAACCATGCAAGAGTATTGCATGTATTATATTAGAAGAGGGAAAGCCACCGAAGTAGCTAAAGTGCTAGTCTCTTACAGAACGACCAAAAGAAGAACACAAACAGCACAGCACTGTCGAACTACGCGACCAAATCGAGCACACAGAGGGACAGGAAAACAAAACGAGCTTAAATCCCAGGTAGGATCAGACGTCCTGCACTAGCTGTCGACCATAACTTGGCCTCCTCCTTGATGTGGTTGATTAGAACATCAATTGGAATATCCCAGTTAGCTAGTCGTTCTTCGACTCGGAGACGAATGGTGTGGCACAGAGCCGCAACGGCGACTTGCGGCGGAGGCCGAGGCCATCCGCCTCCGTCATGTCCACCTCGGTGACGCCCTCCGGCAGAGACCAGTCGAAGTGGTAACAGAGTTGCACGAGCGCCATCTGCAGGACGGGGAGCGCATAGGAAACGCCGGGGCACATCCTCCGACCGGCGCCGAACGGCAGAAACTCGTAGTCGCTCCCCATGAAATCGACGGTGCTACCTTGGAACCGCTCAGGCTTGAACTCCTCAGGGTCCTCCCAGTATCTTGGATCTCTCCCAATAGCCCAGGCATTCACAATGATGCGCGAACCAGCCGGTATCGTGTAGCCGTCGACCTCGCACGCCTCGACGCTCTCCCGGGGCACCAGGAGCGGCACCGGAGGGTGCAGCCTGAGGTTCTCCCTGATGACGAGCTTCAGGTAGGGCAGACGGGCTGCCTCCATGTCGGTCTCTCCGATGGTCGCCCTGCCGCGGAACGCCTCCCGGATCTCGCGCTGCAGCTTGTCCATCACCCTCCGGTTCCGCATCAGCTCCGCCATGCCCCAGTCCAGCGACGACGCCAGCGTGCCCGTTCCAGCCACGAACATGTCAAGTATGACGCCCTTGATGCTATTCGTGCTTAGGCTGAACCCTAGGCCACCTTTCTCTTGCAGGCCGATGAGAACATCGACCAGGTTCTCCTCTACGGCGCCGCAACTAGCTCGGACGCCTTTCCTCTCTTCTAGGACCTCGTTCATGGTGGAGTTCAGCGTCCCGTGGACATTCTCTAGGGTGCGGCGCATGCCGGTCGCCGTGGCGAGGAAGGAGCGGCAAGACGGGAAAAGGTCGGGGATTTTGAAGCCGCTGGCCAGTGCGACGCCGGACTTGATCGCCGACAGGAACTCTTGGGCGCTCCTCTTCCTCTGCCTTTTTCCGAAGGATGCGCGGGAGACGATGCCGATAGCTATGCCGTAGAAAGTCATGGTGACGTCCACGGACGTTGATGGCCCGACCGCATGGATCTCTTCGACGTGACTCCTCACCTGCATACAACTTAAGTCAGGGTTCGGGTTGTAATAATCTCTCACAGTCACAGTTGACTTAGCTAAGATCCGATCCGATCCTCTGTACCAGTTTTTTCTACCTTGACGTTAGCGCGCGGATGATTGTGACGGACCCATGTAGTCGATATTCCTAGCAAGTGTACGTGTGTGTATGCAACTATGCATGCAACTCTTACTCTTTGGTTAACTGCAGGGACGAGTGGACGACCGTACCTCTTGTTCTCTGATGTGCCGGAAGGAAAGGACACGGCTGGGGCTCAGTATCTCGGCAGCGCAGAGCTGCCGGAGCTTGCGCCAGTAGGTGCCGGAGGGCGAGAAGAGGATGTCCGCACAGTCGTAGAGCACGATCTCCCCGGCGAGGAGCCTGGGGCGGGTGGCGAAGTTGGCGTCGTGCGTCCTGAGCACCTCCCGGGCCATCTCCCTCGACGACACGACGACGAGAGGGGTCTCCCCGAGCTGGAGCATCATGAGCGGGCCGTGGACGCCGGCGAGGTCCCTGAGGGCGCGATGCGGTAGCACGTTCACCAGGTGGTGCATGCTGCCGATGATGGGCAGCTTCCACGGGCCCGGCGGTGTCCTCACTTTCGGCCGGAGAGAGAGCTTGAGCATCTGGAGTAGCACGACGGCGACCACGGAGAGGAGGAGTGCTTGGTACAGGAGATCGGCCATGGCTGCTTAGTGAGCTGCTGCGCGTGTACATTTAGGTTGTCAGCTGTACCTCACATATATAGTGACCTATGGCGTTGACAACGGAACCTGATTAAGGTGGGCGGGAGGACTTTGTTTCGCGGTGATGACTTTCTTGCACTAATCGTAGCCTCATCTCAGTTCTAGTTCTTACTACGTCCTCGGTGCTCATAAGCTCATTAGTGCAACGCCGTCCATCCGCAGCTGGCAGCTGCTGACTTTTCTCTTCCGTTGATTCTAGCTTGTTCATTTATAATTGACTGATTTGATTAGGTCCTTTGCTTGAATTGACGAAACGAACAAGCTTCGAATACAAAATTTCGATAGTACACAATACTGAACTAGTGACTGAGTCCAACGATAGACGAAGTCAACGTTCTCGTGCAAACACTGGCATTTCTTAGCTAGACTAGATTTCGGCAGTGTCTTGGGAAACAGAGGGTCATGACTGGCCCGGCCCTGTGCCAAGAAGATGGCCCATTTGAATACGCTAGAGATGGATTCCGGCGAGCGACGAACTCCAAATAAATCAACACGACAAGGAAAGATGAGGACAAGTCATCGAAGACAAAGCATGGCAAATGAACAGTCGCCCTAGACCCTAGTAATATGGCGAAATCAAATCCCACTTGACGTCTGCACTTTTTTTAGGGGAACACGTGGACTTTATTGATCACTTATGTCATTACAAATATGCACCCGAATACACTCCGGGCACTACCACGCGACACCACACTAGAAAACTCGGAGGACCTAATAAGCAAGATAGTGAGCAGGAACATTAGCACCATGGTACACATGAACATAACAATAGCACCATGGTACACTTTATTGATCACTTTTTAGATGTATCTATACATGTAACATGTTTAGAGACATCCACATGTGGATAAATGAAAGTCATCTGATTTAGAACAGCGAGAGTACATATCAATTAATTAAAAATAGCAATGCCAGATGAAACGTTTCTTCAGAAGGTTTTTGCTTACTATCAAGCTATAAACTCCTGGAACTCAATTTCATCCCTTGTGCTCAAGGTAATATCAACATCCCTATTGTCCGCCAGCGGATCAAGTAGAGCAAGTTGTATGAAACATATGCCTCCTTGGAAGATGAAACATTTCTTCAGAAGGTTTTCCTAGTATATATCAGCCCAACGATAGGTCTAATGCGTCTGGGGGAGTTATCAGGACCCTAGCGACAAAACTGTGAAGAAATCAACACCAAAACTCAATTTAGTCAAGATTGAAGAGATGTATGTCGGTGCGAAGCTCCGAGAGGCGCTCATCTTCTATCTAACACTCTCGCTTCCTCTCTACCGCTTCACGAGTTATGAAGAAGTGATCTACGTTGATTAACCATGAGACGAGAGTGGAGTTCCCAAACGTTGTTTTTGACTTTCTAGCAAAAGGTTATAGTGGTCAAATGCCCGATTTTGGCTTTTCTTTATTTTCTTATCTGTTGTAAGGCTATTAAGTCAGGGATGTAAATTCTTGGAGCTCATTCTTAGTTTATTGGGTTAAACCCTACCCGCCAGTGTTTCTGGCTCGCCCTCAAACGTCTCTTCATTCAGCTAATATATGTCTTTACTGTTTTGAGTGCACTGTTTGAATCTGTCGTCAGTCGTCCCAGCTAGGAGCTGACAACAATTACCTTAGATGTCTGTATACATGTATCATTCTGTTATTAGGTGGCAAAAGCACATGCCATTTGCTAGTAGGCATACAAAAAGAGTGTAATATGGTTTATAAAAAACCTTAAGTTTACAGAGTAAATTCTATTCAGTTTTACAACGGTTCTGAAATAGGACGTGGATCTCCTCCCACAACAGTACCAATTTCTATGGGCCTAAAAAGTAGCACAAAGCGTCAAATAGCGCAGTTAGCTAGTCGTTCCTCGACTCGGGGGCGAACGGGGTGGCACAGAGCCGAAGTGGTGACTTACGGCGGAGGCCGAGACCACCCGCCTCGGCCATGTCCACCTCGGCAATGCCCACCGGCAGAGACCAGTCGAAGTGGTAGCAGAGCTGCACGAGCACCATCTGCAATACAGGGAGCGCATAGGAAATGCCTGGACAAATTCTCGGGCCAGCCCCGAAAGGAAGAAACTCGTAGCTTCCCCCCAATCAACGTCTACTTCCTCGAACCGCTCGGGCTTGAACTCCTCAGCGTCCTCCCAGTACTTTGGATCCCTTCCAATAGCCCACGCATTTACCACGATGCGCGAACCAGCCGGTATCACATATCCGTCGATCTCACAGCCCTCGACGCTCTCCCGGGGCACAAGGAGTGGTGCTGGCGGGTGCAGCCGGAGGTTCTCCTTGATGACAAGGTTCAGGAAGCAACACTTTGTTTCACTCCTTTCATTTATACTCTAAGCGCGATTGCTATAATATATACTTCCTTGACCACTTTAAGACAGATCGATCTTAAGAAGATCATTGCCTACTCCTCAGTAGCCCATATGAATTTGGTGACTATTGGTATGTTTAGTCGGGCGGCGGCCGTTAGGTCACCTATTTTGAGTTATGGACACACAAGCAAGACCAAAACATGTGTGCCGGGCGTGCGACCCATCAACCTACTAGCAATAGGGGAGAAAACTTAGCATGTCGCAATCATACCTTCTAAAGACACCCGACGAAGGAATAAAAACTCCATTAGCCAGGAATGAAAATCAATTCCATATGCCATTTGTAAGTCTCCTATCCGAACTAACCTGCAGGCGTGACCTTTGGTCTCTTTCGCCGGGCGAACTAAAGCAAGAGAAGCACCGGGCCCTTCATCTGGCAGATAAGCTTTGGGATCTCTAGCATAGTTCAATCTTTCTTCTTCTTAGAACTTTAAACAAGCTGCAAGGCGTTGCTATCCATCGCAATACCCACCCACAAGAAGTAGTGGCAATTCTCTTCCCTTTGCTGACTACCTTCACCTTGTGCTATATCTCGAGTGGACATAGCCACCCTAACAACTAACCTATATCTACTTGCTTCGGCCTTTATATATCTGCATTCTCTGCTGTATCCACCTTTACTTGGTATTCAGTGCTCTGTTCTAGAAGTCTGTAACACCTGACCTCGAACTCCATTGGCTCCTTACCTCGAGCCGGGATAAGAAGATAGATTGTACATTTGATTGTTTAAACGTGAGTTTAAACTCATTTTAAGCATGTTTCAGTGAAGGAGAAGTAGTGATGAAGGTTTCGTAAAAGGAAACAGGAAAGCAAAGCGGCGGACTTGGGAAACGGAAGAGATCAAAAGCGAGAAGTGACTAGTTGGAAGTTCCTGAAAGCAGGGTACGGGAGGCTGCTTACCTCGATGTCGCTCGCACTGATGATCGCTCTGCCATGGAAAACCTCCCGGATCTCGCCCTGCAGCTTGTCCATCACCCTCCGGTTCCGCATCAGCTCTGACATAGCCCAATCCAGCGACGTCGCCAACGTTCCAGTTCCAGCAGCGAACATGTCAAGTATGACGCCCTTGATGCTGTTCGTGCTTATGTCGAAGCCGAGGCCAGCTTTCTCTTGCAGGCCAATGAGCACATCGACAAGGTTCTCCTCTATGGTGGAGGCCGACACGCCGCACCTGGCCTTGCGCTCTAGGATGATTCCTTTCCTCTGTTCCATGATATCCTCTGTAGTGAAGTCCACCATCCTGTGAAGATCTTCCACGGTGCGGCGCAAGCCGGTAGCTTTGGCGAGCACGGATTGCCATGTCGGGAAGAGGTCAGGGAGTTTCAAACCACTGGCCAGTGCCACCCCGGACTTGATCGCCGATAGGATATTTTGGACATTCCTGTGCTTGTTCCCGAATGCTGCGCGGGAGACAATGCTGATAGTTATGTCGTAGAACATCGCACTGAGGTCCACCGGCATAGACATCCCGACAGCACCGATGTCATCCACCCGACACTTCACCTGCACATGTACACTAGCAAAATGATCACTCTGTGTGATAACACATGTGTAAAGGTTGAGTTGTAGCGAAAATAGATACACTTAGCAACGTCACAACTTGCACACGTTGAGTGAAACCAAGCAATTTGCTAATGCACGCGCAAACGAAGAAATAACTATTTTTCAGTCGCCACTATAAAACAGTCCAAAACACTGTCGTGCAACTAAGAACAATCCAACTAAACACGATTGTGCAAATAAGAACAATCCAACTGAACACATCTCCATAAGACGACAATCAAAGTCCAGACAACTAAAGTACTAGACTGAAATATAATTACTCCTTCAACATGTGTTATACTTGGCATGGAGTGGATATTCCATGATGCATGTTCTAGAAATTATTACTAGCCTTTTGTTATTTCTCAAGTACCTTTTTCTTTTTACAACATGAAACAATTTTTAATCTCATGGATTGTGTTTTACTTATTTTTGCACAGATAGAGGGAGTGCAAGTTTGGTACCATGTTTGCTTTTACTACACTTTGAACTAAGCTAGGCCGGCTTAGGCGAAAGTAGATAGCAGTGAAGTAATCCACAAACTTTACAGACCGTGAAGGATCTATTCCACTTTTTAAATCTATAATTCATGTATATGTACTTCGATTTTCTATCATGATAAATTTAATCCAACAAATTCAAAATAATTCTACAATAGTGCCCATTCATTGTTATTTTGTGTCTTTCCTTTTCACTCTTAGTTTGTTTCATGTGATTATTCCCACAAGTAGGCCTAACTTTGATCCTATCTTCCATTCGCAAAAACAAAAACTTTGAACCTATCGTAGTTGTTGTTTCACCGCGATGAATAATTTAATAGTGTCTCCTCTGTAGCCTATGTCATCACTTTGATCCCATCTTCCATTTGCAAAAACAAAACTTTTGAACCCATCGTCGTAGTTAACTATTGTTTAACTCCGATGAATAAGTGTAACTTCCTCTAGTAACCTATGTCATCATGTGAACGCAACCATACCACTTATCAGGGATGTCTCTATGCATTGTATCCTAGGGCACTCTCCTAGGAGATGGTTGTTTTTTTGGAGATAACTATCCTAATGGATTGTATTTTTTTGCGGGAACTAATGAATTGTGTCTTGCATCGACTAAATATTTAATACATCAAACTTACTTTAGTTAAGACTATCCGAATATAAATTTGTCCCATGTTAGTTGTGTATGTAGTACCTCTTTTTCTCAAAAGAAAGAGTATATTTTTAGTCAAAAACCAACATGGTGCAAATTTGATCCATCTTATATAGAGAAACATATGAACAATTTAATGATTTAGCAAATACTAAGATTTTTATTTGTTGAGGCTACTGATATTAATTTGGTATTGTAAATATTTATATTTATATGATTGATCAAACTAATTATACATTAACTTTAATTTGACCATTATCAAGATTGAATACTCGCTCAAAGTAAGAACGAAATTCCTGCCCTCATGTTGAAATATGCACACCAATCCACTGATAGTAAATTAATTAGAATCACGGCTTGCGTATCTTAATTTGTAAGTGAAGTTGGACGCACCTCTTGCTCTCTAACGTGCCCGAAGGAAAGGACAGTTCGGACTGAGGATCTCCGCGGCGCAGAGCTGCCAGAGCTTGCGCCAGTAGGTGCCGGACGGCGAGAAGAGGATGTCATCATAGCCGTAGAAGACGACCTCGCCAACGAGGAGCCTGGACGGGTGGCGAAGTTGGCGTCGTGCGTCCTGAGCACCTCGCGGGCCATCTCCTTTGACGACACGACGACGAGAGGGATCTCCCCGAGCTGGAGCATCATGAGCGGGCCATGAACGCCGGCGAGGTCGTCCCTGAGTGCGCGGTACGGGAGCACGTTCACCAGGTGGTGCATGCTGCCGATGATAGGCAGCTTCCACGGACCCGGTGGTGTCCTCACTTTCTGCCGGAGAGAGAGCTTAAGGATCTGGAGTAGCACAACAGCGACGACCGAGAGGAGGAGGGATTGGTAGAAGAGATCGGCCATGGCTGTTTGGCCTTCGGACTTTAGTTCCAGTACTATCCTGCTGCGTGGATTTGGGTTGTGAGGTGTATCCGCAGTTCTACACATATGTATTACTAGTGGAAACCATGCCTTTGGTCCAGAGCCACATTTGGCTCTAGTACCGGATTGCTTACGAACCAGTACTAGAGTGTGGCTCTAGTACCGGTTCAACGGCTACGACACCGCGCAACAACGTTCTCGGGTCGTAGGACACCTCTAGTCCCGGGTCGTGATACCACCCGGGACTAGAGGTCTCGCGGCAGGCAGCCGCAGAGGGAGGCCTGCGCGAGCACCTTTCGTCCCGGCTCGTATCATGAGCCGGAACTAGTGATGGACTTCTCGTCCCGGTTCGTGGCACGAACCGGGACGACGTTTAAAACCTGTAGGTCTCTCGCGCGCCGACGCGCTTTGGAAGTTGATCAAGCCGCCGCCGTTTTGATGGTCCTTGGAAGATGATCAGCCCGGCGCGAATTTAATCCATGGCGGCCCCGCTGGCCTCCCCTGCCCGCCGGCCTCCCTCTCTGCCCTATATAAAGCAACACTAATCCGTGGCCTTAAGCACACAAGCTCTCTCTAATCCTTGCAAAAACTCTCTCTCGATCCCTCTCTTCTATTCTAATGGAGTCACTCGCGCGCGTACCTCCGTCTCGGTTGTACTACTTCATCATGGAGGATATGCACTTCAAGGTATGGGTCACCCTCCGTGCATCACGCGTGGAGAGGTGGATCCGCGACGTGAAGAAGTTCTTTCTCGACGCCGCACCGATCAAGTGCGTTGGACTCGACTGCGTGTTCACCGACCCTCTCCCGGGTCGACAGAGGGATCTTCCACCCGAGAAAAAGCAGCGCGCCGCCATCCTTCAACTCTCGGTGACGTCCGAGACTCTTGTCTTCCAGATCTGCAAGGCTGATCGGGTGCCGCAGCTCCTCGTGGATTTCTTAGGTAACAAGACCATCAACTTCTACGGCGTGGCTATCTACAATGACTTGCGGATGCTGCGCTACTACGGAATTGTTATTCCGTCCGCGGTCGACCTCCAGAGGGATAGCCGGAACCCAACCGGCAATCCTACTCCGAGTCTCTATGCTCTCTCCAATGCTATCATTGGGACAAAACTTGAGAAGAAGAAGAACAAGAAGAAGGACAAGAAGAAGGGTAAGGATGACGACGACGACTTAGAAGACCTCCGAATTTTCGGATGGGGCAACGTTCCATTAAGCTACGATCAAGTCTTGTATGCCGCTCTGGACGCTCGCCTCGGCTTCGAGATTGCACGGAAGTGGGATAGTCTACGTGGCTATAATACCAATGACGATCGTCTTAATGTCGTTGATGAGTAAACTAGCTATATAGTGATGTGTGTGCTCTCGTTGTGTGTTCTCATGTAAATTTCGGTCAATTCGGTCCATTCGGTTACCTAAAAATTAATGACCGAAATATTTGGATTTCTATCATTTTTCTGTTCGATTTATACATATTATTTGTCGAATTTCGCTTTACGGATTTAAAGATATGAATTTATCCATATTAAATTGAAAATGGCAATAATAATGTAAAATTCATTTTTTTGTTATTTGTTATCAATTATTATTACTTAATCATTAATATTTATGCAAAAGATGATATGGACACAATATTTAGATTCCTATCATTTTTCTGACCGATTTATACATATTATATGTCGAATTTTGATTTACGGATTTAAAGATATGAATTTATACATATTATTTGTCGAATTTCGTAAGGGACCTCTAGTCCCGGTTCGTTATGCTGTTGGATCAATAATTACCTTAGTTGCGATTTTGATCGCATTTGTTGTTGGATTTAATTTTTTTAGATAGTTGTATGTTAGTTTCAATTAAAGTATGTTTTATGAGAACTATGTATTAGATTTGGTCACTACTCTAATTTTGTTTTAATATGGTGAACTTGTCACGAACGCATCGTCTCCACGAGATGAATCCGCCACGCCCGCCGCAGCGCCTTCTGGACGAGTGATGACCCACAAGTATAGGGGGTGTATCGTAGTACTTTCGATAGATAAGAGTGTCGAACCCAATGAGGAGCAGAAGGTGTTGACAAGCGGTTTCGATCAAGGATTCACTGTAAATGCTCACAGACAAGTTTTTAGAAGTTTTTGATATTGCAGATAAATAAAATACAAGTAAATAAAATGCAGTAATAATAATTGCAGCGAGTGGCCCAATCCTTTCTACAGCAAAGGACAAGCCGGTAGGTTTACTTATATGACCAAACGTTCTTGAGGACACACGGGAATTTAGTCAAGTGCTTTCGCTTCATATAGCTGATTAATCTTCATTGTTTTGATAAGTGTTGTGTGGGTGAACCTATGCTAATGCACCGCCCTTCCTAGGACTAATACATACTTGTGATTATACCCCTCATAAGCATCCGCAAATATAAGAGAGTAATTAAGATAAATCTAACCACAGCCTTAAACTCTGAGATCCTGCTATCCCTCATGCATCGATATACCAACGGGGGTTCAGGTTGCTGTCACTTCGGCAACCCCACAATTGGCAAACGAATACACAATGCATTCCCCTAGGCCCATAAAGGTGAAGTATCATGTAGTCGACGTTCACATGGCACCACTAGAAGAATAACACCACAACTTAAATATCAAACCATTAAATATTACTCAACATAGTTCACTACTAACATCTAGACTTCTCCCATGTCCTCAAGAACTAAACGAACTACTCACAAGACATCATATAGATCATGATCAGAGGTGATATAATGATGAATAACAATCTGGACATAAACCTTAATTCAACGGTTTCACTTAATAGCATCAACCACAAGGAGTAATCAACACCGGGAAAGTTTCCCCTATGAAATAGACAAGATTCAACCCTAGATGTTACAGCGGAACGGAGTGGAGCGGTGGAGATGATGGTGTCGGCGGTGGAGATGATGATGATGATCCCAATGAAGTCCAGCTCGATGACGGTGACGATGGCGATGATTTCCCCCCTCCGGTGGTGTAGTACGGGACTACTAGGGTGGCCCGATCTTCACGGATTGACGGAGGATGTGGACGAACGCACGCAAAAACACAAGGAACATGAAGAACACCAAGAAGAACGCCCCGAACACAAGAACACACACACGATACAGGAACCGTTTCCCTTACCGGTCGGTCCAACCGGCCCAATAGAATCCATACGAAGGTGGGAGATCGGCAAGTAGATACAAGAAGGGATCTTGGATGGTTGTTTCTCTAACGGTCAACCGAACCGCTCCAATAAAGTCACCCGAAGATGAAAGATTGGCAAGTAGTCAAACTACAAGTAGAGGTCTTGAATCCACGAAGGGATCTTCTCCACAAGCGGAGGAACCATCCCCACAAGGGGAGGAAGGAGACCATCTTGCGGTGGGGAGCCTAGCTCTACTCTAATCTCAAAACATAGTCTATCTAGATCTAGATGGGTAGGGGTCGATTTATAGTATGGGTACAAAACGGGTACGGACACGCGCAGTTGGGGAGACCGGCCTGGGCCGGCCTGGAGGCCGGTTGGCGCAGACGGGCGCTGGAGCTGGTCCGGCTGGAAGGCCGGCGGCGTCGGTAGGTGGTCCGGCTGGAAAGCCGGCAGCGTCGGTAGGTGCCCCGGCCCTGGGCCCGGCCTAGGCCGGCTGGGAGGCCGGCTGCCTCGGGTGGCCGCCCGTCCTGGGGTCCGGCCTGGGCCGGCTGGAGGGCCGGCCGAGCTGCTTGCTCCGTCTTCTCCTTCTTCGTCTTGACGCTTTCTCCTCCGCTTTCTCCTGCGCTTCCATGCGTACGCCTTGGATGGTCTTGACTCTTTGGCTTGCTCGACATCTTCCCGTATGACCGTACTCGTCATGTGATACCTAGCATAACAAAGGGGTAGATGCTCAAGTAGTATACAATCCAAAGGAGCACGAAATGGGTTCTCAATGAGGAAGGAGTTCACCTTTAAGCTCAATGTCGACTTGTCAGATGTTGGGATGCTTGACATGGTGATGGTCCTAGGTTGGGCTACATCATCTCCCCCCCCCACCCTTTAAAAAGAGTCGTCCTTGACTCTTGCTCATCATCATCATGGCAAGGAGGTAGATGCGTAGAGCTTGTCGTGTGGTTCACCATGTAGTCGATGGAAATGATGTGGCACTTCTTCAACGTCCCTTCGCATTTCAAGTAACCTACAATACTCACAAGCAAGACGAAACAACACCCAAAGAGTAGCCAATTCTTGAAGGTCATCGCATGAGTGCTTATGTAGAAGGAAGTCACCTTAGCAAGTTGCCGATGCGCTCTTCTTGCAAGATCTTCCGTCATATGGATGCGTGGTTGAAACAACTCATGGAGGCTCATCCAAAGATAGGACCTACACATCAAAGACCAAGCAAACCATGTGTGTGCAAGATAGAGGAGCATATCATCAATGACATGTCCATTCATGTTCATTACACCATTAGCACAACACAAATATGTGAAATTCAAAGCATATGCAAGGTTAATGTGCAAGCAATTTCTCGAAACATCCTCAAAATGTGGGAACACAAAAACTACATGAAAATGTGAGAAGGCAATGATAGCTATCTCATTTTGAAACATATGATCATTTTTGCACACAAGGCATTGGAAAGAACAATTTGTCATCATCCTTGATGCAATAAGAGGAGAGTTTGGCAAAAACACACAATGTAAAATGTCCAGAATATCAACATGGTGGCAAACAAAGCACATGAAAGAGCAAGTTTTCAACATATTTGTTGCAACACCAAATTGGTAGAAACCAATAAACTCATGACAAGACATGCTTAAAATATCATTATGGTTGCAAACAAGCCATTTGAAAGAACAAGTGTTCATCATACTTAGTGCAACACATAAATCATTCATGTGAAAGAGTAAGGAAACATGCTTGTCATAGGGGAGACCAAAAGCATCAACATGATTGCAAACAAACCATAAGCAAAAGAAATTGTTCAACTTGTTTGATGCAAAACATGTGCAAAGTATTAGAGTTGGATTCAATCCACAACTCACATGTATGCTCTCAAGAGCTCGTATTGTCAACTCATGCTCAATTGAGGTTGACATGATCATGGGGTTTCCGGCACACACAAGACAACATATGAAGAAATTATGTGCACGGTATATGAACACATCATCCATCATGAAGTGTCTCTTCATTTGCACATCACGAAACACATCAAAATCAATGGGAAAATATGATGTATGTGAGTGGTTGATGCATGTAAAATGCATACATGAACTTTGCACTTTAATTGCTTATATTCCAATCATATTTGCATCATATAAGGGTTATATCAATGTTTTATCATGATTTTGGGAATACTTCATAGTTTTCCCATTTATTTGGAATTAACCCTGCACAGGCAGAAAACCCTAGTATTGTATTTTAATGTTTCAGGGACCCAAACATCAACGAAATCACCTGGAAATTTACGGGCGTCAATATTTGGAAGGAAGAAGGACTACGGAACAAGGAAGCAAGCAAACGGAGGCCCGAGGGCCAAACGAGCATGGCCCACGCGGCCAGGTACTGTGGCCGCGTGGGACCCACCCATTTGGGCCTCGTGGTTCCGTTGCCGTCGATCTTCGCTCCACCGCCTTCGTCTTGACCTAAAAACGCCTATAAAAAAGGTCCCCCGTCGTTCTCTGGAAGGAGCGCCGCAGAAACACAGAAACACCGAAACGGAGATCAGGAGCTGCAGATTGGAGGGGGAAAACTTTGGCGGGGCGCTGCCGGCGTGGTCTCCACCTTCTCCATGGACTTCTCCACCGTCTCCATGATGAAGAGGGAGTAGTCCACCTCTGGACTATGGGTTTGTGGAAGTAACTTATGTATCTCTCCTCTCTTGAGCTTCACTAATTAGTACCGTATGAGCTGCTGAACATGATTACGGTCACCGTTGTAATACCTTTGTGGTGGATCTTTATGAGTTAATATATGTTTGAGATTGCAATGTTTGTTTCAGTTATGAGTATAGATGCATATTATGTACCCCATTCTTGTCTACTTGTTTTGATCAAGCATGTTTATGAGAGCGTGTGAGGGGGAACGTGTGCATTAGGTGGAGTAACGGGGGGGTGGCTAGTGCAGTGAACGTGAGAGAAAGTTCTGCGATCCACTTTGGCATATTTACCTTACTTTGTTACCTCACTAGGATAAACTAAAATATCATGCTACCGGAGATGTGGGTGTGACCATTGCCACTACTCCATGACTAGATCTAGCATGTTCTTATTTTCACTTCATGTCATGACACTTATTGCTATACTCTGAGTTATCTTAATTACTGAGGTGTTATGATTTAGTTCGCATCTTGGTGGAGTATAAGAGAGGTTAATAATCAAAAGATCTCTATGTTAGGACGTGATGCCCATATATCTAAGTAACTTGTTATCAAACCCTGTGTTGCAATCTCATATGTTAACTTTGTGTGTTCCATTGTCTACCACTTTATAAAGAGAGAGTGCATTTGTGAAACTATGAACCCCAGTCCATTTTTAATCATAAGAAACACCTTTCCAACACCATATACCACTTTTATATTTTCAGCCATCATTAAATCCGAAAATACAAAAATACTTTTCATCTTGCATACATCATTTAAAAACCCAAAAATATCATTTACCATTGCATCCACCATCATTGCATATTTATTTCTTGTTTGCATTGCATAACTATCCTGATATCATTCTTACACCTTGTGCTTGACAACCACAGGTGAGGTTGAGGACCAAAACATCTAACCTTGTTTTGTAGGTAAACAAAAGAAGGATAAGAAGATAAATCTACCACTGCAGATTCCCGAGAGTTCGATATTAAACCCTCGAGTCACCCCTCGTGGGGAAAACTGTCTTCCACTATACTATACACTCTGCACTTGGAGTCTCAACCTAAATCCCGTTATTTGTGCAGGCATCAAGACTTGCTCTTCGGGATCATCAGTGGTCACTATGCAAAGTGAAGGATGGAACAAGGTCCATAAGAGGAAACGAAACATCTCCAAAATTTGAGAATGCTATGGGGGCAATCTCATTATCAAGCATTTCAACATTAGTGCAAGCAACACATGTGAAAGAGAAATTGTTCAACATGTTGCATGCCACAATGGGAAAAAAATGGAAACATTCATAACAAGGCATGCTCATGGCAAAATCATCACAAATAGGTAATTCCACTTGATCAACATTGGTTTCAAACAAAGTATCACAAGGGAATAAGAACGAATCATATGTGACCTCAAAGAATCATCCATAGCATGCAAGCAATCATGGTTCATCATGTCCACTAGCGGGATCATGGTCACATCAGCACCCATACCTTTGTATTCCCGCTCATGTGAACTAGGTGTTGAAGTAGTAGGGGCTTCCATGTAGCCGACTTGTCCATCTTGAAGTAGACATGGGGTGGCATCATCATCATCCTCCATGTACATCTTCTCCATTTGAGGCACCATCATGTCGGGGAGTGACGTCTCATCATCCATGGAACCTAGCACACAATGAGAAGACACACTAGAAGTAGAGGTTAAGTTGTTAGAAATCGAAATGGCCTCACAAGACCTATCAACTACCTCGCTCAACTCATGTGGTGTATCACTCATTCCCTCAAAGTGAAAGCACTCAAACTCACATATGGTGGAGGCACTCAACTCACTCTCACTCTCACTCAATTGGGCTAAGTGTCTCTCATGCTCACATGGGTTTGGTACCATCTCATAAGTCAAACACAAGAGGTTAGGCTCAATGTTCTCAACTCCAAACACCTCCAAGGTTGAAGGGACACTCCCATGCTCAACCTTCTCTACCTCGTCGCCTCCAAAGGTCAATGCCATAATGGGGGCATCATCACTTGACTCCATTGCCGAAGGGAACATCCCATGCTCGGCATCATCATCACTTGACCCATGGTCATAGGTGATAGCATCATCCATGCTCGCCTCCTTGGTCGAATTGAAAATCCCATGCTCGACCATCTTGTCATCTCCTTGGTCACCGTCTTTTTCACCAACTTGGCATTCCCACATCAAGTGACCTCTTCTATTGCATAGTGGGCACAAGAGATTGGGACATTCTCGTGGATCATGGTCTTGGCCTTGGCAATTGTCACATAGAAGGTCTTCATCTTGCCATATGGGGCCAATGTGGTGGTGGCACTAGGTGTAGAGGCCATATCATGAGAAGTGCTTGAGAAGGGCGCCGTCTTGGTTGTTGCCTCACATGTGTGACCATGCTTCGTCCGGCGTCGACGTATGAAATTCTCGAAGAAGTTGTCGATGTCGGCCATGATCACGTCAAAGATGGGACTTGTAGCTCTTGTTGGCGCACTTGGAGTGGTGGCACTAGGGGACACCATAGGATGCGCCTTTGTCGCCATCTTGTTTTCATGTCGACATTGGTGTTCTTGAGTTGTAGGGTGTCGCCGAAAGTCATTTGGATGCTTCTCCTCATGTTGACGTCGGCGTGCTTGTTGCCTTGGCGACCTTTCCTTGGAGCTTCCACTAGAGCTTGGTGACATGTTGTGGTCCACCTTGGCATCTTTCTTGTGGCGCCTTGAAGAGCTAGATGAAGGATGTAGGCTCTTGGCAAACTTGTCCATGGCATCCTTGAGATTTTGGAGCTTGGCCTTGTTGATGCACTTCTTGGGGCGCCGGCTTGTTGTTGAAGTAGAATGTCGATGCTTGTCGCTCTTGGCGATGGCTTTATCATGGCTCCTTCTAGAAGTTGATGGAGAATGGAGAAGCTTGGCACTCTTGGCGATGTCCTTTTCATGGCGCCTTTGTGAAGTTGATGGAGATTTGGGACACTTGGCACATTTTGCAATGTCCGTCTCATGGCGCCTTCTTGAAGTAGATGGAGCTCCAAAGGATGAGTGCATGGTGGTCTTGTAGGAGCACCGTGGAGCTCCAAAGGATGAGTGCATGGTGGGCTCGTAGGAGCACCGTCTTGAGCTTGAACCATAGAAGGTTGTGCCATGATGTTTGGTGGTGCCGCTCTTGACCATGGTAGAACCAAAGTTCTCGTCGGAGTACTTGGAGTAGTAGTCGTAGTAGTTCTCCATGTCGGTGAAGCTTGAGCAATCTTCGGAGTCGTAGTCGGAGTAGTTGTAGCGGAAGTCTTGGTGATGATCCATCATGTCATGGGGGTCATTGTCGGTGTAGTCGTAGTAGTCCCCCATGTCCTCAAAGTTTGAGGCATCATAGTTGTTGTGGCTCATCATGTACTCAACATCATCTTGGCCTCCATAGTGGTATTCACTCTCCCTAGACATGTCAACTCACAAGACAAGTGTATATATGTGGAGTGGAAAGGAACTAGAACACAACCTCTCACCTTGTAGATAGTATTGGACGTCGTGGACAACCAAGGGAAACAATCACAAAGTAAAATGCTTGTGTTCAAGTATCCAAAACAAACTCCAAAACACACACGGCTTAAAAGTTGGTAGGAAGGTATGGTAGTTGGAAAGCAAATTGAGTCAACCGGAAACCAAGATATTGTCAAAGCAAGTAGAGAACCACGATGATCACAAAGCCAAAGCAAGTCAATCTCAAAAGATAGGAAACACACACGCGGAGAGATAAATGGGACTTATGCAACCAAGAAGTGAGCTAAAGAACCATATGATCCTAGCGAAGACTATAAGCTCGGTGTTGCACAAGTACAAGGAGCGCCACTAGCTCGATTGCAATTTATTGGTGGGCTACAAGATTTGCACAACAATGCACCACCTACTAGATGTTCACCGAGCTTGCGCGCTTCCTACAAGATATGGCAAGTGGTGTTTCTTCTTTTTCTTTCTTGCTCTTTTTGCTTCTTTTCTCTTTTGCTCACCCACTTTTTGATGCCAACAACAAGATATATCAACTAGCGCATACAACGTTTGCTCGGAAACTACACGGTGCAAATGTGCAAAGCCCAAGCAATCGGAATGGCAAGGGGGAAAAGATTCGTGATGTTTATACCTTTCGTCGACGATCTTCACCCGTTGATGTAGAAGCTTCGTGCTTGCCCACGAATTTTGGTGGTGGTGAATGATGGATCTTCCGCAATGGTGATGAAGGCCTTGATCGTAGCTTCGAAACGAGCCAAAGAACACCAAAAACGGAGTCCGGAATCAAAAGATATGGCCAAAACAAAATCTGGAATTTTCAGTTTTCGGGGAGGCCGGCCTGGAGGCCGGTGGGGTCGGGATGGGGTCCGGCCTAGGCCGGTTTGAGGACGGTTTGAAGGCCGGTTGACCCCCGCGACGTTGACCCTCGAAAATCCACGATTTTGGCGGAAAAACGGCCCGAAAGACGTCAAATCGGAGGGGAAATCAATGGAATTTGGCCATGGAAACGCAAGGGAAGCAAGATCAACTAGTTGAGCAATAGATCTATGGATCAAAACTTGCAAAAACGCACAAGATTTACAGATCGATCCAAAATCAATTTGGGGCTATTTTTGGTGGAAATTTTTGAATTTCTCAAAATCAAAGAAAAATTTGGTGGATTTGTGGGGGAAACAAAGTCAAATCCGTGGCAACCATGCTCTGATACCATATGGTGTAGTACGGGACTACTAGGGTGGCCCGATCTTCACGGATTGATGGAGGATGTGGACGAACACACGCAAGAACATGAGGAACACGAAGAACACCAAGAAGAACGCCCCGAACACAAGAACACACACACGATACAAGAACCGTTTCCCTTACCGGTCGGTCCAACCGGCCCAATAAAATCCACACGAAGGTGGGAGATCGGCAAGTAGATACAAGAAGGGATCTTGGATGGTTGTTTCTCCAACGGTCAACCGAACCACTCCAATAAAGTCACCCGAAGATGAAAGATTGGCAAGTAGTCAAACTACAAGTAGAGGTCTTGAATCCACGAAGGGATCTTCTCCACAAGCGGAGGAGCCATGCCCACAAGGGGAGGAAGGAGACCGTCTTGAGGTGGGGAGCCTAGCTCTACTCTAATCTCAAAACATAGTCTATCTAGATCTAGAGGGGTAGGGGTCTATTTATAGTATGGGTACAAAACGAGTACGGACACGCGCAGTTGGGGAGACCGGCCTGGGCCGGCCTAGAGGCCGGTTGGCGCAGACGGGCGCTGGAGCTGGTCCAGCCCTGGGGCTGGCCTGGGCCGGCTGGAAGGCAGGCGGCGTCGGTAGGTGGTCCGGCTGGAAAGCCGGCAGCGTCGGTAGGTGGCCCGGCCCTGGGCCCGGCCTAGGCCGGCTGGGAGGCCGGCTGCCTCGGGTGGCCGCCCGGCCTGGGGTCCGGCCTGGGCCGGCTGGAGGGCCGGCCAAGCTGCTTGCTCCGTCTTCCTTCTTCGTCTTGACGCTTTCTCCTCCGCTTTCTCCTCCGCTTCCATGCGTACGCCTTGGATGGTCTTGACTCTTTGGTGTGAGGACCCCGGATTAATTATCCGAGATACTCGTTATGTTTCCTGCAACAGTCCCATGATCAGTGTGCTGTTGCACATAACTTGAGTTGGTATCACAGAACACCCTTAAATACCGAATAAATATACTTACGTGATTGAAGTGATCAGCTTCAACAGGTACTTGCAGCGGAAATCACCAAACAACGTGGAGCCCAAGTCATTCGCCTTTACCCTACAGGCAGCTGACTGGGAAGCGCCCTAGTTCGCAAAGACGTCAGTGAACTCCTCCTCGTCGAACTGCTCTTCTCTGGAATCTGGCTAAGACAATAGCCAGGGACGAAACCAATATGAGTACATTTGATTGTACTCGCAAACTACCCCAACAGGAACATGCACTAATTTCTTTTTTTTTTTTTTTTTTTTTTTTTCAAGACTTTTATTTTTAGGGGAAACCTTCCCCAAATCTTTCAAAAGGAGAAGAGTAGATTTTTAATCCTGTTAAAAACAAAACCTTTTGGAGAGTAGTTTTCTTAATATCTTTGTTTAAAAAGGGTAAGAAATCTTTTTAAATCTTTTTCCCGAAAAATACACCTTCTTTTGAAAAGGGTAAGAAACCTCTTTTAAAACCTTTTTCCTCGAAAAACAACTTCTTGTCCTGATTCCAAGCCCGTCGCTACCTCGAACCAACTCATTGGTACAGGTACGAAATAACCTTTCCAAAACTCAACACCTTTCTCAAAACTTGCACATGGTCTTAGGACAGCCTTCCAACTGTCCGTATCCGAGGACTCGGCTATTCGAATAGTTTTACCCTCTGCAGAGGTAGTACGCTTTTCCCACACCCATCCGGTCACTCATCGTGTCAGCCACGTCCCGCCATACCAGAGGTATGCGAAGTTGAGATCCCGGCCATAGCCTGTCCTTTGCTCATGCTAGTATAGGACCCTGCCGCTACGACACTTTCCATCGACACTCAAATCCTCAGAAACTAAGTGTGAGGACTCGTAGTTCTGCCCGGCGGACCCAAGGGAGCCCTTCAATCCTCTTCCTCCAAGTACGTCCATACCGGCTTCCGGTAGACCAACATTGAAGAGGACCCAGGTCAGGGGTAGGTCCTCAGACCATCCCCTCATGGAACGAGGTTATCCTCGTTGTTGAGGCATCCAGTACTAACACGAGCAAATTATATGACTACGCCCTTGCCCATATGTGGGTAAGTGTGGTCGCACAGGATAATGGTTGGTCGTCATAGTGCTAGGACACAATGTGCATTTTTCTCAAAAACAACACCAACCTTCTTCAACTGAGCACCGACCTTCCGGCAGGTCTATCCAAGGATTTTCAAAAGAGTTTTGTATAAACAATGGATTTTCCCATCCTATAGTTTTATATAAACAAACTGAGATTTCTACATAGAGTGGCAAAATAGTTTTTTTTTTTTCATAAACTCTTTAAAAAGGTTTTCGCAATCATTTCCAATTTTCATAGCAAAAATACTTTTAATCAAAACTTGGGTGGTTTGTAATCCCACCAAAAGGTTTTTCATAGAAGGCTTTTGAGTAAAACAAATTCATTTAGAAATCATGGTATACCATTGACACCTCTATATCGGGTGTCTCAATAATATACTTGCGTTTTGGAAAAGGGTTTTTCAAATCATAGTTTTAGTGGCAACGCCACATAAAACACTTATGCTCTTAATAAGTAAAACAGATGAATCAAAATAGAGGTATATAGGTGCAAGCTCAGTGAAGTAGCTTGCCTGGTTTCAGCAAAATGTCCCTGGACTTCTCTTCGTTGATCAATATAATAAAAATCCAATCCTTCCTCGATCAAATCTCTCCGAAAACCACTCCGGTAGCGTTATTATCTAGCGTCGCAAACAGGGAAATAAACAACAATCAATACACCAAACAGAATCACAAGTGGTGCACAGACAGATAACAACCACAAGCATCAAACCAATTATTCAAGCAACAAACTAGGATCTAAGCTTATAAGGGCCTTAGACTAGTGCATGCTCGGTGCCTAGATCACAAAGCTATCTCAAGCAAGGGTGAACAGCAAGCATTTTATCTAAACAGGAAGTACTTCACTACAACACAACCACTCAATTTTCAACAGAGAAAACCACCACTCACACCCAGTAGATAAAAGGCTATCGGAACTATGCTTATGATTGAGAAACTTATTCTTCAATCAACATGCAATGGAATCAGTGGGTGATCCACTATCATAACAAGGCATTAAGAGGTTAATTATCCTCTGGCTATCTGTAAAAATTACTAAAACATAAACTAGACACAAGAGCTACTCATGCTAGGAAGTTCTAAGTAATCCTACCCACAAACCTAACTAATCAAGTTTTTCTAAGAACAAAATAATAAGTAACCAGAGGTGACATGCTACAATATCAGTAGGTATGAAATGCTACTGATGTTTAAGCAATATTTTCAAAAATCAAACCACTCAAGGAATTTCATCCACAAACAATTTCTAAACACTAGGAATATTCTAGGAATTAACTACACTAGTAGTATTACTCTTAAATAAACATATGCAACACCAAATTTTCTAACATGCCAAGGGTATGAGATACCACACACATATCAGAGAGTACAACACCTATGCATGCTAGAAAATCACAAATAAGACACTACTATATTCTACAAAATTAAATAAAACTATAATCAAGAATTAACAGAAAAGCATTAAAACTAGTTATGCACACCAAAAATAATATATAGCTCTAAAAATCACACCAAGCTAGGATTAGGTACTCCTAATCATACAGAAGACAATCCAATTGGATTTACTCCAAAATTCATTTCACAAAAATCTACAAAAATCACTAAAGTGCTACTGGTGTGTTTACAAAAATGAATAGAACTTTTGTTTTAGGATTCCTTTGCATACAAGACCAACAGATCTAGAAAGGTATCACTTCAAGCATTCCAGGGAATTTTAGTTTGCAATATTTGGAGTTATAAAACTCTAGTTATTGAATATTTAGTGGAAAATATACTTTCTACAAGATTTAATCTACACAACAAGTAAAAATGTACTTTGGCAAGCAACCAGTTCTGCATGTCTAAGAAAACTCATAGGAACACAACAAAATTTGAATCACTCAATTATCTACCCTAGATCCACCACAAATGAATTAATACTACACTGTAAAATAAACAGGAAACTAATATAAGAATTAAACCCACTGGAAAAAAAAACGAAACGGGCCAGATCTGCCCGGATCCGGCCGTGCGGCGCAGGGAGTGGCCCATCTCGCGGCCCACGAGCGCGAGCGAAGGGGTACGGGCCTCTCCTTCTTCCTCGACACGCCGAGGCGGCGAGGTGCGGTTGGGAAGCACGGCGATGACGGCGGCGACGGCTCCGGCGATCCCTGGGCAAACGGAGGAGGGCATGAGAGAGAGCAGAAGACGGGGAGCACAGAGGCACAACAATGGCGGGAAATGGTGGACGGTAGCGTCCGCGAGCTTGCTCGACAAGCGGCGGCCGGGGATGAAAAGGATCGGGACGGCGACGGCGATCCCGGGCGAACCGCATCGATTCCTTGCACGAGGATGGAGAGGTCGATGCGTCTGAGCTTCTGGCGGTCTTGGTTTTGCTCGAGGAGCTCCCCATTGCCGGCGATGCGCGACGGCAACTCGGCCAGGGTTCGGCTCCGTGGTGGAGAAAAATGGAGAGGGGGGGGGAGTGAGGCGAAGAAGTGAGCGAGTGAGGGAGCAGAGGAGTGGCGTCGAGGGTGATCTTATCTCCTCCCAGGGGCAAGGAGGAGGGGGCCACGGTGGGCGGCGACCACGGCAACACCGGCGTGAGGAGCACGGCGCGGTGGGGCTCGGTGACCTGCAGGAGGGAGCACGGCGGCGCAGCGAGCACGGCAGCACGGTGCCGTGCCGGCGACATGCTACAGGAAGTCAAAGAGGATTTTGCAATACGCCCCCTGGATTCTTTTTCCTTCCTACAACTAAGTCCCTTTTTATTTCTTTTAAAACCAGAAGCTTTTAGGGATTTTAGTTGGGGCATTTAAACATTTTACAAAATTCTGAGAAAATTCAGGTAGCCTCCCATATAAATGAGGAAGCTCCACAAAAATTGGTTTTGCAAAATAAAATGTTTTGCTCCATTTTTGTTCATAGGATTTAAATAAATCATTTTTTTGGAAAATAATAATTTGATACTCCTTTGATATTTAAAAACCAGTGATAAAATATGGTTTGACTTTTGGAACTTCTTTGACAAATAGGATAACTTCAATAAGTTTTATTTTCATAGAGAAAACATTTGTTTTGAGGAAATAGAGAATTTTGGGAGGGAAATTATTTATGAAGATCATTTTTAACTTATGACCTCCATTTTCTTTTTAATAAATGAAAAGAGGGGTTTGCTTTAAATCGAAAAGTAGGTTTACTTGAGGAGGGAGTGATATGAAGTGGGGATGACTATTAGTTCATCTCACTCCTAGAATCTTGATAAAGAAGATATAATTGTTTTTATAGAATAGAGGAATAGATAGAGAGGAAATTTTTTTAATAGGATCACATCTTGTAATTAATATTTGATTTGAGGGTTACCTGAGGAATCATCCTCACAAGCAAACAACCCTACCAAGATCAGCATTACAACAACATTAACAACACACAATATCAACAGCACAAATCAAATCATACAAATTAACCATACCACACTTTTCATGATCAACAACACTACCTTAAAAAGAAATGATCATACTTAATTATGACCAGATGAAGTTTAGGAAATGGCTCAACTCATAACTGAATAGTTTTTCAAAGGTTTGAGAATGGAAATATGTGGGGTAATATATTTCCCACTAATATTCCTTTTTAAAAAAAAGAAGTTGAAACAAGGGAGGTTATAAGGATAGGAATTGTAAAATGTCAAGGTTGAAGAATAGATAGGAGATCACAAATAGTTCTCCATGTTTTATAAACATGTAATTTTGGAAATACTTTTACTGTCTCAATCTAAAGGGTATTTTATTTGTTGCTAAAACCAAATCATTTTTGAAATAAACTTTTGGCCAACATAAGAATGGGAAAGGCATATGGAATATTTTCTTGTCATAACATGGTCACCAGTGTTGAAAATATATTTTTACTTAGGTTGAGTTCTTAGGTTGACATTTACTAGTCAAACAATCACAAACATTCAAGTCACACAAGGTCAAACAGAACAATTTTAAAAGGAAACACAATCATTTGTGAAATAATTCAAAAAGTTTTTGTTGGTTCTGAATTTTGGGTCTTATTCACTCTTATTATAGATTTGGGATGTTACATTTGGCTTCCTCGGCATCTTCCCGTATGACCGTACTCGTCATGTGATACCTAGCATAACAAAGGGGTAGATGCTCAAGTAGTATACTATCCAAAGGAGCACGAAATGGGCTCTCAATGAGGAAGGAGTTCACCTTTAAGCTCAATGTCGACTTGTCAGATGTTGGGATGCTTGACATGGTGATGGTCCTAGGTTGGGCTACATCATCCGGGAAGGAATTTCCCTGGCAGTTTTCTCCCCTGCCGGAGAGCTTTTCTCTCTCTGGTGTTTTCCGCCTCGTGGAGGCGGCGGAATATTTCCTCGATGATCCCCCCGAGCTTAGGGTTTCCAGGGGATGAAGTACGCGAAGGGGCACCGGCAGAGGTGGGCCAGGGCCTCCTCACCACATGGCGGCGCGCCAGCGAAGGGGGCCGCGCCACCACATGGTGAGAGCCCATGGTGGCCCACCTTGGCCCCCCCTTTTGGCTGCCTCCGGCATCTGTGAAAATAGGGACTTCTGGATATTTTCCGTCAATTGTTGATCTTCAGAAATATGGTGTTTTGACGGTGCTTTTTCCAGCAGAATCCTGACTCCGGTGATTTATTCTCCAATAATCATGAAACATGCAAAATAGGTAAAATAACATAAGTATCATCTCTAAATATGAAATATATCGATGAATAGCAGTAAATTATGATATAAAATAGTGATGCAAAATGGACGTATCAACGAGGTCGAGCGTGCTCGGTAGAGCGCGCTTGGGCGCTACCGCGGGAGCCTATCCCGCCGTATGCCCACGAGCCCGGCGTGGAGAGGAATGCCCTGCTACCGGCCTCCTGCTCCGGTGCCGGAGGAGGTGCGGAGGACGTACGAGCGCGCGTGGTCCGACGTCCCTGACCTCGACGAGCGCGCGTTCACATGACACCACTAGAAGAATAACACCACAACTTAAATATCAAACCATTAAATATTACTCAACATAGTTCACTACTAACATCTAGACTTCTCCCATGTCCTCAAGAACTAAACGAACTACTCACAAGACATCATATAGATCATGATCAGAGGTGATATAATGATGAATAACAATCTGGACATAAACCTTAATTCAACGGTTTCACTTAATAGCATCAACCACAAGGAGTAATCAACACCGGGAAAGTTTCCCCTATGAACTAGACAAGATTCAACCCTAGATGTTACAGCGGAACGGAGTGGAGCGGTGGAGATGATGGTGTCGGCGGTGGAGATGATGATGATGATGATCCCAATGAAGTCCAGCTCGATGACGGTGACGATGACGATGATTTCCCCCCCTCCGGGAAGGAATTTCCCCGACAGTTTTCTCCCCTGCCAGAGAGCTTTTCTCTCTCTGGTGTTTTCCGCCTCGTGGAGGCGGCGGAATATTTCCTCGATGATCCCCCCGAGCTTAGGGTTTCCAGGGGATGAAGTACGCGAAGGGGCACTGGCAAAGGTGGTCCAGGGCCTCCTCACCACATGGCGGCGCGCCAGCCAAGGGGGCCGCGCCACCACATGGTGAGAGCCCATGGTGGCCCACCTTGGCCCCCCCTTTTGGCTGCCTCCGGCATCTGTGAAAATAGGGACTTCTGGATATTTTCCGTCAATTGTTGATCTTCAGAAATATGGTGTCTTGACGGTGCTTTTTCCAGCAAAATCCTGACTCCGGTGATTTATTCTCCAATAATCATGAAACATGCAAAATAGGTAAAATAACATAGGTATCATCTCTAAATATGAAATATATCGATGAATAGCAGTAAATTATGATATAAAATAGTGATGCAAAATGGACGTATCAACTCCCCCCAAGCTTAGACCTCGCTTGTCCCCAAGCGAAAGCTGAACTCAGTAAACAAGACCACATGTTTATGGAGTGAAGTGTCGATAAATAAAATACGGACAAGAAGCATCACATTTATAATCACACAAGTCATCTTAGACAGCAACTTCCTGTCATATAACTTAACTTGAAACAAGTAAAGGAAGTCACAAATAAAGGTGCCTAGAGAAAATCATAATTGGTGATGGCAAACTTTGTTCTTGGTCAGAGAACAATTAACAGATTGTACTTATCTTTCGATCAGAGTCTTTATATTAGAGCTTATATTGCAGAACTTACATGCTCAACTATAACAGTCTCCTTACAGTTATTGATAACTTTCAAAGTTCTATCCATTCAGATAAAAGCATTGTGCTAAACAAGGAAGGATAAAAGACATGATTGTAAATATCAACATATAGATGATTGAATCACAACAACTCAAATGCTTGCTTGAGATAGGAGGGAAATAGGTTTACTGACTCAACATTAAAGTAAGAGATAGGCCCTTCGCAGAGGGAAGCAGGGATTAAATCATGTGCTAGAGCTTTTCAAGTTTTGAAATCATATAGAGAGTATAAAAAATATATGTTTGAGCTATGTATGTCGTTGTCAACGAATCGCAGTAGAGAAAACACTATCCCCTTGTCAACCAGACTTTCAAGAGCGGCTCCCATGAAGGACGTTATTTCTACCCAAGGGCAGATCATCCCTCCTCTCTTTTGTTTACACATGTACTTTATATTTTTTATGACACTCCTCCCAACCTTTGCTTACACAAGCCATGGCTAACCGAATCCTCGGGTGCCTTCCAACAATCACATACCATGGAGGAGTGTCTATTTGAATGATTAATCTTTTTAGATTGCTTACTGATAAATCAGGGCAAAACATGTGAAGAGAGTTAAAAGTTATAATTATAATTAATTCGGGACTGGGCACCCCATTTGCCAGCTCTTTTTGCAATATTAATGGATAAGCGGATGTATATGCCACTAGTCCAATGGTGAAAGTCTGTCTGACAAGAGTGATAGAGAAACTCTACATAACCCTCATGAGCTAATAAACAGTGACACAAAATAAGGAGTAATAAAGTTTTGAATAATTTAAAGGTAGCACATGAAGTATTTACTTGGAGTGGCGCAAAAATACCACATAATAGGTAGTTTTGGTGGACACAAATGGCATGGGTTTTGGTTCAAGGTTTGGATGCACGAGAAGCATTCCCTCTCAGTACAGGTTTTTGGCTAGCAAGGCTGGGTAGCAAGCATAAGAGTTGAGGGATGCAAACAAATATACATGTAATAAAAACAATCATGCAATCTTCCTTGGAAGCACAAATAATTTTAACTTGAGAATACTAAGCTTATTAGCCAACAAGAAAGAAAGATAACGAAATAATATATCTACATGCACTTCCCTCTTTTCTACTTAAGTCTCAAAGTATTGTTGCTACTGACCAATGCTAAGTTTGCCAAAACCAAATAGATTTACTTAATGCTCCCAAAGTGATGCCAATACTAACAACAAGATAATTCTTATGACAGAGATTGCAAACTAAAATAAGATGTGCAGAAAGTAAATGATAAAACTTCTCATTAATATTCCATAACGGCAACTCACACCAAGGGATACATAGACAACCAACTAAAGGAGAGATACTTCCACACTGCAAACCATCCTATATGATAACTTCCCTACTCATGATATGACTCTATTGAAAAGTAAAAGGTAAAAGATAATGGTGTGATACCGCGGCACCCCGCCAAGCTTGGAACAAGCCAAGGGGATGCCAATACCAATGATGAATTACTCCTTCGGTGGTGATGGTGAGCCTTTAATAAGCTTATCAACTAGCTCCTTCAGTTCATCAATCTTGTAGGTGAGTATGCGAATCAACTCCGTGTTGTGCTCAATACGGTTCATGAACTTATCAGACTGTGAATCCTAGCTCGTGGAATTGTTTCCCCACTCCTCAGCTTCAGAGCTCCTTTTTCCTGCATTGTTAGAACGATCTATATTCCAACCACTGGGCAACTCTGCCTCAGGAATCCTTTCAATTTGACTCTTATGAATTAGAGTGTGGAAGGGGTTATTGATGCCTGGGGAAGACGTCCTTGGAGCTAGGAAGTGACGTGGGACCTTTCCTCCGGTGCTCATCCGCGCGCCTCTCTTGGGGTTGAATGGATTTGCTACCACTCCGATGCTTGCGACGGTGGCGCACGGGCATACGCGTGGATCTTCCTCCACTTCACCTTCAGCTTCACTCTCGACTTCTTCCTCCAGCTTAGGGTCTTGAAGATCATCTTCCAAAGGCCCCTTGCCCTTGTTGTTGTTGTTGGAGACCATGGCGCTTCTAAAACTGAGAGCAATTCCTGGCAGAAACAGGTCAAAACGAAAACACGATAAAAAGACGATATACGGACCTCGAGGGATCCGGGGGATTATATAGCAAAAAGTTTTACGACAAAAGGAAGGCACGGGAAAGAAACCTGGTCGGAGATGGGCTCCGAGGAGCCCTCACCATGTGGTGGCGCGGCCAGGGGTGGGCCAGCGCCACGACGTGGTGAGGTGCCCTCGGGCACCGTTTCTTCCCCGTTTCGATCTCGTAATTTTCCATATTTAATAAAAATAACAAAAATAACTTTGGGAAAGTTAAACATGGACGTTTTCTTACCGAAACTGTTACCTATTCGAAATCAGACTCTGCAGTTCCCTCAATTTGCTTTTTAATAAAAGTTTCCGGAGTTACCACTCGAATAACATCAACATCTTCATTATAAGAATCTCCAGAAATATAGTGTTTGAGTCTTTGTCCATTCACCACTTGTGTAGAGTCATCTTTCAATGAGGCAATCTTTATTGCACCTGAACGATACACCTCCACAATAACAAAAGGTCCTTCCCATTTTGAGAGTAATTTTCCTGCAAAAAATCTGAGACGAGACCTATACAATAGAACTTTCTCACCAACATTGAATTCTCTCTTAATAATCCTCCTATCATGCCATTTCTTAACTTTCTCCTTAAAAAGTCTAGCATTTTCATAAGCTTCACTTCTCCATTCATCTAAAGAACTTAATTGAAGCAACCTTTTCTTACCAGCAAGTTTAAAATCTCTATTAAGTTCTCTCACTGCCCAATAAGCTTTGTGTTCTAGTTCTAAAGGCAAATGGCAAGCTTTTCCATAAACCATTTTATAAGGAGACATACCCATAGGGTTTTTATAAGCAGTTCTATAAGCCCATAAAGCATCAGTTAACTTACTAGCCCAATTTTTCCTAGACTTATTAACAGTCTTTTGCAAGATAGATTTAATTTCTCTATTTGATAATTCTACTTGCCCACTTGTTTGGGGATGATAAGCCAAAGCAATTCTATGATTAACACCATATTTAGCAAGGGTCTTTCTAAAACCACCATGAATAAAATGAGAACCTCCATCAGTCATAAGATATCTAGGTACACCAAACCTAGGGAAAATAACATCTAAAAGCATTTTTAAAGAGGTCTCACCATCAGCACTTTTTGTAGGTATGGCTTCTACCCATTTAGTAACATAATCAACAGCAACAAGTATATGAGTATTACCTTCTGAAGGAGGGAAAGGACCCATGAAGTCGAATCCCCAACAATCAAATGGTTCAATAACAAGAGAATAATTCATAGGCATTTCATTGCGTCTAGAGATATTACCAACTCTTTGGCATTCATCACAGGATAAAATAAACTTCCTTGCATCTTTAAAGAGAGTTGGCCAATAAAAACCTGATTGTAGAACTTTTTGTGCAGTTCTATCTCCAGCGTGATGTCCTCCATAAGCACTACCATGACATTTTCTCAATATCTCTTGTTGTTCATATTCAGGGACACATCTTCGCATAATACCATCCACTCCTTCTTTATATAAGTGTGGGTCATCCCAAAAATAATGCCTCAAGTCATAAAAGAATTTCCTTCTTTGCTGAGCTGAAAAGGTTGGAGGCAAGTACTTGGAAACAATAAAGTTAGCGTAATCAGCATACCAAGGACTATCTCGCGAGCTCACCTTTATTGCAGCCAATTGCTCATTTGGAAAACTATCATTAACAGGTATAGGATCATAAGCAATGTTTTCCAATCTAGATAAATTATCAGCAACAGGATTTTCAGCACCTTTCCTATCTACAATATGTAAATCAAATTCTTGTAAAAGCAGCACCCATCTAATAAGCCTAGGCTTAGCGTCTTTCTTTTCCATAAGGTACTTAATAGCAGCATGATCAGTATGAATAGTGACTTTTGAATCAACAATATAAGGTCTAAACTTGTCACAAGCAAAAACTACAGCTAGAACTCTTTTTCAGTAGTAGCATAATTCTTTTGAGCAGAATCAAGAGTCTTACTAGCATAATGAATAACATTCAATTTCTTATCAATTCGCTGTCCAAGAACAGCACCTACAGCAAAATCACTAGCATCACACATAATTTCAAAAGGTAAATTCCAATCAGGTGGTTCAACAATAGGAGCAGTAATTAAAGCCTTTTTCAGAGTTTCGAAAGCTTCCTTACAATCATCATCAAAAACAAAAGGTACATCTTTTTGGAGAAGATTAGTAAGAGGCTTTGAAATTTTAGAGAAATCTTTAATAAACCTTCTATAAAAACCAGCATGACCAAGAATACTACGAATACCTTTGACATCCCTGGGATAGGGCATTTTCTGAATTGCTTCAACTTTAGCCCTATCAACTTCAATACCTTTTTCAGAAATTTTATGTCACAGAACAATTCCTTCATTAACCATAAAGTGACACTTCTCCCAATTAAGAACAAGGTTAGTTTCCTCACATCTCTGCAAAACTTTATCAACGTTTCGCAGGCAGTTATCAAAAGAATTTCCATAGATAGAAAAATCATCCATAAATACTTCCACAATCTTTTCACAAAAACCATGAAAAATAGCAGACATGCATCTTTGAAAAGTAGTAGGAGCATTACATAAACCGAAAGGCATACGCCTATAAGCATAAGTTCCATAAGGACAAGTGAAAGTAGTTTTCTCTTGATCTTTAGCTCTAACAGCAATTTGTGAAAACCCAGAATATCCATCAAGAAAACAAAAATGAGTGTTCTTAGATAACCTTTCTAACATTTGATCAATGAAAGGTAAAGGGTAATGATCTTTCTTAGTGACTTTATTAACTTTTCAAAAATCAATGCACATTCTATATCCTACAACTACTCTTTGAGGAATAAGCTCATCATTATCATTTGGCACAACAGTAATTCCTCCTTTCTTAGGAACACAATGCAGATGACTTACCCATTTACTATCAGCAATAGGATAAATAATACCAGCTTCAAAGAGTTTTAATACCTCATTTCTTACCACATCCTTCATTTTAGGAATTAGACGACGTTGATGTTCAACAACAGGTTTTGCATCATCTTCCATATTGATGGCGTGTTGGCAAATAGTGGGAAAAATCCCTTTTAAATCATCAAGAGTATATCCAATAGCTCCTCGGTGTTTCCTTAATACCTCCAATAATCTTTCTTCTTCAATACCTGAAAGTTTAGAACTAATAATAACAGGATATGTTTTCTTATCATCAATATGAGCATATTTGAGATTATTCGGTAAAGGTTTTAAATCGAAAACAGGATCCTCTTTGGGTGGGGGCGTGGTACCCAAATCTTCAACCGGTAAATTATGTTTATATGGGTTGACGAATAAATATTTCATCAAGCTCATTTCTTTCTTCCATAAAGACTTCACTTTCATGATCCTCCAGGTGTTGCTGCAAAGGATCGTTAGGAGCAAGAGCAATAGATGCAAGCTGTTCAACTCTAAAATCTTCATTAGGCATTTCAGTTTCATAAGGAGTTTTAGCAAATTTAGAGAAATTGAACTCATAAGATTCACCAGCAAATTTGGTAATAATTTTCTCTTTCTTACAATCTATAACATCACCACAAGTATTCAGAAAAGGTCTACCAAAAATGATAGGACAAGTTTTACTAGCAGCCGAACCAAGTACTAGAAAATCAGCAAGATATTTAGTCTTACCACATAAAACTTCCACATCTCTAACAATACCAATTGGAGAGATAGTTTTCCCTGTTAGCAAGCTGAATAACCACATCAATTTCTTCAAGTTCACAAGAACCAATTTCATGCATGATTTCCCTGTAAAGCTCATAAGGAATAGCACTGGAACTCGCACCAATATCACATAAACCATAATAGCAATGATCACCTATTCTAACAGAAAGCACAGGAACACTAGTTTTCCTAGATTTACTAGGATGTGAAACAATATTAGAAGCATCTTCACAAAAGATGATGTCCCATCTTCTACACTTTCGGTTACAAGATCTTTAATTATCGCTACAGCAGGTTCAACAGTTATTTGCTCATCAGGTTCTACAGGTTTCTTTGCACTTTTATTAACCACACTAGCTATAATAGAATGTTCCTTTACTTTAACAGGAAAAGGAATTTTTCAATATAATGTTCAGGCACAATATGATCAACAGTATGAACTTCAACACTTCTAGCAGGAACAGAGCTAATTTTATCTTTATAAGGCGCATGAAACTTGTTCCACTCCTTTTTAGGAATATCAAGATAAGAGGCAAAGGCCTTAAAACAGTTTGCAATAATTTGAGAATCAAGACCATAAACAGCACTAACATTATGAAAATCTTCAGTTCCCATAAAAGATTTAATGCATTCATAATCATAATTTATACCTGACTTTCTACCTTTGTCGTTCTCCCATCCTTCAGTATTCTCCTGGATCCGATCAAGAAGGTCCCATTTAAACTCTTCTTTATTACGTGTAAATGATCCAGAACAAGCAGTATCCAACAAGGTTTTATCTTGAAAAGAGAGCCTTGCATAGAAGTTATCAATAATGACATTACCAGGAAGCTCATGAATGGGACATTTGAGCATTAATGACTTCAATCTCCCCCACGCTTGGGCAATACTTTCTCCATCATGAGGCCAGAAATTATTGTCGGCCCAGTAAAATCCAGGGTGTGCTGGGCCTGTCCTCTACGGCCCTCGACTCTTGATGGCGAATTTTCGCTAAGGACCAAGCCTACGGCCTGGAGAGCCTCGCGAGGCTATTGCCTCGCGAGGGCATTTGAGGCAGCAGAGGCCTGCGGAGGCCATATCCACTGCTGCCCCCTCTTCAAGGAAATCTCCCCTGGGGAGAGGTCAACGCCGAATTCTCTACAGGGCGTCCAAGCCCTCGTGGAGATCGCTTCGCTGCAAAGCAACCTCTGCAGAGCGCACATGGGCTCTGCAGCGGCCGCAGAGTGACGCGCGCCCCTGCGCGCGGTGACGACGACGCCGCAGTTGCCATTTTGGTGATTAAAGGGGTCAATAAAGCTGTGCCACCCGCTCCGGACTACAAGGATTTCCTCTTTGGTGATAAGGGGACCGGCCGGCGCTACGCTCCAAGGCCAACGTCACCGTGGGCACCCCCACGTTCCTCTGCGGCCCCAGCTGGCCGTCCTGCATGGACGGTGGGTACTCTGCTACAGGAGTCAGCTTTACGCTCATGGACCGCGTCCATGGACAACCGGGCTGCGATGCACCGCGCTCCACCTTCTGCGCCACGTGACAGCCCTACCACAGTGCGAGTGCAAGGAGGGAGCACGGGGCGCCTATAAAAGGAGGACAAGGTGCACCGTAGCAAGGGATCGCATTCTCATTCCAGCATAGCCACTTACGCGCAAGGAAGAAGAAGACCATTGCTTCCCTTCCTTGTGTACACCATTGCCAAAAGAGAGCCCTCGGCAAGCTCATTGTACTGTAACCTCTACAAGCAGTGCAATACAGACAAGCAGGAGTAGCGGTATTACCTCCACACGAGGGCCGTGAACCTGGGTACGGGCTGGTGTTCATCTCTGTCGTGATGTCCCTCCACTTGCTCGACGAGCACCGTCGCCGTGCAGGTTGAGGGTTGTTTGACCAACGTGTTCAGCCCCTTACACGAACTCTCTTCGTGAGCTTGACTATCCCTGTTTCGTGGGAGTCATTCTCCGACAATTGGCGCGCCAGGTAGGGGGCTGAGGCGCGTCTTCAACCTTCATCGACCTCTGCACCATGGCGGACACTCGCGCAGCTCGCGCCACCCGGCGGGCATCAGGCAGGGCAACCACCGAGCCCGCTGCCAACACCACCAACCCTCGCGGCCGTCCCCGCGCCAGCCGTGCCACGGGGCGCAACACCGCTGAACCGCGTGTGGAGCACCCCGAGGACGACGACGGCCACCACGACGACCGCTTCGACGACGACGTCGACCACGGGCACGGCGAGGACGCTGAGTCCTCGCATCCGTCCCAGCGCCACAGCGCCTCCACTCTTGGGCGTCCAGCGCCCAGCCCAAACACCGCGCTGCTCATGGCCGCGGAACTCTTCCGCTACCGCCCCACAGCTGAGGCGCACGACAACTGGCTCGGCCGCCTCAGCACCTCGTCGACATCGCGGCAGCACCGCGCGCTGCTCCTGCGGCGTCGCGCTCTCTGGTGCACCACAACTCCGGACGCGCTGGAACCACCGCGCATGGCGCACCTCCGCCGCCGCCTCCGCCGCCGCCTCCGCCAGGTCCGCCTCCAGCCGCGGCGCACAAGGCCGCATCCCACGCGTCGTCGCCGCGCGATTGTCAAATCGTGCAGCGGACACCCCCAGACGCGCGGGTGGAAATGGAGCGCCAGAAGGACCTCCAGAAGCGCATCGTGGAGGAAATCGGCCAGCAGGGCGACAGAACCGCCGTGCTCTTCAGGGTGGCATCGCCTCGTACGCCACAGGTTGCGCGGCCTTCACCCGCAACCTGCGCGCGTCGTCTGGCCACAGAAGTTCAGGCCTGACCTACCCAAGGGCTACGACGGCACGAACAACCCCATCGAGTTCTTGCAGCTCTACACCACCTCCATCCAAGCTGCGGGGGGAGACGACAAGGTCATGGCCAACTGGTTCTCCCACGCTCTCAAGGATTCCGCCTTGTCGTGGCTCCTGAACCTTCCCGAGGACTCCATTGACTCGTGGGAGGAGCTCTGCCAGCAGTTCGTTGCGAACTTCAAGGGCACGTACGAGCGCGCCCTCACCTACAACGACCTGCGAGCTGTGCGCCAGAAGCCTGGCGAGACCCTCCGCAGGTACATCCAGCGCTTCAGCCAAGTCCGCAACAAGATCCCGAACATCCCGGACTCGCACGTCATTGCGGCCTTCAGAGAGGGCGTCACCAACCACAGGATGCTCGAGAAGCTCGGCATCCATGATACCCTCTCCTCCGTGGTGAAGCTCTTCGACATCGCAGACAAATGCGCCAAGGCAGAAGAAGGGCTCCTCTTCGTCAAGGTGGGCTCGACAGACGACCCTGTCGAGGGATCCAAGACCCAGAAGAGGCGTGACGAGACAAGCGCAAGCCTACCGCAGTCCTGGCAGCTGAACCCGACGCCAAGCATGTTCGCGAGGACTCTCCAGAGGCTGGCAAGAAAGAGGTGGACAACCGCCCGTTCTGCATCTACCACAACAGGCGCGGCCATGCGACAGAGAACTGCTATGACCTCAAGCAACTGAGCAAGAAGCGTGAGCAAGAAGAGGCAGCGGTGGCCGCGGCAGAGGCCGTGGTTACCGCAAAGGTGGACGCAAGGGCAACTTCCAGAGGCCTCAGGGAACTCAGGCGAATGCCGCCGAGAAAAACAACAATCTGCCCGACGAAGAGCCTGGAGGCTACCAGGCCCCCAAGGGTGCCATGGCATGCATCCTCGGCGGATCCCAGGCGCCCAAGTCGAACAACCAGTTCAAGCAGTTCGCTCGCGAGCTCAACGCAGCGCTTCCCGGGGTCGAGACGTCCCGCCCCCTCAAGTGGTCCCAGTACACCATCGCCTTCGACGCCAAAGATCACCCCAAGTCTACAAAGACTGTGGGCACCCTCCCGTTGGTGTGCACCCCCACCATCAACAACATCGCCGTCGGCAAGACGCTCATTGATGGGGGTGCAGGCCTAAACGTCATCTCTGTCGAGACCTTCGAGACGCTTCAAGTGCCCTACGAGTGGCTCATGCCCTCCAGGCCCTTCACCGGGGTCACCAGCGGCTCAATCTCGCCTCTGGGGCAAGTGAGGCTCGCGGTCACTTTTGGCACGCAGGAGAACTACCGCACCGAGCTAATTGACTTCGACGTCGCGCACATTGGCCTGCCCTACAACGCCATCCTCGGCTACCCCGCCCTCGCGAAGTTCATGGCCGTCACGCACCATGCCTACAACATGGTCAAGATCCCTGGCAGCGGTGGCACCATCACCATACGTGGTCACGTACAGGACGCCACGCGCGCGTCGAGATCGCCTACAAGGCCGCTGCCATGGCATTCCCCGCTGACGAGGACATGGAGCCTCTCGAGAGGCCCAAGAAGAAGAAACAACTGTTCACTCAAGAGCAAGCATCTACAAAGAAGGTGTCGCTGAGCACCAGCGGCTCGGGGGCTGAGGCTCGGGGGCTAGCGTCACCATAGGCGCTGGCTTGCCTCCCAAATAGGAAAGCGCGCTCGTCGCCTTCCTTCGGGCAAATTCTGACATGTTCGCATGGACTCCGTCAGAAATGTCCGGTGTACCAAGGGAGGTGATCGAGCACCACTTAGCCGTGTGTCCAGACGCACGCCCTGTAAAGCAAAAAGCGCGGAAACAAGCCCCCGAGAAGCAAGCGTTCATCATCAAAGAAGTAGAGAAGCTGAAAGCAGCAGACATCATTCGAGAAGTTGCCCACCCCACTTGGCTCTCCAACGGTGTGGTTGTCCCAAAACCCAATGGAGGAGGCCGGCTCTGCATCGACTACACAGACGTGAACAAGGCTGCCCCAAGGATCCATACCCCATGCCAAGGATAGACCAGATTGTGGACTCCACCGCCGGCTGTGATCTCCTCTGTTTCCTGGATGCCTTCTCAGGCTACCACCAGATCAAAATGGCCAAGGAAGACGAGGAGAAAACAGCATTTCTCACCCCTTGTGGTGTGTATTGCTACACTTGCATGCCCTTTGGCCTAAAAAGCCGGCGCCACCTTCCAGAGGCTCATGAGGATCGCCTTGGGGGCTCAGATGGGAAGAAATGCAGAAGCTTATGTCGACGACATCGTGGTCAAGTCTCGCGAGGGAGACACTCTCTTGAAGGATCTCGAGGAAACCTTCGCCAGCCTGCGCAAGGTGAACATCAAGTTAAACCCCGCCAAGTGCGTCTTCGGGGTGCCTTCAGGCAAGCTCCTCGGGTTCCTCGTGTCCCACCGCGGCATAGAAGCAAACCCTGACAAGATCAAGGCTATAGAAGACATGCAGCCACCTCGCCGCCTCAAGGACATGCAGCGCCTAGCAGGATGCATGGCCAGCTTAGGCCGCTTCATCTCCAAGTTCGGCGAGAGAGCCTTGCCATTTTTCAAGATCATGAAGAAATCCGGCACCTTCAAGTGGACTCCAGAGGCTGACAAAGCATTTGAGGACTTGAAGAAATACTTGGCTAGCTCACCAGTCATGGTAGCCCCCAGGGCAGGCGAGCATCTGAAGCTGTACCTAGCAGCCACTCCACAAACTGCTAGCGCCGTCCTGGTGGTGGAAAGAGAAGAGCCAGTTCTCCCCAAGAAAAGCACTGCCACACCAAGTCCAGAACCTCCCGACGAGGAACAGTCTCTCCAGACCCAGTGCCAGGCCCACAGCCTCAAGTCGAGTCCTCCACGAGCCCCCTGCCGAGGCTCCTCCACAGGCAAACCTCGCCAAAGGTCCTGAGGAGCCTCTCGAGGGAGCCGACGCTGCCGCACCATCAACGACCCTCGTCGAGCATCCAGTCTACTTCGTCAGTACTGTACTGCGAGATGCTCGCGAGCGGTACCCAGTGCAGCAGAAGCTCCTCCTCGCGCTACTCATCGCCTCCAGGAAGCTGCGCCACTACTTCCAGGGTCACCCCATCACGGTGGTCACGTCCTTCCCCCTGGAGCAGATCCTGCGCAACCCCAACGCTACTGACCGCGTCGCAGGATGGAACATTGAGCTGCAGCCATTCAACTTGCGCTTCGACACCACAAGAGTCATAAAAGGGAGAGCGCTGGCGGATTTCGTCGCCGAGTGGACAGACCCAACTCCTGAAGAGCCTCGCGAAGAAGAAACCGCGTCATCGGGAGATACAATGCCAAGCCACTGGACCATGCACTTCGATGGAGCTTTCGCCTGCCGCAATGGTGGGGCTGGCGTTGTCTTAACCTCACCAAAAGGTGACAAGCTCTACTACGCCATCCAGCTGTGCTTCACAATAGACAAGATCTCCAACAACATCGCCGAGTACGAGGGCCTCCTCGCCGGGCTCAGAGCCGCAATCGCCCTTGGCGTCAAGCACTTACTCATAAAGGGTGATTCCCAGCTCCTGGTTAACTTCTCCAACAAGAGCTACACGCCTAAAGACGACCACATGGCCGCCTACCTTGAAGAGGTCGCAAGCTCGAGAAGCACTTCAGGGGCATGGAGCTCATGCACATCCCGCGAAAGGAGAACCAAGAGGCAGATGACATCGCCAAGCGAGCATCACGAAGGCAGGCCCAGCCGGCCGGCGTGTTTGAAGAGAGACTCTCCAAGGCGTCCATAAAGCAGCCACAAGAAGCAGCAGCGCACAGACGAAGTACTCCCACCACCTCCTATAGGTGGGGCACCCAACTGCGGTCCATCCTCAGGGGAGCGTCTGCTGCTGGCTATGGTGCACCAAGAGACAGGCTGGGTTGACGAACTCAAAGACTACCTGCTGAAGGGAGTCCTTCCTGAAGAAGACGCGGAGGCAGAACGAGTGGCTCGACAAGCCAAGTCATACTACATCCTCGAGGGAGACCTGTACCGCAAGCGCCCAAATGGAATTGCACTCAAGTGCGTCCCCCCCGAGGAAGGCCGCATGCTGATCAGAGACATTCACAGTGGAGAGTGTGGCCACCATTCCTCTGCACGCACCCTGGCAGGCAAGGTCTTCAGGAGCGGTTTCTACTGGCCCCAAGTGCTTCAAGATGCCACCACCATCGTCCAGTCTTGCGATGCGTGCCAGTTCCACGCCAAGCAAGTTCATCAGCCTGCACTGGGACTCCAAACCATCCCGCTCTCGTGGCCTTTCGCGGTCTGGGGCCTTGACATTCTGGGACCCTTCCCGAGATCACAAGGGGGCTACCGCTTCCTCTTCGTGGCAGTCGACAAGTTCACCAAGTGGGCAGAGGTTGAAGCAGTGCGCAGCATACCGGCCAGGGCGGCAGTAAAATTCATCAGAGGCCTGGTCTGCCGCTTTGGTGTGCCTAATCGCATCATCACCGACAATGGCTCACAATTCACCAGCGGCATCTTCAGGGCCTACTGCGAGAGCCTCGGCACCAAGCTCTGCTTCGCCTCGGTGGCTCACCCACAGAGCAACGGCCAAGCCGAGCGAGCAAATGCTGAGGTCCTCAAGGGCCTCAAGACAAGAAGCTTCAATCGCCTGAAGGGCTACGGCAAGGGCTGGATAGACGAACTCCCGTCCGTGCTCTGGTCCATCCGCACGAACCCCACGAAGCCCACTGGTGAGACGCCATTTGCCTCGTGTATGGAGCTGAAGCAGTCCTCCCCACAGAGATCAAGCATGGATCCGCACGGGTCCTTGCCTTCAACGAGGACGATCAAGCAGACCTCCACAGCGACGACCTGCTACTCCTTGACGGGTTGCGCCGCCGTGCCGCCCTCAGGGCAGCCAAGTACCAGCAAGACCTGCGACGCTACCACAGCCGCCACATACGTCCGCGCACTCTCGAGACAGGCGACCTCGTCCTCAGGAGAATCCTCTCCAGGGAAGGTCTCCACAAGCTCTCGCCAATGTGGGAAGGCCCCTACAGGGTCTCACACATCGCCAGGCCTGGCGCGGTACGCCTCGAAACGGAGGACGGCATTCCGGTCAAGAATCCATGGAACATCGCGCATCTACGCAAGTTCTACCCGTGATCATAGTCACGCCAGACATTTTTTGTCTCTAGAGGGAAGCACACAACTTCACCTCCAAGCTTCACAAAAGCTTCTCCTCCCGAGGGCCAGCCCCTCTGAGCTCTCCTGATTACGTGCCGCCGCAGGCCGTGAAGAGTCTCAGCCACTGAATGTGGTCCCCATGCCTCGACATGGAAAACTTTATCTTGGTCACACCAAGTGTAATGAACCAATTCGTTTCTCAATGAAACATTGCGCTGAGGCGCCGCTATGTAATATTTTGGTGGTGAGTTTTACTTTTCATCATCTTAGTTCATTTCGCGCTCATATTCTTCCCCATGCGCACCTCGCGAGCGGGGGCTGAGTACGGTGACTGTGCCTCAAGAGCACCCCAACAGCACCGCAAAATCCAAAGGATCCGAGCTCTAGCACGTGAGCACGCTCTCACGCCTGTTACCTCCCCAAAGAGCTCTGGCCCATGGGCTTGCTCCCAAAACACGCCACCTCACCAAAGGACCTTGGTACTTACTCTCCTCGCGAGATACCCATGAGGAAGCCTATAAGCGCGCATGGTGTTTACTACCATGTGCCTGCTTTGGGTTGCCTCTCTAACCAATACAGGGAACAAGAGTCCTCCCCAAGGTCGAGAAGTCACGCTCCGACCCCTAGAGGGAGCGCACCATCAGGGAAGCCAACGCCCTCTACGAGGCCAAAGTCTCGCCAAGCTAAGTCTAGCGCTCGCGCCCTCAGAAGTTTTTCTCCCTCTCACGGGCACCTGTCGCCCCTCGAGCGGTTTTTTCTCTCTCACACTCCATGGACTGCTTGTGCGTCAAAGGGGAGCCCTCGAGCACCGCGACTCGAGAGCCCTTACCTCTCCAAGCCTTAAACACCCCCCGGCCTTGCCGAGTCACGCTCCGGCATACCGTAGCGGCGGTGTCATAGCGCAAAGAGATGGGTCCTGACGACGTAGAGCGAAGAAAGACATGGAACAGGGATAAAGGACCCTTCGAGGGGCACACACACATGTTTGCATACGATCAAAGTATCTTACAAGCCAGCGTGAATTAAAACAAGTCTTAAAACAAAGATAATTGCGCCAAGCGCATCTTGTTGCAGGAGTGGCCTAGGCAGAGGGTTCACCATCGCCGTCCTCTTCAGCCTTCTCTTCTTCGGCGCCTTCATCCTCCTCAGCGGCCTGCTCCGCCTCAACCCTCTTGAAGCGGTCGACGTAATCGTTGACTTCTTCTCGAACCAAGTTGGAGAGCTCCCAGGCGGATCTCCCTCGATGGGCTCGGTCACTGACTCGAAGTCGAAGCCGGGGTGAAGGCGCTGGAGGTTGGCGAAGACGCGATCGATCGCCACGGTCAAGAGCTTGCGGCACTCCTCATCAACAACGTCGCCAAGTTCCGCCACAGGGCCCTCGAGCACAGAGAAGAGCTGATCGAAGTAGGCAAGATATGTGGCGGCGTCAGCGTTCCCATGGACGGGAACAATAGGGCATCCACTCCTAGCTGCCCCGCGAGAGTATTCCCCCGGGTCACTAAGGATTGGAACATGCGCTCCCGTGCTGCGTCAAGACCTGTGCCGCCTGCACGCGATGCTCAGCCTCTTCGGCGCGCTCCACGACAGGGCCCACCTGAGCGGTCAACTCCTTCATGTCGCCATCAAAGAGGCAAAGTTCTGTTCCGCGCGCGCCCGAGCCTCCGCGGCAGCCTGGAGGCGAGAGTCGAATCGCTTCTTCTGGGCCTCAAGGTCCTGACGCGAGCCTCAAGCTCTTTGCGTCTCTTCGTGAAGCGATCCTCTTGCTTCTTGGCCTTATCCGCGAAGTCTTTTCTACAGCTGTCGCGAAAGAGTTTCTCCTTCGTCGCAGACTCTTCCGCCATCTTCTCCTCCTTTTTGCGAAGGTTCTCGTTGGTCAGCGCAAGGCGCTTCTGGTAGAACTCCTCGTCTTGAGTGACCTTGTTCTCGCGGGCTTCCAGGTGCTCCCGCTGCGCGGATTGATCCTTCTCGATCTGCTCAACCTGTCTTCGCGTTTGCGCGCCTCGGCCTCGCGGGCGTCGAGATCAGCTCCGCGCTGCACGATCAAGTCTTCGCGAATGCTCAACTCTCACGGAATTTCTCCAAACTCTGCCGCACATTTTCCGACTCGGCGACGATCCCCGCCTCGCGGTCTAGAAGCTCTTTGTGCTTGGCGGAGACCGCCGCCTCGCGTGCCGCCAGCTCCTGGTGTTTGGCCTCGGTCTCTGCCTCGAGAGCCTCGCGCCTAGCACCCAGGTCCGCTAGGGTCTCCTCGACCTCGCGGACCACGCTGATGCGGATCTCCTCAGCAGAGCGCAGCGCTGCCTCGCGCTGCGCCTGGGCAGCTTCGTTCTTCCGGCGGCAGCTCTCCACGGTCTCATGAAGACAAGCCCAGCCCCGCGCAAGCTCGGCGTCCTCCTCCGCCCTGGAGCGATCTTCCTCGGCAAGCTGGGCCTCAAGCTCGTCGAGAATTTCCCTCGCCGAGCGGAGGACAGCCCCACGGCGGGCTGCGCGGGGCGCCGCCCCCGCAGAACTAAGGCCCATGGCTCGCCGGAGGGCCTGGAAATGCCGGCGCCTGCCGAGGATTCCGGAGCGTCCAACCTTGGGCTCCGAGTGGCCTCAAGGCGCGCCTGGGGGCTCTGGTGCGAGCCCCCCTCTTCGTCCACAAGGGCCTTCAGGGGGCTTTGATGAGAACCCCCCTCACCTCCCGCGCTGGAGGCCTCCTGGGGGTTCGGGGCACTTCATCTTCAACCACGTCATTCTTCTGCCCCTGGGGAGCGCTCTCCTCTCCAGGGACAGGGTTGGCCTTCTCAGCTGAGGCCGCCTCCCCAGCGGCCTCAGAGTCCGCTGTGGCCTCTCCAAGTTTCGTGCTCGGTGGGGGCGATGACGCGGCGGCCTCCTCCATTTCGACGTCAGCACGCCCCGCGGACGCCCCTGTCACCGCGGCACGCTCCTTCGCCGGCGGCGTGAACCTCGCCGCATCCACCTCCGCGTCCCCTCCGGCCGCATGGGGGAGACGTCAGGCCGCATAGGTGGAGGCGTCGCCACCTCTGCCTCCCCCTCCTTCTCCTCGCAGTGCTCCTCTGCTCAGGAGGCGGTGCCGCAGCCTCAGGAGATGAAGCAGTGCCCTCGGGAGGCACCTCGTCGACTGTACACGCTGCAGGCGCCGCTGCAGCGCTGGGGATCTCTCCAAGCCTCCGAAGTCTCCGCCTCTTCGGCACCTCGGGGCCCCTGGAGAGGCTAAAACTCAAAAACTCCGCAAGAACAAGCCAAACAGAAAAGGGAGTCGGTTCTTACCCATGTCTTGGCGCGGGAATCGACCCACACCGTGTTTGACGACCGCCACGGCCTCGGTGGTGCGGCTCCGGCGCCGGACCCCTCGAGAGCGGCCTCGGCTTTCCTCTTGAGGGAGATGCCCGCTGGACTCCCGGCGGCCCGGTCATGAACGGCCTTGGAGCGGGGCTCGCAATGGCCTGATGAAGCTCCGTCATCGTCGCTCTCCTCTTGCCCCTCGGCACGCTGCGAGGGAGCGACCACGAACTGGCCGCTGCTGCCTGAGGAAGCCTCGTGGGCCTCAACCTCAGGCGCCGCGCTCTTCGAGGTGCTCGAGTTCTCCGCTGAAGAGGCAGAGCCTCCCGAGGCGCCGGTTGCGCCTGCGTCGGATTCCACAGGCGTTACCGTCGTCTCCTCGTCGCCCTCAGCTGGCGCCCCCTGCGCCGCAGACTCAGGATCTTCGCGGGGCCCCGCATGTCCCTTGGGCACCAGGCCCCACCGGTCGAACTTCGGCATCGTCTGCACGAGCGAGACGCGGCGCCCAAGGTCAATCCTGTGGAGCGGGACCGCCTTATCGCCGGGCTTGGGGATATCAGGAGCCGTGAAGAGTGTCTCCATGATGGTGCGCACCTCCTGCTGCGTGAAGAGGGTTGCGCTCAGGCGCATTTTGTCCCTCTGGTTGGAGTAAAGCCACATTGCGTCCGCGTGCCTCTGGAGCGGAGCAATGCGGCGCTTCACGAAGTCCTTGGCCACCATCTGCCCGGTGAGGCCTGCCTCGCGGAGGTCCTTCAAGCGCCTCATCACGGGGCCAAGCGCGGCTCCCTTGAGCGCTTTAGAAGACCAGCTCGCCCTCTTCATCGGAGGCGCCTCGGGCAGGTCAAAGAAGGCGCTCCGGCTGCCGAACTTCATGAGGAACCAGCGCTTGCGGAAGTCCTCCACCCTCTTCGTCACATTGGTCACAATGTTCTCGCCGTTCCGCGCGATGGGGATGTACGTGCCCTTCATGCCCTCGGTGATGCGGAAGGACACGCACCCTGACCGCTCCTTGTTCGCCGTGAACCGGAGCGCATAGAAGCTGCGGAAGAGGTCCACCGAGGGTGGAATGCCGATGTATGCCTCGCAGAGGTAGGCGAAGATGGCGAGGACAAGGATGGAGTTAGGATGGAGATGAAGGACCTGGATCTGGTAGCGCTCCAGAACCGCCAGGAAGAAATCGGAGAAAGGAGGCACGAGCCCGGCGAATAGGGTGTGCATGAAGATGGGGTAGAAGTCGCCGAAGGAGTTGTCCGCCGTCTTAAGCACCGTAGCGCCGTGCTCGTTGGTCGCTGAAGCCGCCATGTGACGCACTTCTCCAGCTGCGCCTTCTTCTTAAAGCGGAAGCCGGTCAGAGCCGGCTCGAAGTCGCCGACCTGCTGCGTCGCGGCAGGTTCGCCGCCCTGCACCACGGCCTTGCCTTTCGAGGCCGCGGAGCTTTCTTGGGCGCCATTGCCGCAGGATTGCGAAGGGGGAGAGCGTCGGAGACACAGGAGCGCAGGCGTCAAGAGCAAGGAGACGGGCGCGCAAATGATGCAGTAACTGCTGCCTGAACCGGCGCTGCAGGCTTTATTCCCCTCAGAGCAGTTACCGAGACGTGGTGGGACCCCCCACTACGCCCATCATCTCCGAGGAGAACGTGTCGTCGCGGCGTAACTGCCCTGCACGTGTCTCAGGCCGGCCGGACACTTTGGGCCCATGACGATTCGCCTGCGTCCATTGGACTACATCGTGCCCATCATGGGCCCGGGGGCTACTGTCGGCCCAGTGAAATCCAGGGTGTGCTGGGCCTGTCCTCTACGGCCCTCGACACTTGATGGCGAATTTTCGCTAAGGACCAAGCCTACGGCTTGGAGAGCCTCGCGAGGCTCATTGCCTCGCGAGGGCATTTGAGGCAGCAGAGGCCTGCGGAGGCCATATCCACTGCTGCCCCCTCTTCAAGGAAATCTCCCCTGGGGAGAGGTCAACGCCGAATTCTCTACAGGGCGTCCAAGCCCTCGTGGAGATCGCTTCGCTGCAAAGCAACCTCTGCAGAGCGCACATGGGCTCTGCAGCGGCCGCAGAGTGACGCGCGCCCCTGCGCGCGGTGACGACGACGCCGCAGTTGCCATTTTGGTGATTAAAGGGGTCAATAAAGCTGTGCCACCCGCTCCGGACTACAAGGATTTCCTCTTTGGTGATAAGGGGACCGGCCGGCGCTACGCTCCAAGGCCAACGTCACCGTGGGCACCCCCACGTTCCTCTGCGGCCCCAGCTGGCCGTCCTGCATGGACGGTGGGTACTCTGCTACAGGAGTCAGCTTTACGCTCATGGACCGCGTCCATGGACAACCGGGCTGCGATGCACCGCGCTCCACCTTCTGCGCCACGTGACAGCCCTACCACAGTGCGAGTGCAAGGAGGGAGCACGGGGCGCCTATAAAAGGAGGACAAGGTGCACCGTAGCAAGGGATCGCATTCTCATTCCAGCATAGCCACTTACGCGCAAGGAAGAAGAAGACCATTGCTTCCCTTCCTTGTGTACACCATTGCCAAAAGAGAGCCCTCGGCAAGCTCATTGTACTGTAACCTCTACAAGCAGTGCAATACAGACAAGCAGGAGTAGCGGTATTACCTCCACACGAGGGCCGTGAACCTGGGTACGGGCTGGTGTTCATCTCTGTCGTGATGTCCCTCCACTTGCTCGACGAGCACCGTCGCCGTGCAGGTTGAGGGTTGTTTGACCAACGTGTTCAGCCCCTTACACGAACTCTCTTCGTGAGCTTGACTATCCCTGTTTCGTGGGAGTCATTCTCCGACAATTATATATAAGGTTCCGATCTTGGTGAATTTCACTTGGAGGATAAAATTTAGAATAAAAGAGGGGTACAATTTCCTCCCAACCAGGAGAGCGGCCATTCTTCAGCAGTTTATACCAATGTGCAGCTCTGCCAGCCAACGATATAGAGAATAATTTCTTTTTAACTTCATCCATTGAAATGCCTGCACACTTGAACAACTCGCATAATTCATGTAAAAACAACAAATGATCTCCAGGATGGACAGTTCCATCTCCTTCATAGCGGTTATTCGCAACACGTTCAATAATTTTCATAGGTATCTTATATGGAATTACCTGCACCTCTGGCGCCTCATCTACTACCTTAGCAGTGGTAGTAGTTTTTCCAAATAGGAATTCAATCGGAGATCTCTCCATAATGAAATAAAGCAGCAGACAAAAGTAAAAACAGCACGTACAGTAAAAGTTTCCCTTACCAATTCCACTTACCAATAGCGCTTCACTCCCCGGCAACGGCGCCAGAAAATAGTCTTGATGACCCACAAGTATAGGGGGTGTATCGTAGTACTTTCGATAAATAAGAGTGTCGAACCCAACGAGGAGCAGAAGGTGTTGACAAGCGGTTTCGATCAAGGATTCACTGTAAATGCTCACAGACAAGTTTTTAGGAGTTTTTGATATTGCAGATAAATAAAATACAAGTAAATAAAATGCAGTAATAATAATTGCAGCGAGTGGCCCAATCCTTTCTACAGCAAAGGACAAGCCGGTAGGTTTACTTATGATGACCAAACGTTCTTGAGGACACACGGGAATTTAGTCAAGTGCTTTCGCTTCATATAGCTGATTAATCTTCATTGTTTTGATAAGTGTTGTGTGGGTGAACCTATGCTAATGCACCGCCCTTCCTAGGACTAATACATACTTGTGATTATACCCCTCATAAGCATCCGCAAATATAAGAGAGTAATTAAGATAAATCTAACCACAGCCTTAAACTCTGAGATCCTGCTATCCCTCATGCATCGATATACCAACGGGGGTTCAGGTTGCTGTCACTCCGGCAACCCCACAATTGGCAAACGAATACACAATGCATTCCCTAGGCCATAAAGGTGAAGTATCATGTAGTCGACGTTCACATGACACCACTAGAAGAATAACACCACAACTTAAATATCAAACCATTAAATATTACTCAACATAGTTCACTACCAACATCTAGATTTCTCCCATGTCCTCAAGAACTAAACGAACTACTCACAAGACATCATATAGATCATGATCAGAGGTGATATAATGATGAATAACAATCTGGACATAAACCTTAATTCAACGGTTTCACTTAATAGCATCAACCACAAGGAGTAATCAACACCGGGAAAGTTTCCCCTATGAACTAGACAAGATTCAACCCTAGATGTTACAGCGGAACGGAGTGGAGCGGTGGAGATGATGGTGTCGGCGGTGGAGATGATGATGATGATGATCCCAATGAAGTCCAGCTCGATGACGATGACGATGGCGATGATTTCCCCCCTCCGGGAAGGAATTTCCCGACAGTTTTCTCCCTGCCAGAGAGCTTTTCTCTCTCTGGTGTTTTCCGCCTCGTGGAGGCGGCGGAATATTTCCTCGATGACCCCCCCGAGCTTAGGGTTTCCAGGGGATGAAGTACGCGAAGGGGCACCGGCAAAGGTGGGCCAGGGCCTCCTCACCACATGGCGGCGCGCCAGCCAAGGGGGCCGCGCCACCGCATGGTGAGAGCCCATGGTGGCCCACCTTGGCCCCCCCTTTTGGCTGCCTCCGGCATCTGTGAAAATAGGGACTTCTGGATATTTTCCGTCAATTGTTGATCTTCAGAAATATGGTGTCTTGACGGTGCTTTTTCCAGCAGAATCCTGACTCCGGTGATTTATTCTCCAATAATCATGAAACATGCAAAATAGGTAAAATAACATAAGTATCATCTCTAAATATGAAATATATCGATGAATAGCAGTAAATTATGATATAAAATAGTGATGCAAAATGGACGTATCAACGAGGTCGAGCGCGCTTGGGCGCTACCGCGGGAGCCTATCCCGCCGTATGCCCACGAGCCCGGCGTGGTGAGGAATGCCCTGCTACCGGCCTCCTGCTCCGGTGCCGGAGGAGGTGCAGAGGACATACGAGCGCGCGTGGTCCGACGTCCCTGACCCCGACGAGGATGCGTATGCCGCAGGGGTGGCATAGGGATCCGCGGCCGCATACGGCGACTTGGCCGCCGCACCTCCACCAGCCGCCGCCGCACCTCCCGACGAGGAGGAGGACGACGACGACTTCGACTTCGACTGGAGCGACCATGAGGAAGAGGGCGGCGGGCCGCAGATGCAGGAGGCCATTGAAGCCTCCTTGCAGTCCGTCCGCGATGACCATGTCCAGCGAGCCAGGACTTCCTGCCAGCTCAAGGCGAAGGAGGCTTCCGAGCTGGCTTGGGCGCTGAAAGACTCATCCTCCATGGCTCGTGCCCTACGCCGCAAACGTGCGCGCGAGAACCAGGCGGCCGCGAACGGGGCTGGCTCCTCCCGCCGTTCCCCATAATTCTACGGCCTCCGATCCAGCAAGTCCGTTTATGTAGTAATGTAACTGTTAGTGATGTGTAATAATGTATCCTTTTATGTAACTGTGTGGGATGTTGTTAAGGATGTTTTTAAAATAAAGAGATGATTATTACAAATTTAAACAATATTAGTTAATGCATTTTTTAATTGAAAATGGCAAAATGGTTAATAGTTTGAATAGTTAGAATAATTATTTCAGAAAACAAAAAATGGTTTTGGATTAGTTATTCAAATTCAAACACTTTTCATGTTGAAATTTTTGTCAGATTCAAAAGTATGCACATGTTATTCAAATTCATATTCAAACACTTTTCAAATTCACACTTTTGGGCATTTGCGCGCTAAAATTCAAAATTTGGGTCCTTGATCGCAAAAAACTGACCTCTAGTACCGGGTGGAGCCACCACCCGGGACTAGAGGTGCATTTGCGCGCGCTGGGGGTGGCATCTGCGAAAACACCTCTGGTCCCGGGTGGTGGCTCCACCTGGTACTAGAGGTCGACCGGCTGGTGGCTCCACCCGGGACCAGAGGTCCCTGGGTATAAATACCCAGGCCTCAATCCCGGCCCGAGCCACCAGCCAGGAAGCACCAAATCGAAGCGAAGCCCTGGCCAAATTTCTCGTCGCGCCGCCGCCGCCGCCGTCCTCCGCGCCCGCGCCGTCTCCTCCGCGCCGTCGCCTCCTCGATCCACCGCCTGCGCCCTCCTCCACGCCGCCTCGCCCTCCTCTCCTCCTCCACGGCCTCGACCGCCGGCCGCCGACCTCGCCCTAGCCTCCTCCGGCCAAAATCCCAAGGTGATGATTAGTGTTTTTTTAGGTAATTTTTTTTGTGTAGTTTATGTGTTTTTAGGTAGTTTTTTGTTGTGTAGTTTAGGTTTTTTTTTGTTTTTGTGTAGTTTAGGTAGATTTTTTGTATTGTTTTTTTAGTATTAGAAATTTAGTGTTAGGAAATTTACTGTTAGAAATTTTAGAAATTTAAATTTGCTAAGTGTAGATTTAAATTTGCTAAGTGTAGATTTAAATTTGCTAAGTGTAAATTTTGCGAAGTGTAGATTTAAATTTGCTAAGTGTAAATTTTAATTTGCTAAGTGTAGATTTAAATTTGCTAAGTGTAAATTTTGCTAAGTGTAAATTTAAATTTGCCAAGTGTAGATTTAAATTTGCTAAGTGTAAATTTTGCTAAGTGTAGATTTAAATTTGCTAAGTGTAAATTTAAATTTGCTAAGTGTAGATTTAAATTTGCTAAGTGTAAATTTTGCTAAGTGTAGATTTAATTTTGCTAAGTGTAATTTTTTTGTTTTATACCCCACTGTGTTTTTAGTTTATTGTTCTCGGCGACGATGTCTCTGTTGGACCACAGGGGCGATGTCCGGGACTTGGCTCCGCCGGGCTGGCACTGGGAGGTTTTACCTTCCGGGCGTAGCTTGGTTAGGAATCCGGGTGACGCCGTCGACCCGGATCTTCTTTGGTGGCGGTCGAGTGGGCCACGCTCGGTGCAGAGGGAGCCGGCCTCCGAGGAGGTGGTACGTCGCCGTATCAGGGAGGAGGACGAGCACGTCCGTCGCTACATGTATTTGTTGGATACGCCAGCGGTGTATGACAGTAGATGGTCGATTCTTCATAGGGTTCCTTATGACCCTGTGATGGTTCCTGTTCTTTGGATGCGCAGCGCCGGTACCTGAGCACCCCGCGGCTCAGGATCCGGTCGTAGTTAGTTTGAGAGGTTAATGCATGTGAGAGGAAGACGTATTATTGGTATTATTCGTGATGTATTTAGGGTTAAATAAAAATGGACCCGAGCTATGTAACTGGATTAAATAAAGTTGTATGAGCGATACTTTTACATATTTGTAAAGTTCCCTACTTTGAATTATTCTGATAATGCTAACATTGTTTTATCTTTCTTTTGTATTAGTTAAGCAATGGATGGAGATGTTCCCTTCGTAAGCAGAGAAGGGGAAGAAGAGATCTTCTCCATTCTGCGGCAACCCGCGGATGGAGCTGAAGACGGTAGAGCAGAAGATGGCTCACAATTTTTTAACGAGTCCGGTCCGAGAATGGAGCCGGAAGGAAGCAACGGAGCGCAAACTAGCAAGGAGTGCGATGACGACTCGCAAATTGGTGGACCCCCGCCGTCTGGCGAGGTATATTAAGCCTATGTTGATCAGATGCAATAACTGATACATATATATGTGTTAACAAATGTTTCTTATTTTTAGACCTCCGCATCGACCCAATCTAGTAAACGAGGCCATGCCAAAGGGATGGCCGCAGATGCGCATCTCCCAATTGAGGTCATCTCTGCAGATGGCAAACCGTTGGAGCCCAAGGCGAACGCAGCAAAGTTTGTGCATCAATGCGGAGTTGTTGTTAGGGACAATGTTCCGATCAGCATTCAGGAATGGAATGAGCAAAAAAACTTAGAGGGAGCTAGTTATGTCAGCGACAGAACTAAAGATGTGCTTTGGGACAAGCTCAGAGCAAAGTTCACCCTACCGGTGTTGGATTGTCCCGAAAAGACAGAAGCCATGACAAAAAAGTCAAGCATTTCGCTCTGAAGAAGATGGCTGAACAATTCAATAATTACAAGAACAGATTATACCGTGATTGGGTCTTGGAAAATAAAGTTCCAGATTTCACTGCAGCACTAGAGAGCCAGCGGGCTCACTGGAAGGCATTTCTGGAATACAAGGATTCGAAACTACCAAGCAAAGATCAAAAAAGAATAAGGAGAATGCAGGGAAAAAGAAATATCACCATAAGTTGGGGGGAGGTGGCTACGTAAGTGCCGAGCCTAAGTGTGATCTGATTGAGGCCGCTATGCGCGAAAAAGGGATTACTCCAGTTACAGATAACTGGCCCCATAGGGTCAAAAATTGGATGCTTGCTCATGGGGCGGAGTATGACGCATCAGGTGATCTAATAGTTGATGAAACGAAAGAAACTCCTATACCCCGGAAAGCAATTCTTGATGCAATCGCCGATGCTCGAGAGGGAAGGTTTATTCCCGACAGAGAGAACGATGAGCTGACAAAGGGCCTCGGTAATAAAGAAAAAGGAGGACGAACACGAGGCAAGGGAGCTTCTGTGACGTGGAATGAAGGGTTTCCCGAGGACCGTGAATCTTATAGAAGCCGAGCAAGATCAAGGAAGAGGAAGGAGCAGGAGAATTCAGACCGGTTGAGCAAAGTAGAAAGTATCATTAGCCAACAACAGAAGCAAATAGATCAATTGCGCGAGCAAGCTTGTCAAGGGGCAACTCATCAGCTGCAGCAAGATAGTCAAGCAGGTGGTCCATCTCAACAGAAAAGCAGCGTGGCTTCCGCGGCGGTCGGTGCTGATGAGGCATCGAAGCAAACCTACCCCGTGGATTTTATCACTGAGAAGACAAGTTGTGAGCTACATGACGCACTGAGAAACTTAACCGTGAAGGCGGCGGACGGCTATGCTTTAACTTGTGAATCTACAACACTGTATCGTGGCAATGAGATTCCAGATGGCTATGCTCGTGTCGGCGTGGATCAAGTTGAACCTGCATTTCAATCACTCGAGCTTTACATCCCTGGAGATGATGATGAGAGGACACTGGGAGATTGCCAGGGTAGACTCATTCTATGGCCCAAGAAATACATCGTGTTTCCAGGCTGGATGCCAAGGCCACCATCGCCTCCTCCGAGTCGAGATGACGGCAGTGACGACCACCACAACACGAGTCCATCTTGATCTCCGCCGCCGCCTCAGCCGACTCCTCAGCCGTCTCCGCCGCCTCCGCCCACTAAGGCTAAGACCGTCGTTCCGTCGATGGGTTTCCGACCCAAACCCCAATACGAGCCCCTCCCTAAAGTACCGAAGGTTCCTCCCCCGAGACCTTACGACGTCGAGATGACTCCAATGGAAGGCACCGCGTGGCTGGCAGCCGACGCGAAAAGACAGTTTGCGGAAATGGCTGCGAAAAAACAGCCCGCGCCAAAGCAAGTATTTACGGCAGAGGAAAAAAAGTGGGCTACGGAATTTCTTAGTCATCCATCGCAAATTGAGATAAATAGACCAGATGACTATGCACGTTGTCTGAGGAGAACTCACCCCAACACGACGACAAGTAGTACCTCCAGCGGGAAAAGAATAAGAAGAGAGGTTGCCCAGCTCGGAGAGCAGTCAAAACAGTCCATCTCCCCGCTCAAGGTGGCCACTGATAAGGGCTCCGTGCGCGTGGCGGATTTAGCTTACCGCGCTGAATTTGCTGCAGAACTTGGTATCTCACTTTCTCAACTGGAAGCAGAAGAGCGCCCCTCCCTTATGCCGCCTGATAAATGGACCTGGGAATACGGGAAGTCTCTAGTGCCACCTGATCAGATCGAGAATCTACCAACACAAATGCTAAGACTGCATAACTGGTACATGGAAGTCACAAAGCTAGATCGAAAAGTGCTCCTTGTGCAAGTTACAGAGGAACATTTCAATGGTAAAGACGAGTTAACTATTTATCTTGAAGAACTCTATCAGTTATACCAGCTTGACGCCCTCGACTTGAGTATCGTCAATACCTATTGTCTGTAAGTGATTCAATTCATTTATTTTCTAAAATAAAGTCTATAGCTCAGCTTGGTCATTGCCTGTTCTAATTATGCTCACTACGCTATTATGCAAAATGAAGAGTGATGAATGTGACAGAAAAAGAATCTATGAGATTGGGTTCGTTGACCCAACCCGAGTTAATGAAAATCTGCTACGGAACTGCCACAAGGAAACGGTGGCCAACTTTTTTAGGTTCATCAAGATGCAAGATTATAAAAGGAAGATATTGTTTCCTTACAACTTCAGGTAAGAGTGTTACTGTCTTGTACACATTAGTTTTTGCTTACTCGATGTTAAGTGTAACTGATTAGTTACTGACATATATAAATGTGCGCAGCGACCATTACATTCTGCTAATCATTGAAGTTGATGATGCAAAAGTTGAAATCTTCGACTCATTGGCGTGGCCCCAAGAGAAGTACCAACATATTAAAGATGTGCTCCAAGGGTATTTTCATTCATTATCGTACTATATCGGTCTCTTTTGTTCAATTCCTGAGATATCAAGTAACTAATTAATAACTCATTTATTCATTTGTTTGCCGGACAGGATTTGGAAAGATTTCATAAAGATGACATCTGGTGATTTTAAAGAGGAGCTTAGTTTTGTTAATGCCAAGGTAAGTAGTACGACCTAGGTTCGCGCATCTCTTTAATTCAAATTTCAATACCATCGTACCATGCTTGATTATTATTTGATTGAAATCTATTCTCGTAAAGTACTGTGAAAGGCAGCCACTGGGGACCAATTTGTGTGGATACTACATCTGCGAGTGGATTCGCCGGGAGGTCTCTGAGCGGAACCCATCGACATTTATAGAAGTAAGTGAACAAATATATTCACAATTTTATTTTATTACCATCAATTGTGTTGAATGTCATTCATAATTTCTGTTATGATGATTGATATTCATATTGATCTCCTTCTTTTATAGATGGATAGAATGCGGAGGGACCTGCAACCAAAGGACCGCTTTCGACCAATTCAAGAGGAAATTGCGGGATTTTTGATGAACTATGTCGTAAACCCAAAGGGAAAATACAATGCCACCAATCAATAGACGGGCTCTAGTCCCGGCGATGATCATGTAATCAAATAGACGATGGGCTCTAGTCCCTGTTTTATATGATCTCTATGTAATTAATCGAATAGACGGGCTCTAGTCCCGGTTGTGATCTCCATGCAATCTCTATGTAATTAACCGAATAGACGGGCTCTATTCCCGGTTGTGATCTCCATGTAATCAATTAAAAATGATCGAATTCTCAAAAAGATTTTTTATATGAATTTTTTGATATGCTATATGTATTTTTCTGATTTATAATTAATTAACCATATATTTTGTAAGATTAATCATAATATAAACAAAAAAACAAGAAGCCGCCACGTGGGAGAATCTCTAGTCCCGGGCCCGCGTGGAGCTCTCTAGTCCCGGATCGTAAGCCACCCGGGACTAGAGGGGGGGCCTCTAGTCCCGCCCAGGGCGTCCCGTGTGCAAATCCGGTACGAGAGGGCTTACGACCCGGACTAAAGCTCCTGTTTCCACTAGTGTATATGGTAACCTTTGGAGACCGCACCCAAGCTAGGTGCCATGCATGCGCGCATGCATTGACATATCTATGGTGGGCGATGACTTTTTTTGGCGATGAACTATTTTTTCTTCGCGCCGCCCCTTCTAGATCTTCCTGCCTTGGTCTTCTTTCCTGATGTAGATGAGTACCGTCTCTGTAGATGGCTGCTATTTAGGGAGACAAAGTCGTGACAACGACTTAACTGAGTGACTTGTCGCGAAAAACTGCTTATCAATTGGAAGAATAGAGACAAAGCCCGTGCAAAGAGGAGTGTAAAACAATCAGATTCTGGAGGTCATTGTCTTCCTCACTCCGTCTAAGATATCCATCATAGCCCGTAGGCTGCCACCCGGACCTACAAAGTACTCCCTCCGTTTAGTCACATGTGGATGTATTTACACATGTTACATGTATAAATACATGCAAATGTGGCAAAAGGTAAGTCATCTAATTTGAAACGGAGAGAGTAGCTCGGACCGCACGGCGTACTAGCATCAACTCCGGAAATTTTTGACTGAGCGTAAGAGAGGCCTCCGAGAGGCACATCAAGGCGGGGACTGCCTTGCATAGGGAGAGAGCACTAGTACAGAACGACACATCGGAAATGGGCCAAAAACCCCTTCGGCAACGGAGAAAGGGTCCGTGTCCCTGACCCTGTCACTGATGTGAAGGCCTTCATCGGTAACGGAGGCAAAAAACCGTTTCCGATGAGGTCTCCATTTGGCAACGGTTGGCGCAGACCTCCGTTGCTTTAGTTTTCCTACATCAGATACGGAGTTTTCCATCTACCCGTTTGCACTGAGCTTTTCTCATATTTCGGTTATATGCCATAATACATGAAAGGCTGATTGCACAATGCAATAAAACGTTATTCAATTCATAACATAGAACAAATGCCATCATTACATTGGTATACAATAATATCACTGTTTTTTACAATTTGACTACAATCATATCCATCTCACATTGGCATAATGTAATATCACCTATTACACTTTGACTACAATCATGAACTCTAAACCTATAAGCAACTAACCTAACAAGATGGAAGGCTGGCTTAATTAAGCCAGCCTTCCATCTTTGACTTGGAGCTCACCTTCTATGAGCTCTCGGTCATCGCAGTACCCACTCCAAGACCAGTATCCACGAAATTTCCTTGCCTTAAGTTTTCTGGTTCTCGGAATGATAGATTGGTACTTTTATGCAGTGTTGCCGAAATAAACTCCTGCGTGAAAGAAAAAAACTATTAGCGAAATGTAAAAATACATCTGGATATTAAAAAAATCTGTGGCTATTTTCCAGCAACTGCTTTGTTCGGTTGCCATTTTCGAGAAACTGCTAAGATCAACGGCAAATATCCAGGAACTGCTCTGTTTGGTGGCAGACAGTTCGCATTCCTTCCTTCTCTTCTTCCTCGTTCCACCCCAATCCCCTTCGCAAGCGTGGACATCACCAACGACAGCAAGGTGCTTTCTTCTGCCGGCTTCCACATTCCACCGGAGTACTACGTGGACATCCAACTCGTATACAAAATCAAGGGTGGAGACGAGAGGGACGGAATGGGTGATCTGGCGGCAGACCTCATCGACAAATTATACGCCAACGTGAAGAAGGAGTTCCCATCCAACCAGCACGGTTTTTGGGAGCGGATGCCGCTGCACAAAGTTCATCGGCATCACAGCCGGTCACAGAAAGATTTATACCTTTCACCCGGCGGGAGATCGAGGAGGTGCAGGCCTCTGCCAGATGCGCTGAGATGCTACCAGCGCGTTGCGACACAATCACCTCCTCCTCCTTCTCCTTCGTCGACATCCACCTCCTCCTCCTTCTCCAGATCAGACACCACCTACAGATCCTCCACCACCTCCAGATCGGCCACTTCCTCCTCCAGATCGGCCACTTCCTCCTCCAGATGGGTTTCTGCTGGTAGATCCGCCGGAGGTGCTGCACCACCACCTCACAAATGACCTCCTCCACATCGGCCTGGCTCAGAAGAAGCCGGGCATCACCGGAGGAGGAGAGCGTCAGATGGTGGCACAGTCGCATCATTAGCGGACGCATGGCCGCCTCCAGATCGACCTTCCCCTCACGAAGGGCTGCCGCTAGAACGGTGCTGCCGCGGCGGCTAGAGCCGCGGCCGCGATGGCCGGATCTAGAAGCGCCGACAGAGGAAGCGATTAGAGAGAGTGAGGAGAGTTGAAAGCCACAGTGTGCGGCGGCTAGGGTTGGAAGGGAGACAGTGAGAGAGTGATAATGAGAACGAGCCGGCAGTATATATAAGCACCACATTGGCAACGGACATTTTATATAACCGTTTCCATTGATTTTACACCAGCGAGAGAGTAAACTTACTACCCAACTTACTAACAGGTACTCTAAATTACATATGAACGCAGAGACCACTTAGCAGCTAATGCTACTACATACGGACTTGATAATGAAGTAAACGATTACATATATGCTACTACTAGCTAATGCTACTACTAGCAGCTGCTGATAAAGACTCGGGCTCGTCGTCGCTGTACATGAGTGCGTCCCTCCGGCATAAGGTACCGTCGAAGATCTTGATGAAGAACCTGTTGTCGCCGACGAACTCGAAGCACAAAAAGTGCCCCTGCTCAAGCTTGTACGCTTGGGCGAATGACTTCCATCCCTGGCCGAGGTACAAATTCCCCCCGGCACTCACGGCCGTCTTCACCGCCCAGCTGCCGTTCTCGCAGTCCTCCATCTTCAGATGCATGGTAGCTGCCACCATGCCTTGGAGCTTCTCTGCGAACGCCCTCGGGAGCCTCAGGCGGCTCTCGATGCCCTTGTACAGGATAACCAAGAACTCGAAACCGCGCAGCTCCGGGGACATGTCTTCAGAGGACGGTGAGGGCGACACCGACGGCGTGGCATTGCGGCTGCGCCCCCTACCACGGCCGTGCCCTCGTCCACGGCCACGCCCACGTCCACGGCCGCGACCGCTGATGGTACCTCTCGCCGGGGACATGTCTTCAGAGGACGGTGAGGGCGACACCGACGGCATGGCATTGCCGCTGCGCCCCCTACCACGGCCTCGCCCTCGTCCACGGCCGCGACCGCTGCTGGTACCTCTCGCCATGGATTTGGACGGAGGGGATCTGGCGAAGTTTGAATAACTGTAGGCGATGGACTGGGGCTTCAAAGAGACCGCTGCTGGTACCTCTCGCCATTTATACTCGCGGGTCTGCTCCGCCCACCTCCCCATCTGCCCATTCGCTAGCCTCCACGTATCAACATTTTCAACGGTTGGAAAATTCTATCCGTTACCATAGAGGCAAATATTGGAAACGGACAATTTTATTAACCGTTGCCAATATAATAGGTGACGGAGATTGGAAATGGTCCGTTGCCAATGTAGGCGGGCCTGGTCAGGTTTGTACGCACCGGCCGCGCGGAAAGCGCGATTCTCCGTCGCCTAACACCTGCCGTTTCCATAGAGGGGTATCCGATGTGTCGTTCTGTACTAGTGGAGCGCGCCAGAGATCTCGCAAACACGGGTCACGAGAGGAAACATGCAACTCCGCAAAATCTAGAGGCTGGATGTAAATATGTAATGCTTACACCTTTTAAGTATTAAATCCCTTTATCGAGAGAAAAAACTCCACAAGATTTTCCCCATTTATCGACGATTTAATTTACGACCCGTTCACAAATTATCAACATATTATCAATATTTTCTGAATTTATTTGATTTATTTTTTAGATTCCTGTACTAACAAGATTTTTTTTGCATGCATTAACAAAAATATTAAAATCACGCATTAGCATGTTTTTTTGCTGTATAAATACATCAAGTAGTAGGAATAAAATTGACGTTCATGATAAGCAGGGGAGATCCTAATAGTTTTGAAAAAACTGCGTTGGTCACGAGAGCACACAACTACAGCGAGACTAGTTGCGCCCAACTGAACCAAAAAGAGCGTATTCGTTGGCATGGATTAAGAGTTTGAGACATGCTGCCCGGAGAGGTCGAAAATGCGGCCAGGGAACCCGATCACTCCGAAGATTTACTCCCTTTGGAAATATATACTCACTCTGTCCCAAAATAATTGTCTCAAGTTTGTCAAAAAAGTGGATATATCTATACATGTATTTTGTCTAGATATAAACATTTTTTACCAATTCTAAGACAATTATTTTGGGACGGAGGAAGTATTATTTTTATCAAAAAGATAAAAAGAAGGTGTCCCTTGTTACAAGCCTCACACGTGGTCATACAAAAGTGGATGACGCAGTGGCAAGATATGGCGTCACGGGCGGATCTATGTACAGTTCGGGGGGCCGCCCCCCAATTCCCGGGGGGGGGGGGGGGGGGGCAATGGTATATTCTACAAATGTGCAAAATATTAATTTCAAATATTTTGTATTTTGAGCTACACAAAAATAACAAAAGTGTGGATTAAGTATGCATATATTCAAATCTCGTAAATTTTCAGATCCTGTCATTTTTGTGTAGCCCATAATACAGATAATTTTGCATTGTGGTTTTTTGTACTTGTAGGATATATCATGACCGTATACAGATTTATTCCAAGATTTTTGAAAACATGTAACTACTTTATTGGTTTTAAATATTTAAAAGTTGAGGGAGCACTGGACACTTTCGGTACAAAATCTTACTGTACTAATCCATATAGGCCGAAGTGCCTCAAGTCTAGATGAAAACTACTCCCTTCGTTTATAAGATGTTTTAGATATTACACATATTGTGTAGGTACATATATATGAAAAATGTCTATATACATTTGTTTAAATGTGTATGTGAAAACTTCTTATACTATTTGGGAATGGAGGGAGTACGTGCCAAACTGAAGCAATCAAGCAGCCAGCAGTGCCCGTCAAAAAAACAAGCAGGCCAGAAGTGCCACGAACCCAAGGGTGCGTTTGGTAGGCTGCAGCCATTTTGTGGCTCACCGTGGGCAGGCCCTAGAGGGCACTGCTAAGCAAATACGAGTTTTAAGCAGTGTTGTGTGGTTAGTTTGGTAGGCTGCAGCAAAAAACGTGGCATCAATTCGTGCAGGACAACCAAACAAGATGCTTATATTTACAGCTATGGTAAGCCTCACCCCTTTTCACTTAGGTGTACTTACCTCTCTCTCTCACCATGGAGTAGCAGCAGAACAGCGAGCATGTCGACGGCGCGAGCAGCGGTGACCATGATGACGGCTCGTGGTGGCAAAGCTGGACGCATGGCGGCAGCGAGGAGACACCATGGCGGCGGAGCTCGACAGTGAGGAGACGGCATGGCAGTTGCGGAGCTCGACGGCGACGCCATGGCATGGCAGCGTCATAGCTCGACGACGATGAGGAAGAGCGGAGATTGAATAAGACGCGTACACCAAGAACAATATAAATACACATCAAGATCTATCCATCTACAATCTCCGAAACGCAAAACTTACAACGTGAAAGCTGTGAGGAATGACGAGGTGAAGCTACTCGTCGAAGGAAATCGCAAACGGTAGACTGTGTGTGACAAGATCTTCAAAACTCATTCGAAAAAGCTTCACACAAGACCACGAAATTAGGGCCTCATGGTTAACGAAAGCCCGAGCTGATTGCCGGAATGGAACCGCAACATCAAAGCACATCATTTTGGTGTAGAGCTTTATTTGAACCGAGCAGTGTATCAACGACTGGAAGGAAGAAGATGAAGTGAGCTTAAGGAGAGGAGAGTAAGCGGAAGCACAACTCACGTGGAGCCATCCAGCGAAACAACGGGCCTGGCTCCACGGAAACGGCCGATTCGGCCGTTCCTATGGGGCCTGCCCGAGGGTGCTTTAATCAGCGTGCGGGCCTGCCTCCACGAAAACAGCAACCAAACAAGCAGCCTGGTTCTGCAGCCAGCGGGCCTGGCCCGGCTGGCTGCAGGCTACCAAACCCGCCCCAAGTGACTCGATCTCTTTCTTGCTTCCTGTGGGTCGTTGTCGTCCGCCCAACCCCCAGCCCCGCCGCCGCTGTCCACCCCCAGCCCCATCCCCTCTTTCACGACCATCCAGAGCGTGGATTGACAACATAGCGGCAGCTTCGTAGCCGGTGCGTCATTCCCCTCATTTTTTTTGAAGCACATTACCGTAGGGAAAAATGCCTACGGTGTAAATTTTATATTATGAGGGAGGGTAAAACTTACATGGGGACTACATCAGAGAGGTGCTTCAAAAAACCCAAATCCGGGAGGCCAAAAGAGAGGGAGAGATACATGATTACGTAGCTAGGTTTGTGATCCACAGAAGAAGTGGTTGTACAAGAGAGTTTCTAACTCGATATTGATGGAGTAAGATGTCCGAATGGAATTTAACCTTCCATCTCCCAAAAGTGGGACTCAGCGACTGAAAAATTGCTTCGTTTCTAATCTTCCATATGTTCCATGCTGCACAAGCAAGCATCTCGGTAAAACAAGGACCCGTGTATTCAGACTTGGCAATGGCCACCCTGGGAAGAATAGGTCTGTTGTTGTCCCATTGAATCCCAAAATAATTCCAGCAGCTGACCGCAAAGGGGCAATCAAATATTAGGTGATCACGGGTCTCCAAAGTATCACCCGTGCAGAGCACACAATTCGGCCCCCCTTCCACATGTCAATGCTTTCAGATCATCAAGTCCTTCGTGTTCAGTCGATCGTTGTACAATAGCCAGAGGAAAGCTTTCAGTTTAGGAAGACATTTTGAATCCCAAATTGCTTTGATCCCTTGGTCACATGTCACTCTAGCAAAGATAAAGTTGTAAAATTTTGCTGCTGTGTATAATTCGCCCCCCCCCCCCACGCAAACGTTTTGGTATCATGACTTGAGTCTGTAGGGAGGTAGCTCACGAGCGCATTAGTCATTTGCTCACACTCCTCAAAAGCCTGACCTGAGAGGGGTAGAGCCAGAGCATCTCCAAGATGATTTAACTGCATCATATGGGCCACCGATGCATCCTCGTCCAACACAAATGAATAAAGGTGTGGAAGTTTATCACAGAAAAGGCTGTCATCGTGCCACAAATCTTTCCAAAATAGGGTATCCTCACCATTCTTTACATTTGATCGGGTGATACTCCTGTATATGTCAATCAAACTGAAAACATCCCTCCACCAGAATGAGCCTCGAGAAGATTGGGCATGTGGGGGACCTGGGCTGTACAGTGACCATACTAACTTAACCCATGGAGTGTCAGCTCGATAGAAGAATTTATGGAGATGCTTAAGCAAGAGTGATTTATTCTGAATTTCAAGGTTGATAACCCCCATGCCTCCATGTTTCTTTGGTCTGCAAACTAGATGCCAGGCTGCAAGAGAATGAGGTGCACCAGTATCTTCTTCCTTAGCCCATAGGGAGTTTCAAGGAACACAAATAGTGTGTTGTCAGAGAAGATATAATAGACTGAACAAATGTGAGGCGACCACCATAATCAAGAAATCTGGCACATGCATTCATCCGACGTTCAACCTGATCGGCCAAGGGAGAGAGATCAGCCACCGTAGGTCTGGTGGTGCCAAGAGGGAGGCCTAAATAAGGGAAAGGCAGACTACCCGTGGCACATCCAAAAACAGTCGACAATTCAGTTAATCTAGCATCATCGATGTTGATGGGCATCATGCAAGTTTTTGAATAGTTAACTGAAAAACCAGTAGCATCAGCAAAAGTTTGAAGCAAATTCCTCAGAATACCTAGCTGCCTTGGACAGGCTTGCATAACCAGCAGCGTGTCATCTGCGTATTGGACTATCGGAAAGTCCATGTTGGGTATTGGTAGCGGAGCACTGAACTCACCCAACGAAGCCATTCTGTTAACCATGCATTGCAGCAAATCAGCACCTTCCACAAACAAGATCGGAGATAGAGGATCGCCTTGGCAGACCCCTCTTCGACAGGCAAATTTTCTACCGAGCACTCCATTGAGCAGCACTGACGAAGTCCCCGTACCAAAAATTGATGAAATCCATCCAATCCATCTGTCATCGTATCCATGAGCTCTAAGAATCTGGATAATCGCCTGGTGCTCTACCATGTCAAAAGCTTTAGCGAAATCAAGCTTAAGAATGATCGCTGGATTATGTGATTGCTTCACCTGGTGAATGTACTCATAGGCCCATGCCACACAGTCTTGGATTGTGCGTGTTTTCAAAAACCAATACTGGTTAGCATGCACAATACCAAGTATCTTTTTCTGTAGCCGATTAGCTAATAACTTAGTGAGGAGCTTGAAGCTAGAATTGAGCAAAGAAATCGGTCTGTAATCATTTGGACCTTCAGGAGATTGAACTTTTGGAATCAAGGTAATGAAGGCATCATTGATGCTTTGCAGGTTAACATTGCCATGTCAAAATTCATCACAAAGGCGATAAAAATCATGTCGAATAATTGGCCAGCATACCTTGATGAAAAGCCCATTAAAACCATCTGGCCCGGGGGCTTTATCTGAAGGAAGATCAGCTACAACTTCATCAATTTCAGAGGTGGTGAATGGTATAGAGAGGCAATCCAAGTCTCCATGTTGATCCAAGTAAGACTGAAAATCAAATGTAGCATCAATGGGTACAGAGTTCCCCAATCTTTCCTTGAAAACTTGTCTAAGAAGCCCCTGCTTTTCATGCTGATCTGTGGTTATTGACCCATCTGCTCTTTTCAAAGAGGCAATGGAATTATTCCTGTAGCGGATGGTAGCCTTGGAATGAAAGTATGATGTGTTTTCAGCACCAAATCTAGCCCAGCGAGCTGTACATCTCTTCTTCCAATAGTCTTGCTTGCATTGTAAAAGATGAGTAAGCTTCTCCTTAACTATGTTCCGAAAATTCCATTCAGTTATATGCAGAAAGCGAGCTTCTTCCAATTCATCCAGCCTAAAGATAATAGCATTACAATTCTCAATAAGTTTATTCAACATAGATAAACTAGTACTCCATTTTTTAAGCCCTTTGCGAACTAGTTTAAATTTGGACGAAATGCATTTAGCGCTATCTCCAAGACAATGTATTTGCCAGATACTTCGAACAACCTCCATGAAGCCAGGCATACGGATCCAATGATTTTCAAATCGAAAAATTTGAGCTTTTGGAATATTGGTCCCAATTGACACCACACACGGCACATGATCTGAGGTAGGGCGAGCCAAGGGTGTAACCACTGTATTTGGGAACTTAGTGGTCCAAGAGAGAGAAGTAAAGAACCAGTCCAATTGAGTGAGCAGTGGCTCCGATTGCATATTACTCCAGGTGAAGGTACGCCCTTTTATAGGGAGTTCAATAAGGCCCAAGTAGCTGATGACCTCGTTAAAAGTTTCAATATCCGTGAGATTAGCACCCGGTCTGTTTCTGCTATCCGAATAGCGATAGAAGTTAAAGTCCCCAATAATCAGCCAAAGTGCATCATCAGCAAAATCCAGGCTAAATAGCCAAGCTATAAAATTCTCACGGGCAACGCCTTCACATGGACCATAAACATTGACTAGCGTGAAATTTTCCAATGTGAGTTTAGAAGTAAATTCCACCACCAGTCCAAAGCTTTCTTGCTGAATAATCTGGCCCACAAATTGATTGCTAGCCCAAATAATTAATAATCCGCCAGAAGCACCATCAGAAGGAACATATGCGAAATTGCCAAAAAATTTGGGCACAAATTTACGAATAAACTAGAGATCAAACTCTCCTTTTTTGGTCTCTTGGAAACAAATAATACAAGCCAGACATTCCTCAATCTTATTGTATATAAGAGGCCATTTGTCAGGGCTATTTAAGCCACGGATATTCCAACATAAAATTTTCCACAATCGATTCAGATTACTCATTTCAGAGCTTTAGGTGCGGCGGGGCTGGCGGAGACGTGCTTCAGTAAGCTCGTCCGGGTGAATACTGCATTCTTCCACACCAATCCTCTGCATCTCAGCCAGCTGCATCACCTCTGGAGCATCAGCTCTTGGCACCGATGAGCTACGGCAGCGGGAAGGGCGATGAGAGATGGGAACAAGCATAAAACCAGTATTGGTATGGCGAGGAGAACGACGTACTAGCATCATAACCGAGGGTGTTTCACTCTTACGTGAACGAGAGCGAGAGCAGCTGTTAGTAGTCTCAATGGGAGCACTTGGACCAGATGCAGCAAAAGAAACTTTTTCAACAGGTGCAGTGGTTGACATATCCTGATTCAGGGCAAACGCTTCTGCAGTCACAAAGCCTAGGTCCAAGTTCACAAGACTAGCATCATCAGGCATTTTCCAAATTGAATCACCCCGGGCCACAACAGCATGTTCAGAAGCAGAGTGAGAAATACCAAACTGGCATGAGATCTTCCTCGAGATTTTTCTAGTACTTTTATCGTGCCCGGCCTCATGCAGTAGACGCTTACCAACAGTCAGAGCGATCATTTTCAGCTCCAAGTAAGGGAAAGCAGTAGTGTTGTCCATCCACGGATTAGGCTGATTCATCTTGAACACGATAGAACGAGCCATTGACATGGAAAACTGTTCAAAACAGAAATCATCATGAACAAGTACATGGTTGGTAGTAATAGTATTGCTTGGAGAGGGACTCCATGCTGGCATGAGGCTATTGCTCATACTGTCAGTAGGAGGTGACTCAATCATATGTTCGTCAAATGCAGGCATATCAACCCCACGGATTTGTTTTGGCACCCAGACTTTCCTGCTCGGTCTCTTTTTAACTTGCCATACTTTCTGCACAGTACAATCCTTGGCACGATGACCCAAGAGCTTACAAGTACGACAACGAAGTCCAGTAGTGCAGTCAACCGAAACATGTCCAGAGCTGAGACACTTGAGACAAGAAAGGGTATTTACCCTATCAGAAGTAGTACACCTGGCACATTTGTGGCTCAAAATTTGGCACTCATCACAGCGGCCTGGGCATTTATCTCTTGCATGATCAGAGAGCCCACAACGAGAACAACGACCCAAAACCTTGAACACCAATTCCTTAGGCGGGACAATCGGGATATTTAAATTATCCATAATGACTTGATCCGAATAACCCGCCATACGAAGATCTTCCAAATGCTCTAGCGCAGATTTCGGCATCCTGGCACATAATTTGGAAGCAAAATTCACTCCTTGAAAAACGCGATTTTTCAAACCTGTCAGATCCGTAGATATCGGACAAACAACGGCACCGACAACCAACGGCGGCGCAGCCACCGTCGGCATAAGCCCATGATCAACCGGGAATTGCAGTGATCCAATAGCCAAGGAAGAAGCGGAATCATTCTGTGATGAACCAAAACCAAATTTAGCCAACTCAGATGCTGATGACTGCAGATCAGCACGATCACTAGCCTTCAAGAAATTCAGATTAGGGTTTAGCTTTGTTGGACTACGTTGTGCCAGTTCCAGGATCTCAGACGAAGAATTCCAACCATAGTTGCTAGCACTGAAAAACCCTGAATTAGATGGATGAACACCTCGAAACAGGTTGAAGTGGCAGATGAAATCCGGCCAGATACGATCCCGCAGACCATAGACGAAGCGCCCCACTTTACTTGAGGCCACTGAAAATCTGAATCTGCGATCGCTTAATTGAAACACTTTGAAACCAAGACGATCACCACCAAGACAACATTGCAACGCCAATCCCACAGATTCCTCATTAAGGGCAAACGAAGCAGACGAGAACGAAACGACCAGAAAAAATTCTTTCGGGGAGGATGGAGAAAAGTGCACCGTGGATCCAAAGCGGCGACGCACCCGGGCCTCAAGTGCTAAACCAGGGGAGAAATCCCAATGCAGGAGACCTTCCATAGCCGCAGATCAGAGGGAAACGCCATTGAGGGATGCGTGCCGCGTGGTGGGTGGAGAGGGAGGGGTGGGAGGAGGGAGCCGCCATGGCACCGCCTCAATCAGATTCTTCTATCGTGTGGATGCACAGCAGCCTTTACTATTTAACCTTGTGTAGTATATGTTTTGAAATTTCTAACTTATTGTGCATTGAAACTTTGTAATGGTATGTACAGTAAAGCATTTGATATGTTATATTCCTCTTGTCAATGTGGAAATGTATGTAGTACAGAAGCAAATATACTCTTTTCTAAATAATATGTAGTGAGATAAAAAAAATTACCTTGACATACTCGTGAATAGGGCTGGACTAACGAGCTGCTCGGATCGTTAAGGCTCGGCTCGTTAAGGCTCGAGATCGTTAAGGCTCAGATCGTTAAGCTTGTTAAGAATAACGAGCTGAAACTAAAGCTCGGCTCGGTTCGTTAGACGTTCACGAGCGCTCGCGAGCAGCTCGTTAAGACTCGTTAAGAAAATGTAAAAAAACTTAACATGCATCGGAAAAGATTTCAGCCATAAAACGTATAAAAGTAGTTTAAAAATGACAAATCGACAACAAATAGTTCACAAACTCATAGTAGTTTCACACACTCAAATGAAAATAAATATTGCTAACTTGTTAATCGTTAGATGGGCTACAACATATAGATTTGTAGCCATGCTGCCACGACGATAACGATCTTAACGAGTAGCTCACGAAACTCGTTAGTTTGATTGTTAAGCTCGTTAGTATTAACGAGCTAAAATTGTTGCTCGGCTCGGTTCGTTAAGATAACGAGTCGAGCATAAACGAGCCGAGTTACCGAGCGCTCAATAAGCTTAACGAAATTCGAGCTTTATGTCCAGCCCTACTCGTGAACAATAGAGCATGGGAGTTCATGTTCCGTTGCTCCTGACCTCCTGTCAATGTTGAAATGATCAGTACTAGTGAGAACAGCTACCTTTTCCTGTTGAATGCCGTCAGCAGTCTAAAGCATCATAAGTCTGATACTTCCTTTCTTTAATTCCATAAACCATAAGTAAAATTGCCCGATTCACTCCATGTCATATTCAGTTCAAGTGTCGGATCCCAAGTACGAAACTATTTTTTGTCTATTTGATCTAGAAAGTTGCCCAATTCACTTCCTGCTATGTTGCAATGTCTGATCTTCACATCTTTTTAGAATGTGCACGTGCACCCAATTGAAAGGGGATACTCCGGTAGTGGATGCTGCGAACTGCCATTTGATTTAGCTCAAAACGTAAGTACCATCTTTTTCGAAATCATATACCGTATATTCAGCTATAGCTATTTATTGGGGTAGATACAGTAGAGCTCTCTGAACTTGTAACCTCTAAGTGGGTGTTAGACAACAGACTTTGCAGTTTGTGAGTTTAAGTGTAAATATGGAAGGAATTATCAGCTATTGGAAGATGATAGAGAAATTATGTCTTGTTTTGTTGCTGTGAACATACAATATGAGTGGTTCCCTTCAAAGGAAAATAGCTCTTGTTCCTTTATTTCCGTTTATTCCAACTGGAAGAGGGCACACGACAGCTCGAGACAGTTTTCTGTACCATACTGATACAGGTATCCCTTACACTGAATAAAAAAGGCAGTTTAAGACCCAATAAATTTCACCAAATCGTTGAAATATGCCTGGTAAAATTCGACAACCAGCGGATGGGCGTTTATGGTGCCGTAAAATTTAGCTTGAGCATGATATTTGACGTAATACATGACATCTTTCGTGCAAAATGCTTATAGAGAATTGATTGTCATAACCAATATGGCATGGCAAACGTGAAAAGGCTTACATTCTGCAGTATAAATAGCCAATACGGTCAAATATGATAGATAACAGACAATTGTTTTGAGCAATGTTCAAGATATTGGCCGATATTCCTATAAATCGGACGATTAATCGCTTACCGGTGTCTGATCGATAAAATAAATCTGCGACTGATATATCGATAAACCGGCTAATTTACCCCTTATGTTGGGTCGACCGATGAGTTCTTGATAAGTGATATCTCGAACATTAGTTTTGAGGCAAAATAGCAGTATAATTCCTTGATTTATACACAAAAGGACACACAAAAAAGCCGGCAAAAAGACAAAGTACAGCTCAAAAATTCACATAACATTTTAGTATTAAATGAATAACTGAATCACTATTAGGGTTAAATGACTTAGTTATCATGAAGGCCCCTTTTTACTTTGCTCCTTTGGCAACCAACATTTTTTCCCGGAATCATGGAACTTAATCGAAATTCCATACTCCACAACATGTTTGGCTACCATTCAATTGAAATTGTCATTTCAGTCGTAAATTCAGGGGAGTTGGTATTGTATGAGTTAGGATTATCTAATGTTTTTTAAACCGAATAATCCAAGTTTGAACCGAAAGGCCTAATATAATTTAGCACGGCCGTTAGTTAATGAGTTACCGAGTTTGTTTGACAAACATTAGCTCACTTACATAGCCATTGTGCCAAAGTTTAGCAGGCGTGGATGATAGTTTAGCACTTATGTTTATCTTATTGCATCCATATGGACCTACTTTATTCACATGGTCAGGTTATGTTTTTATTTTATTTTATTGTGATACAATTAGTTTATAGAACTCATTTTATACAATTTTTTTATATTTCTCGATCTACTTATATGCGTATGTAACCGATGATTTTTGTTTTCGCCCCAGGTCAGCTCCATTTCCATTCGAAATCCGCAGTCCAATATATTCGCATTCGAATTCGCGAGCCGCTACTATCTGATCCGCTCTGCATCCAACAAAAAAAACTGGGTAAGAGAAACATCCGATTCGATCCGTTTACATCCTAGTCATATAAATTTTCGAAAATTATGCATTTAGTTTTTTGGAATTTTCATTCCGTTTTCATTCTAGGTGGAATTTGCTCCCTCATTTCTTTTACCATTTTCATTTGCCATATTTTGTTTGCAGTCCTTCTTTCACAAAACACCATGTTTTTTTCCCTCCACTTCCATCTATATGGAAACGAATGAAAAATTGTCCCTTCCAGTTTCAACCATATCAGTAGCTCGTGGAGTTCCACTTTTTTCAGAAAGCAGGGATTTCTTTATCTAAAAAAGAAGCAAGGGTTTCTCGCGGAAAGTGCAAATGGAGGCCGAGCTCCATGAAGTTCTTTATTTATGAAAATTCTAGAATCTTATTTTCAAGTTTTAGAAAAATCTAAGAAAAATCATGCATGTAGGGTGTAGGCAATGATACATCCTATCAACGTGCAAAATGTCAAATTAAATAACTCATATTCTGAGCTATACGAAACTAATAAAATCTGACAGATTTCAGAGAGTTCGAATTTTGTTCTGTTCGCTATATTAAATTTCGGATTTTCTATTTTTTGTGTCAAAAATGAAAATAACCTGCAAAATAAAATAGTGGTGTGAACTGTGAAGCAGGGAGAGGGGAATGGGCATGTGATATCTGCAGGTCTTGCGAGTTGCCACCCCCGTCCTATTCTCCAGATCGCTCCCAACAACTCGAGAATCGCCGCCCGTTCCCGTCAACCATCGCCGCCGTTGCCGCCGCCACCCAAGGTGTTGGTCGCTTTCTTTCTCTCTCTTGCAACGCACGCCCTTTCTCGCTCTCCAGATCGATCAATAAAATCGCTGGATTTACAGACCGACCCCTGATTCCTCCCGCGCCATGGAGGAGAGCTCCAAGAAGTCGCAGACCGGGCCTCCTGCCAGCCTCACCGACGACCTTATCGTGGACATCCTCTCCCGCCTCCCCGTCTGGCTCGTCCACCGCTGCAGGGTCGTCGCCACGTCCTGGCGCGACCTCATCTCCCACCCCGACCACCGCAAGAAGCTGCCCCAGACCCTCGCGGGCTTCTTCTACGGGAGCTGGCACAGCGACCGCCTCCCCCGGATCGCTCGCCATTTCGCCAACGTCTCCGCCTCCGGCCCACATCTACAGGTCGACCCCTCTCTTCCTTTCCTGCCCAAGTACAGCAACATCGACCAGTTGGACACCTGCAATGGCCTCGTACTCTGCCGCTGCTACAAGGACCCTTCAGAGGATGAATTCGATTACATCGTCTGCAATCCCGTCACCGAAAGATGGGTCGAGCTGCCCCTTTGCCCTGCGCCTGAGGAACCGAATTGCATTAGCATCGTCCGTTTGGCTTTCAACCCGGCGGCTTCGTCCCATTTCCATGTTTTCCAGTTTGAAGAGACAGACGAGGAAATGCACATCACAGGAGTCAACATCTACTCGTCGCAAACTGGAGCCTGGAATCATAGGGAGAGCGAGTGGGATGAGCATACTATGATGCCTGTCGGAATTAGAAGCGTCTTTGTGAATGGCATACTGCACTTGATCACCGCTGAGTCTGTGCTGGTAACGGTGGACACTGAGGGAAAGTCGTGGAGCACTATTCATGTGCCGGGTAGTCCGACTCCGTACTTGGGTTTTATTGGATTGTCGCGGGGGAGATTGCATTATGTCAATATGACGCCAGATTCCAAGGTATCAATCTTATGTCTTGAGGATTATGACAGTAAAGAATGGGTCCTGAAGCTTACTGTCAGCACTGAAGAGCTGTTTGGAGGGACTGGACAGGAATACAGTATGATCGCGATTCATCCATACAGCGATACCATTTTCCTTGTTTCAACGGACACTGCTACACTAGCATCATTTTTTTTTTTTTTGAGCAGATACACTAGCATCATATGATATACGGCGGCAGGAATTTCGTTGTATCTGTAATCTTGAGGAAGGCTTTACAGGTCCATATCTGCCCTATGTTCCTATGTTTTCAGAGTCAGTAGCAGTTCCTTTGTTTTCAGAGTCAGTAGCAGATGAGGACTAGTGTACATTGAAACAACATTTGTGTTGTTCTGCCCTATGTTCCCCTGTTCTCTAAGGGCTGTCTCTTCTGCAGAATGAAATATTCTCCACATGGATAATTTGCATTTCTATATCTACCTTAATTTAGTCCTCTTTTTTCCGGTCTACGAGCTTTATTTTAGTTTTGTGCAATATACGGTAATCCTACAGCTTAGGCAGCCAGGCAAACCTTCTTCAGCATATTGCTGTTTCAAATATTATAGTTACTCCTGTTCTAGTTGTCCTAGCTGTTATTGCCACCTATTTGTTCCATGGAGTTAAATGATCCTGTGCCAAAGATGCTACTTCGCGTTACATTTTTTCTGTTCTTTTCGAAAGAAAATGGTAGGTGCCCTTTCTTTACATTAAGAAGTGAATCATAAACAGAACAGAATGCCGGTCTTTGCTGAATCCACTTCTTCGTTTCGCGCAAGTCTACGTTTTGGAAAAAATGAATTATAAGGTGGGTTCAGTTTTTGCTAGTTAGTGTTAACATCAACTAAATCTCCCACCCTTCATAAATAGATGACGATTTTGATAGGTGTGAGATCTTTAATATGTATCTTCTACTGTTACTTTTTGTACCTTGTGTCAGTGGTAAATTGTGAATTTGTCTTGTGAAATTATCTTCATGACAATCTATTGCCAAACTATATATATTTTTTATTTGGAGAAATTTTACTGCACGCTTTCTAGGAAGTCATGCATTTACTAATGCAGAGAGTATATGTTTCCAAAGATGTGAAGCATAAGAATCTTACTACAGAGCTTTGTTAGCCATCATATTTAGTGATTTTGATTATCCAAACATCACAATATTTTGTGTATTTGCAGTTTGCATAGTGGATCCTGTGTGATAAGTCACAAGTCGGCCGTCCATCTATGCCCGTGTTGTGGCAGGGAACCATTCTGCATTTGTTGGTCCTTGAAATGCATAAACTAATTGTGTTTCTATGAAGCGTCATTTTGTTGACGTGGATCTTGATATTGGATTCATACTGGGTATAACATGTCCGTAAACGTGGCTTTAAATTATCGATAAGAAAGTGGCTGTAACAATTTGCTGAACTTATATATTTTATTTATTTTGTCTAGTGATGCCTGCCCATGGTTGTTTAAAGGTAGTTTTAACAGCCTAGTGGCTACCAAAGACACCATGAACCATTCATGTTTGGGTATCATTCGCACTTGCTTCTTATCTCTTCCTGAGTTATCATTGTTCAGACTCTCATTGCAATATGATAGTATATTACACGTTAGTATATTTCAGGAACGTTGAGTTCCTGGCTGCTTTCTTTTCTAGGGAAGTCAATAGTCAGTACTGTTGCCCCAAATTATTTATCTCATTTCAAGATTGTTCTATGTGCTTGTAGTAATCCAGACTGCTCTCCTTTTCTGTAAGCTAAAAGCTTTCCTTGGCAAACTAAAGGTTGAAACCAAAGTTGACGATTTTTTTTTGGCAAGTCATATTTGACCGATCATCCTGTTGTTCCATATTGAACATCGGTGGCTGTCGTCTTCCTGGTGCACGGTACTGAGACATATCGTCGCTGGATAAAAACCTGGAAAATATATATTTAAATTAATATGTAGTTGCATAAAGTCCATTGGGCTTCTGGTTACACACAATGACACACAACTAAACAAGTCCTGGCAGCTCTTGATGTGTCACAGCTGCACAAAATCCATTATCATGGGCCTTTTTATCCTACACACAAGCATTGGCAGCCCTCGATCCGCCTAATTTGGATTAGTGGACAATAATTTTGTCTTGATAACCAAGAGAAACTAGTTGCGGCAGCTGTAGATAGAGTATTATCTCTAATTGTTGGAGACACATTATTACTACTAGCAAACATACACGTGTGTTGCAACGGGTCAAAGCGCATAATTTTCTTTTTTGAGAAAGTAAACTTGTATTCAAATCACGAAATAATACAAAGTCCTTGACCCATACAAGCACACCCTAACACAGGCACAAAGAACCAGGAACACATAGAACACCCTAAAACAATCATAAAACACGAAGATCTCCGGAGCTCTGTGTCATCATCCCTGAACCTTGCGAGGAGACCCCATCTTCGACCACAGCATAATCGCCGCCACGCTACTCCCCCTTTTCTTCGCACCAGCGCCAAGAGGACAAGGACGCACAAATGCATCCAACACGCCTGCACCAGCCTTCGCCATCTATGGCTTTGAGTACCGCTAAATGTGTCCCTTCCAGATGGAGGAGAACTAGGATCTGGTTCCGGCGCCGCGGCCGGGCCATCCGCCCGGGCAAAGCAGGACATCCCTCCAGCAGCAGCACAAAGGAGGAGGGAGAACAGCAGCAGAAAATCATACCGACGAGGAGGAAGAAGAATCTTCGTCTCCACACATCCGTCACCCATATGAGGACCCAACCGGCCAGTGCCGATTGACCTCCAGAAACCATAGCCCGCGACCTCGACGAGATCCGGGGATCCCCACCCCATTGGCTCCTAGACGAAGGCAAAAGCCCCGCCTGACCGCGAACGGAGCCCGGGGAAGCTTATTCCGACGCGACACCACCGCAGTGGCCTCGGTAGCGCCTCCCACAACCCTAGCCCTACTACGAACCCACCTAACGCATAGACCCGAGGTTCCCCCCCCCCCCCTCCCACCGCCGGAGTAAAGCGCATAATTGTGATAGCACAAACTGTGGTATCATTTTTTTCTCCGCACTGCTTCACCGAAAGTCTGTCAGATTCCTTTGAAACTCCGCTTCCCTGAGTAGAGAGAGAGGGAGAGAGGGAGAGAGAGAGAGATCATGCCCGCAAAAGGATCAATTATCATGCGTTGCTACCGACCAAATAAATATTTATTATCGGATGACTAAGAGATCCCATCAAACTTCAGGATTCTTGAAACTGCAAAATAAAAAATAAAAAATATTCATCTTACAACAATTATCAGTTGACTGATAAATACCTGTTTCAAGATTAACCAAGGCAAACACTGACATCGCCTCCAGCCCCGCATCAGCAAAACATCTAACCACGAGCAACAGCCATGACCATATGTTCATGATCTATTTATATGGATTAAACCAAGACGCAAGCTTGTAGAAAACAAAAACAGATGACATAAACAACCAACCCTAAACTTCAACGACAATAGTTTGTTCAGTTGGCGTTCTCACTGGATGTCGATTGTATGATTTGTTGTTTATTCTTCAGATTCTCGCACTGACGGTAATATTAAGAAAGCATGAATTTTATGAACATCACCCACTACTCCTCTTCTGCCTCCTTGATGCTCCTTCACCTGAATTGCGCGGGAGAACTTCCTATTTTTCAAACAAGTAATCCATGAGAAGATAAACTACTCTCATAACCGATCGAGGGTATGTCAATGCTTGTGAATGAGACGAGAGAACTCAAGTGCACATGCATAAAACATAACATCGAAAGGCTGGTTCTTCATCCATGAGAAGAACACTTGAAATTAATAGGCACAGAGAAGAGAAAACTCTCAATCACTCATCATCTATGTCAGGGATTTTGGTGATTCCACATGGATAATGAAGATGTTAAAGTATGTAAATCAAAGAGATTAAAAGGGTTGAATCAAGTTGGTGCTTAAACGATCATGGATAAAAGTTTCCGCATCACAATTTTTCGTATGGCTAGTGCGATAACTAACACCTTGCTTGAGTCAAATAACTTTTCAAAATTGTGGGCGATAATGGATGTTGGACATGCTATGAAATGTGAATTTGTAACAGGTCATCCAAATGTATGACCATTTATGACATACGGAAAAATAAATAGGTATATAATACTAGTACCTAAACAAAATTTTGCAGATTCACATATTTAAAAGAACGAGAACAGGAGGGGACACAGCCAATGCCTTATTCTTATAGGGGTTGAGTCCTCAAACCTAGGTGGTATGGGTTCACAACCTCGTGTGCCCACCATTGCACGAAGAGTTCTCAAGATTCACATATTTTTAAACATGTGGAACTTCATAGTTTCACTATGAAATTTGGAGACCCTCGATAGATATGAGATGCCGATGAGCAGTGGCGGAGCTTGACCAAAATTGAAGCCGGGGCCAAAGCCCAAAAGAAGAGCATCTGGGCTGCAGGAGCCGGAACACATAATAGAACATGTAAATAAAGCCATATACTGAGATCTACTTTAGTACTATAATATTTTTAGCGCGGGGGGAGGGGGCATGGCCCACTTTGGGCACAATGCTCTGCCCCTGCCGATGAGCATACATTCGCATAACGTACATTCTACATGGAAAACTATTATTTGTATCCCTTGATGCTTGTCCCTATGCTCCCATATCGTTTACAGAGTGTTATGATCACAATGCATCATGATTGCATCGATATTTTCCTTTCTCTAGCAATTCTACAATTTCCTACAGTATATTATCTTGATTTTCCAAATGAAATTCGGCCTAGACTAGAGTCTACGGTGGCCCATATTTGTCCTTTCCGAACGTCACTTAACCTCCTAGCCGGCCCGGATGGCCCAACGACCTCCCCTTCCCTCACCGGACCCGGACCACCTCTGTTCAAGTGGTATACAGCGAATTCTCAAAAAAAAACAAAAAGTGGTATACAGCGCTTTCCTTTTCCCCAAACGATATACAGAGCGGCGCCGGCGCCGGCGCGCGGCCCGGAATCTTCATTGCTCCCAGCCTTTCGCATTTTTCTCTTGGGTGACGCACGATCGTCTACGGTGTTTCTTCCGATGGCTGGCCTCGGCGACGCCGCCAAGGAATACATCGCTGGATCGGCTGCCGGCGTAGCCCAGGTGATCGTCGGTCACCCTTTCGACACCGTGAAGGTAATTCTGTTTCCGCCATCCCTTGCTTCCCTTTTCATCCAGCTTTTGGTGATTCAGGTGCATCTATCTCCGTGTATTTGATCTGTTGTGCTTCAGTGCTTTGGCTGTCATATGCTATGCCCGCAGCGTTGCTGTTCGGTCAAATGCTTGCTTGATAACCACCAGCGTGTCATCTCACCTTCTTCCGGAGTAAACGTGGGTGGAGTGTTTGCAGCCTTGCAGGGGGCACTACTAATGATGAATGCACCTTTTCCATTGGCTCATAGCCTCATGCTATCAAAGTACTAGTATTTAGTTTGATGGGCTGCTTGCCTCCATGTTCATTTCTTACGCTCCATCTCTGCCATAGCGTTCATGCTTCATGTTGCTTACTACACTGTCAGTAGAGAGTTCATGCTTCATGTTGCTTACTGTACTGTCAGTAGAGACCCTTTTGGAATGAAAGTATGTTTTTCTTACTCGATTTGTGCTGCTACGAGTTCTACACAGAAAGAGAAGCATGATGATCATCCGATGACCAACACATCAAATATCTCTGGTCAGAAAAAAAATGACACCGGACGGGGAAGAAACCCCTCGGTATTTTAATTTGTGAAGAGCCCGTGACGGCCTGAAATTGCGAGTACAGAGGCTCGAACTCAGGTGGTCAGAAATGTTCATAGTTTTGTGCTTGCTTCTCCTCTCAGGGAAAACTTCAGAATGCCAAACGGAAATATAAGTAAATTTTGCACAATGACAGAATTTCAGAACCGAAATTGAGTCAATTACATTGCATAGAATAAACAATCGGTGACGAAAAACTTACGGAATTTAAGATATTGGGTTAATCAACAAAATCGAGTCCAAGAAAAGCCCCTCAAATGTGGCCTAAATTTTCCATGTCTAAGATTGAGATGAGATGAGTACTGACAGGTAATTAGAGTATGATTGCTGCTCTTGCTAGTTGCTACAATAACATCACAAGTGCAATGTTTGTTACTACTTCTTTGAGAATGCTTTGCTCTTTTCATCATTCTTCTGTCTGTCTCTTATGGAGCTTTCTGATGATGAAGTTTGATGAAATACCTGTTGATAATTCGTTGATATTACCAAATTTTTTGTGTTTAGAAAGATGCCATTCATATCAATCATGTTCAACCCCGAAATTCAGCTAGGTGTACTTGCCATCTTTAGATATATGACTGGGTGCATCACTGCATTGATTCAAGAGGATATATCTTCTTTGAGTTAGGAATTATTCGATGCTTGCAGTTGCACAGGTGCTACGTAATAAAACGCTTCATCCAGAAGTGATCTTACATAGATCCTATCATCTCTCTTGACTTAATTCTAAGGTTTTCTGTTTACAATTAAAAAAATTGACGAACGCGAATTTTGCCAACTTGATATGGCGCGCGAGATAAATCCTGAGCCATCGGTTTCCGCGGGCCGACGGACAGGATTTTCCGTTGACTTTTGATTTTTGGCACATACTAAGCGGTTATATTTGTAATTTCCAAATAAGACACCCTACAAAAGGTATGTTTGCCCTAAGATCCATATGCCAAGTGTTTTTGGCACTTTATGATTACACACTGGTCTTGCTGCCCATGATATTTGAGGTGATACCGGCAAACTTGGCAACTAATTGCAGAAGTGTTTTTGCTGTAATCAGGTTACAGCGCGAAATACTTGTTTGTGCCAGTGTATGAGAATCCGCAGACTATTTTTCCTTTTCTGTGCATACACTAGGCAAAACGCTGTAGCTTTGATGGAATATATGTTTGCCATTTCTGCACATTTTGGTCCATGTAAAATTCAAGATAACTCTGGTTCACCAACAGGTCAAATTGCAAGCTCACAATACCACAGCTCAGGGAAAGGTCTACAAGAATGCATTCCACTGCACTAGTAGGATACTTGTTGAGGAAGGAGTAAGCCTGTTCTTTCATATTTCTCACTTTAGATTGAATTATGTTTTGTATCCATCGGTTATTCGAATTTGTTGCTTATACACAAAGTACCTCATGTTGTTTTAGTCCTACTAGTACATCCTATCGTCTATTCCATAGTCATTTTCTGTGGCAACCTTTTTATAAGTTGCAATTCATGCTAGGAAAATTGCGTAGACACAGCACTGTGTATTCATATGACTATTTTTATCAGTCGAAAGTATACTTTTATGGAGACTCATTTAGTATAGCACTCGCCATTGTGACTGCTAAGGAAATTACAGAAATAAGCAACTATCTTATGACAGCATTTGCGTTGCATCTTTTCTTATACTATACATACTATTAGTTAGATCAATGTTGTGGTGTCATCATTCATCTTGATTAAGGGTCAGATTAACATTTTTATCCAGAATTAATGCTAAGCAGTCTTTGAACTTGGAAGTCATTAAACTGAAAACCGATATAGATTAGTTCATCTACATTTTTAAAGGATATAATTTTATCAACATGTTACTGGAAGCTCATTGCATGACTATTTTCCATTACAGATAAGAGGGCTGTATAAAGGCGCATCATCTTCATTTGTTGGTATAGCACTTGAAAGCTCCCTTTTCTTTGGCACATATGCACAAGCCAAACGATTACTACAGGTATTCCTTTTTTCTTTGGTATGGTAGTATTATGAGGAATGCAAACACTTGTATCACGTCCTTATCATAGTTAAATGTATCTGTTTATTTTGATTTTAGGGAAAGTCTGAGGATTGTAAGCCGCAGCTACAGGTAATTATTCCTTCTGCTGCCTGTAGTGGAGCCCTGATCAGCTGCATCCTTGCTCCGACTGAGCTGACCAAGGTCAGTCCTTCTCTCTCTCTCTTTCTCCACTTGTAGTTAGCGAGTACATATGAGGCATGATTCTGGTGACATATAATGATGTAATCCCAAGACATCTCCAGTGCAGAATGCAAGTTCAAGGGAAGGAAGCAATATATGCAACTCGGTACTCCAGCCCTCTAGATTGTGCTATCAAAACATTGCAAAGTGAAGGGGTGAGCTTAATTGCCTTCTGGATGCTCGTCTATGTTGTTTCTAGTCTAAGGAGATGTTGTTATGTTACAGGTTAGGGGTATATTTCGTGGCGGTTTAGCAACATTGTTCAGAGAGGCAATTGGCAATGCTGTCTTCTTCTGCACTTATGAGTATAGTCGATATTGGATGCACAGCTATATAAATTCTTCACAATTTTCTGACAACAGTCACTTGGTTGCGGCAAAGGATGTCGGGATAGGAATCATGAGCGGTGGCATCAGTGGGATGGCTGTAAGTATCTCAATGTCTTTTAAATTCAATGTAAGACATATTTGGTTCAATTTGACCAGTATTTCCGCTCTGCAGTTCTGGACAGCTACCCTGCCACTGGATGTTGCAAAAACCATTATTCAGACCGACCCTGACCCTCAGTTGAGCCGAAATCCCTTTAGAGTTTTAAACATGGTACGTGCCCTGCAATGGTTTATGATTTTCTGTTTTCGTTAGGTATAGTGGCATGTGCTTGATCAAGGCAACCATGCTTGCTTGTGGCAGGTTTATAGGAGAGCTGGGCTGGCTGGCTGTTATGCTGGTCTTGGACCAACACTAGCAAGAGCATTCCCTGCCAATGCAGCAGCGATTGTCGCCTGGGAGTACAGTGCTAAGATTCTTGGTTTAAGGCGTGACTAGTACTGTAGTACAAGGGGTATAATGGGAGTTTGTACTTGTGGCTTTCTGGCAATACACGCAGCAAACTCACTGAGCTGAATTAATCATTTTAAGGGTTATGCTCCACCTCACTTGTGCTATACCCAATTAGATGGTGTTTATCTGATTATCTCCATGCCGACAAAGAAGGGCAAAATGGCTCTATTTAGGGCTGACATGGGTTCGACGTTGGAGGCAATTGGGGAATGACATGTGAGGTGAAATAAAACGAACTAGAGCCAGTTATTATATTTTCGCAGTTAGTTGCTCTCATTTCGGTCGCGAAATCGTTTTAAGGTTTCAGATTCGTTTTTTTTTTGGAAGAACTAAGCACGTGGTTAGTCACTGCCTCAATGGGCAGGACACAAGTATTCCACCATGACAGGAGATCAGGATAGAAGTGTTTTCCTGTCTTGGCTGAGTGGGCGACATACATTTGTGACATGCTAGATAATTTTGAAAAGATTGTACAAAATATTATAATATGCTTCCTTTGTAAAAAAAACACAATGTTCTGTGTCTTTTATTTTTAAAATATGTTATATGTCTTTTTTTGTCTCAATTGTTTGTTTCTTAGTTAAAACGGATGGAAAAAATTCACGGACCTGCTAAAAATACGGTGGGTACAACAAAACAGGGCTCTGGATGGTATAGGGCCTGTTTGGTTACCCGCACTGTTTTTGTGCCTCCCGTCTCCGTGGTCTGGCCCCAGAGAAACGCGGCCTGTTCCATATTGTGCAGCCCGTTTGGTTGTTTGCATATCTTTTTTTTCCTATTTATTTCGCATTTTCCTGTTGGTTGCTGCATACTTGGCTGTGGGCTGTTTAGATGCAACACACAGCTGTTTGGTTGCATGCAGGTTTAGTCTTGTGCTCACCACTTTCAAAACTGGTGATCTTACCACCTCCTAACACAAGCACACAATCAGCCTAACACAATCACAAGCACACAACCATAATGATTACCATATATACTAGCACGGTCGATGATCAAGTGCACAGGTATCTACTACTTAAGTACATCACACCACGGGACAAAAACACCCTGATGAACAAACATGGGAAGCACACACCCTGATCAAAACAAGTTCTGGGCATTCTAAGCCCGGGTTAACAGCTACCAGGGGCATCACATGTCCGTGATCAAAATGCACTACCTAAGCACGCTGGAACTATCCGTGCTCAGGACAAGTGTACCCCCTCGCCGTCGAGTCCATGTTCTTGTAGATGTCCATCTTAAAGCTTGTAGCGGTGAGCTTGAAGACTAGGACGTCGTCCTCCTCCAGGCTGTACTTGTAGACGACATCTGGCCAGTTCCTCCTATCACGATCTCACCGGTGTTCTTGTAGTACTGGAGCTGAACATGCTCGTCGCAGAACTTGCAGGCGCCGATCACAATGCAGCAAGGAAGGGGGATCATCATCCACTCCTTCAAGCTAGCATGGAATGCCCTTGGGATGAGGAGCATGTGCAGGTCATCCCGGTCCAGCTGCACGTAGAAGCGCCGAGGCAGGCCTGATTTGGGATGTGGCCGATCTTCGGCTTCTTCCCCTTGACGATCTTGAGCAGCTCCTTCGCCTCCTCTTCCCTCCCAAGCAGCAATGGCTTCTCAAGCCTGCTGTTGAAGGGAATGACGCGGGCAATGGCACCAGCGGCTGAAAGGCAGGAGGAGGGCCATCTTGCTCGGCCTTGGGTACCTTGTCATGGAGGGTGACGTTTGTTAGCAATGCACGATGAAGCACAACCATAAACACTAGCAACCTACGCATGCAGTAACACAATGATGAACACAAGCACAAGCAATGCAGAAAAATGGCAAATCTGCATTTGGGGAAAAAATCCCCAAATCAAGAAGTGCACAAGCAAACTAGGCTCAGGCAAGCTATGCACAGAGACTAGCAACCTATGCATGTGTGGATTTCGGGCAAATGAAGAACTAGCTAAGACATGCACATTGAGGAAATGCTCAAAAAAAACCATAGTGAAGAACATGTCGATTTGGGGCAAAAAAAACCCCAAATCGAGCAACGAAAATGCTACTAGATGAAAGGACAAGGATGTCGCCTAGAGGGGGTGGGTGAATAGGCGATTAAAACTTTTCCGGTTTAGACTTGATAAATGCGGAAATAAAACTTAGTGTTTAACTTATCAAGCACACAACCTAAATATATTAGGATCAACTATGTGCACCAACAACTTATGCTAAGCAAGGCAAGTAACAAGGTGATAGAAAGATAAAAGACTTCAAGCACGAAGGTTATCACAATGTAAAGTGCATAAGTAGAGAGCTCGGGTATAGAAATAACCGAGGCGCGCAGAGACGATGATGTATTCCGAGTTCCTCCTTTTTAGGGGAGTACGTCTCGTTGGAGAGGTGTGAGCCACCACAACAGGTTGGTCTCAACGCCACAACAGGCTTCACCTTGTTCTCCGATGAACCGTACCACAAATGTTTGGTTCACCTTCCACTATTGATTTCCTTTCGGGCGGAAATCGAGTCCCTTACAACAAGCTTGGGGCACACATCCACAACTTAATTGGAGGCTCCCAAATGACCACAAAAGGTCTTGAACACAAAAGGTCCCAACTAGCCACAAAAGGCCTTGACCACAAAAGGTCTCAATCACCACTAAGTCGTCCAAAGACCCAAGAGTAACAAGCTCACGAACTTTCACTTCCACGAATCCTCGTGGAGAGCACAAACCGATGCACAAATGCAATGGCAAGAACACAAGAAGTGCTCAAGTCCTTCACTCCAAATCCCACCAAAAGCAACTAATGCTTATGAGGGGAGAAGAGAGAAAGAACAAAGAAGAACTCAACAAATGGAACTCCAAGATCTAGATCCAAAAGCTTCCCCTCACTTAGAGGAGATATGGATTGGTGGAAATATAGATCTAGATCTCCTCTCTCTTTTCCCTCTAATTTGAGGCAAGAATCATGGAGGAATAGAGAGAAAGGCAAGCTCAAGAAGGTCAACAATGGGGGCAATTTCGTGCTTAGGAGCTCTACTCACTTTGGGGAAGAAGGGGCCTTTTATAGGTCCTCACGAAATAGATCCGTTGCAGGAAAACAGGGACCGGAAATTTCCAGGACAAGTACCGAAATTTCCGGACCTCCAAAAAATGGCTAAATCTCTTAACTTTTCGGTACTGACTCTGGCCGGAACGCTGAATTTCCGGCCTAAAGTCCGGAATTTCCGCCCCCCAGAAAACTGCAGAAACACCAATACGAAAACGACAATAAGTTTTGCATCCGGACTCCGTTTTTGATGTTCTTGGCTCGTTGGAATCACCACAAAGAGCACTAAAAGATTATGCAGAGAAACATCATACTCCAAAGATGGAGGATAAAACCAAATATAGAAAGGTAAAACCTCTCTATAAAAGAACGACCGGTAAAACCTCCAACATAAAAACGCAACAAGATATTCATATGAAATCCGTTTTTGATGAACTAGAGCTTGGTATGGAGATGAACACAAGCTCTAAATTCTCACATGGATAAAGCCCAAATAAGAACCAAGAAAGATGATATGCCAAGTATGCAAAGGTTTAACTCTCCACAACGATACGATAAAGTTAGTCATTCGAGAGCCCCTCTTGATAGTACGGCTATCGATCCTATAACCCGGTCTCCCAAAGCATGAGAACGGTAAAATAGAAAACCTATCAAGATCATACCTTTGCCTTGAGCATTCCACTTGAGCTAGATGATGACGATCTTGACTCTCTCAAGTTGGAGCACCTTTTCTTGATCGTGCTTGCCAGCACATGCTTGATGAAGACTTATTCAAATACTCCACCATACTCCATTATGGGAGAGCCTCGCTTAGCTCCGTCTTCATGTATCCATTGCAAGCTTAAATCAAATGATATCTTCCGAGATGGATCATATTGAACTTACACTTCATAAACTTCTGAATGTGTTGATCAATCTTGACTTCATTATTTGCACATTGAATTGATCAACCTTGCACTTCATCTTCTTTTCTTAATATATATGATGACTTGGAGATAAACATGAATGTTCACTCAAACTTCTTTTCCAAGCCACACTTGCAATAAGCTCAACTCTACACATGACCATTCTTCATATAAACCCTTGAATAAAGCATTGATCATCATGTAATCTTCTAGAGTCCAACACATGAACTCCAATCTTTTGCTATGGACAATATCTATAAGAATATCTCAATGCAAACATTAGTCCATAAGGATTGTCATTAATTACCAAAACCACGCATGGGGGCAACATGCACTTTCACTAGACCACTAGATCGGACCATCTACAATACAATCTAACATGTACTACACTAATTTAGCATCTACAAGGGCGGATTGAAGACCTACAAGGATGTATTCATACTAATATCAAACCCTAACCGACAAGCTTGGATAGATTAGAACTTACCGTGGCGGTTGCCGGTGGTGCAGGCGGTGCAGGAGGCGCTGGAGGGGGCGGAGGCGACGCCCGGGTCCGGTCGAGCTACCGGGCATGAAAATAGGCACCAGCGGCGGTGCAGGCATCGGCGCCCTAAAGGCCAGCGGCGCCGCCACCCGCATCGCTGGTGCCGCAGGCCAGGCCGTGGATGGCCCGACCATCGATGAGGCTGCCGTTGCTGCGGCCGATGATGGCCGCGGGCGACCGATGGGGGACGCGCGTGGAAATGGCGCCGTAGCTCCTCCGGCGACATCTCCTGGACGAAGATGTTCTTCACCCACCGGGAGTGCGGGGGGGGGGGGGGGGGCGGTGGACGAGGGCCCGCCATTCCGAGGGGCGGTGCGGCGGTGAGGAGCGGCGGAGAAGTTGAGACGAGTGAGAGTGGGATTGGGCGGTGAGGGACTGGGCAGTGGGAGTTATGCCGAAACGTCACGTCTCCCGCCCTTCCCAACGCGTGCAACCGCGCAGCACGCGTGGCTCTCCACAGTCTGGCCTTGGAAAAACGGCCGATTCGGCCGTTCCTCCTCGGCCAGACCCACGTGTTTTAAGTTCCGTGCGCATGCAGGAACACGACCTGGCCCAGGAAACCAACAAACGGACGTATTTTGCACCGCCAGGACCTGGTTGAGGAGCCCGTGGGCTACCAAACACGCCCATAAATTCGACAATCCAATCGGGGCATTAGGTGCAAACATTATGATATAGCAGTATTTTAAATTTATTATCCTTCCAGATATACAGGCACGCATAACATGAAACATTAAAACCAAATGCACCCACCTTTGAAGGTAAAGTAGTAACTCTTAGGCAGAAACTTAAACCACCGAATATAAGGATTTCGTCCTTCAAATATAACGTTGGCCTTTTTGGCAACTACTACTGGCTGGGACTGGAAGTTCAGACTTCAGAGTTTATGTTTTTTGACAGGCTGGGAGATCACAGTTGAGAGGATGCGTGGTATGGAATTAGTCACGGGAGTTTATATTCGAGTTAATTACACGGGAGGTACACGTGCAAATTGATAAAACTATTTACGCTCCTACTATATCAATATAAAAGGTAAAGATTTCGCCTTGATTTATTTTGAAGGGTTAAACGGCAGGTGTCCTGCCTATTCAATTAAGAGGATAGAAATAGTCTTTTACAAGCCAGAGAGAGGCTAGCTTAAAGGAATAGAAAAAGAAAAGGGAAAGCAAAACGTGGACTACTCCCAATCATCAGGCCCTATGCCTGTCTCACCCAGTTCATCTTGTTCGTGCTCCTGAAGGTGGGTGCCAAGCAACAGTATGTCGTCCTTGATCATTTCAATGAGCTGAATTTCATTACAGCTTGTCCCTTGGAACACCCTTCTGCAGCGTTCCTTCCAAATATGCCAGATTCCGTATATAGCAACCATTAGTTCATATTTAGAGAGTGCGTCGGACATGAATCGCCACCATTCAGCCGGAGAGTTGAATTGATCAGCCTGCAGTTCCAGCTGCAGTGTGCCTGTCCACTGGGCGAGATGGTACCAGATGGTACGTGCAAATGGACAGGAGAGGATCATGTGAGAAGCTGTTTCTGCCTCCTGGTCGCATAGGGAGCACCGATCGCCGTGATCAATTCCCCTAGTTTGCAGTACATCATCAGTGAGAATGCGCTTCCGAAGCCACAGCCAGAGAAAGAATTTGCACCTGGGCTGTATCTTGGCCCTCCATAACTTGGAAAAATCAATAAGGTGGCTGCCAAACTACCTAGATGGCGTGGCAAATTGCTAAACGCCACAGCTCGGCTCACCCTAGTGAACTCAGTTTTATCCGCCATACCTATCTTCATGCTGACTGTTTTCCGGTTGGGGAAGTGGGCCTTGAAGAAGATCGACAAGATTAGACGAGACTTCCTTTGGAAATCAAATAACAATGCAGCTAAGGGAGTGTGCTTGGTAAGCTGGAAGCAGGTATGCCGCCCCAAATCGCTAGGTGGGCTGGGCATCATTGATTTGGGCATGTTCAGCCGTGCCTTAAGGCTCAGATGGAAGTGGTACGAATGGCATGAACGAGACAGACCATGGATTGGCACGCAGTTGCCCTGTGACCAGATAGATTCCTCTCTTTTTGATGCCTGCACATCCATCTCTATTGGTCGGGGCGACATCGCAAAATTCTGGAGCTCCCAATGGCTTGATGGTGCTGCACCGGCGGCCATAGCTCCAAACCTGTACAAACTCACTCGTCTGAAAAACCTCACGGTAATGCAAGCCCTCACCAATGACAAATGGATGACCGGCTTTCACCGCATAACCTCTGCAGCTCAGCTTCGAGAGTACACCGACCTCTGGATCAGACTTCAAGGCATCAACCTGACAGAGGAGGCGGATATGATCACCTGGAACTTTACTTCTTCATCCAAATACAGCTCAAAATCTGCTTATTCTGTCCAATTCCTGGGCTCTCACACCGTCTTTGATTGCCTTGATTTAAAAAAAAAACTATTTACAACTTGTGATGAACTGGTCCATAAACTTGTGATGCGAGTGCAAAGCTACTCAAAAATTGACCTGGGGTAGACACATGGCATGGTTGTTTTTGCGAAAACACCGCTCCGTATTTCCTATGGTATAAACATATAAAACATGACATTCCCCTCCTTTTTCCAAATCCACCGACGCCACCCCGCACGCTAAAGAAAATTGCATCCTGGGATTCAATGTATAGAATTATTGTTAACAATACTGATTCAAAACGTGGCTGCGACCGGGAACCCGATTCCCCGGCGGGTGGAGGGGAACATAGCGAAGAGGAAGCTCCCTGCCGCTCCGGCCGCCATGGGCACCGCGGCAAGCAGCTGCCTGGTGGCGGCGGACTCGACGGGGTAGAAGCACGCCACCACGTTGCTGTCCACCATTGCCACGGACAGGAACACCACGAACGACAGCACCCCGTGCAACACGTCCCGGACGCCAAGCCGGTACCTTGCGTTCTGCGGCGCCGGCAGGGAGGCTCCGGCTCCGTCCACGAGGAGCAGGCGGCCGCTGGGAGTGACGAAGCCGTAGCGCACGGTGCCTGTCTCGTCGCGGAAGCTGTCGGTGAAGCAGAGGAGGAAGCAGCAGAAGGCGCAGGCGCCGATGAGGCAGCCGGTGAGCGCGCGGTTGACGGCCGTGCAGGTGCCGTCGGCAGTGAAGGTCGGCGAGAGGAACTCGAAGGCCAGAACGGCGCCGGTGGGGAGGTGCTTCGCGAGGTCTGCCGTGCTACTCAGAGCCTTGCCCACAACGGTGGTCGTCGTCTGCGTCCGTCCGTCGGCATTGCCGAGCAGCGGGGCCTGCTGCGCCGCCGCCAGGGATTCAGGGTCACCGGTTGGCCGGGATGCCATGTGAATATGTGATCACTGATCAGGTGTAATTAGAAATTGATAATGGATACGTAGCTTGTCGATGTTTCGGGATTTAGTGCTCCATTCCAGTAGCACTCGACGCACCATGCATGGAATGGAATATTCTTCAGGTGGTACTAACTAACAGTACGCAAGGAATTATTGTGACTTGCGATTTCGGAATACCTAACCAACCCTGTACGCAAAGGACTCGATCAGATAATGGTGCTCGTACAAGCCCCCCTCCAAGAATAAATTTCAGGAGGACTACCCGTCTGATTTTCTTACCAGATCGGTGCTAGCCCGAGATACGTATTCAAATTTGGCTTGTATGTCTCAGAAATTTCTTAAACACATTTGTTTCTTTCTCACAAGAGATCATAGCTTAACATGTAAATCAAGCCCAGTTCGACCGTACCTCACGAAAAAATTCTTGACCATATCATGAGGTTAGTGCATGTTAAGTCACAAGGAGTGGTAAAATGAAATAAATTTAGAGTTATGTACTCGTAACTTTTATAAACAATTGTATGTAAATTTCACATACACTTCTAAAATCTTAACAATTTCATACCCTTTTTTTTCCTGTGGCAAACCCGGTTGACAAATCTGAGCTGTGGTAGTGAGGAACGATATACCATTAACATTGTTGCAGACTCTTTGAAGCGGTAAAATGGAGGTGCTGATATTTCACAGATACTACAATTTTTTTCCCTTTGAAGCTTACAAAAATGTATGTTATCAAATACGCATTTTGAACACTAACCCTTTCATATTATGCTCATATGTTGCTATAAAATGGAAGCATTATAACTTAGTACATTGTCGGTTTAATGTTATCATAATATTTATTTTCTCTCTCATCAATCCTGACAAATTTGGCATGATTCAGATTTCAGAATATTCATATCTATGTTCCTTTAACCGGCAACGCTTTCACTTTTATCCATACTTGACGGTTCAATCTCTCTGAAATGAAATATTTAGCTTCTTGGAAGGAATAAAACTACAATTATTTACTGAATTTTGACGAAAGGTCATTTTCAAGGTTTAGCTTGGGTTGTTGGGCAGTGGTATGTTTAGCATGCAACTATTATTTTCAAGTTGAACTTTGAAAACACTAAAAACACGCATAGATCAAGATAGAGAGAGCGCATCGTCAATTTTCTTTCAGTTTTGACAAAGAGTTGATCCAAATTTCAAATGCATTAGTTGATTTATGAGACGTACGTTGCACGTGCACGGTTACTAGTGTTGCCAAAGGCACGAACTATTTCTATTTGAAATTTGGAATAAATAAAGTAGAACATAAGGGAAAGCAACATGCATGTATTATTCAAGGTAGCTTTGCATACATATAACTGGTGTGCGGTCTACGGCTCAACGAGGTAGCACTTCTTCTTCTTCTTCTCTTCTTCTTCTTCTTCTTCTTCTTCTTATTATTTTATTATTATTATTATTATTATTATTATTGTTATTGTTATTGTTATTCTATACTTGTTAAAAAATACTTTAAATGATTTTTACATCTTACTGCGGGGAGGGGCAATTGTCCCCTGCTCTTAATTAAAAAATGGTATAAACTCCACATTTTATCGCCATGCATTACGATCCATAGCCACGAGCAACTGGCTCCTCTAATATGAACATGTCTTGTCAGGTCGGTCCTGCGTTCACCATGTCGATCCACTTTGAGTAGAGCAATGTGCTGCTCGTCTTTATTTCAGTTCCATTTCATCAGTTTGTTCTCCTTCAAGCATCTCCTCGTCTAACTTTTGTTTTGGTCAGGTAAGTTGGAAATGGCAACCCCCATATACTCTTCATACAAGGTGGGCCATTCACTGGATTGAAAAGTTGTTTTTTTTTGCTTCTTGGCCATTGTACCTACACATTAGATCTTCCAGGTTTTTTATGTGCGTTATATATATATTAATGTTCCGTTCGTGTAAGAGATTGCATTTTATTTGCCTCTAGATCTGAAAAGCATAAACGTTGTATTTTCCATTTTATTTTGTGTCATACGTACCGGTCATATTGAATTTGTGATGTTGAATTTGTGACATAAGGAACTGTATTTGTTTTCCAAAATAATGCACTTTTGTGAAGTAAAGCTCATAGTTGTGAAAAAAATTCCTTGACCTATATCAACTTGCTCGTTTTAGGGGCCTGCTTAACTAACTCAATATTAATGTTGAGGGTGTGCAATGCCTAGAAGGCCCAATAGTTTAGACGCACATACGGACTCCTTAGTATGTTTAGTCCCACCTCGTTAGTTTGGGGCGTCTACGACCGGTTTCTAAGTTCCCAATGTGGCACCCTTTACAAGAGGGTCAGATAGTATTGGTGCCCTCAATTTGAGGTTCCCAATACTTGTTGATCATCTTTTTAACCTAAGCACACAGAAAAAAATCAACCTCGAGAAAAGCAAAAAAAACTTTCCTTGACCTCTATCAACCTACTCATTTTAGAGGCCTGCTTATCTAACTCAAAATGATATTGATGGGAAGATCATGTGAAATGGCCAGAAGGCCCAGTAGTTTAGATGCACGTGATGCCCCGGTCGTGTGCAATGCCTAGAAGGCCTAGTAGTTTGGATGCACGTACGGACTGGGGTTAGCATGTTTAGTCTCACCTCTCTAGTTTGGAGCTTGTACAACCGGTTTATAAGTCCGAATGTGGCACCCCATGCCATTATCAGGCTATGAGCCATTATTGGTGCCCTAAATATGCATTGAGGCCTAAATATGTATCGAAGTCTTATAAGCTCCTATGTACATTTAGGACCTCAATACATTTGAGGACATTAATACTGACTAATCACCTTTTTTAGGGTTGCCTCAGACCCTTTTTGTACTTCACCCAGAACAGTGCCATGTGCGCTCGGTTAACTGAAGAACTGACAACGAGAGAGAATTATTTGGGCAAATTGTTTATTTCCTTTTTCTCTTTTATTAATTAGGGGAGTGATGGCGTGGATCACACGTCGTTGGGAGACCCCAAGAGGAAGGTATGATGCAGTGTAGTAGCAGTTTTTCCTTGATTACAAAACCAAGGTTTATCGAACCAGTCGGACTTGGAGAAGGCTTTGGCTTGGTGTCAACTCGGTGCCAACAAAAGTTGGTGTGAACTTGCAGACAAAAAAATCAAACTACTTTACCCCCAACGAAACAGGAAGATTGTCAATCTCCCTGGATTGCTGAAAACAAAGGATTAAATGTATGGTGTGGAAAATAATATGAGAGCAAAATGGAGCAACGAGCAAATGATGATTAAAAGCTAAGGAAACGGTTGTAAGCTATATGAGGAAATTGAACCGTGGTCCACAGTTCACTAGTGGTGTCTCTCAAAAGATAAAATCATGTTGGGTAAACAAATTACAGCTAGGCAATTGACAAATTGTGGGGCATGACAATACTATCATGACATAATGTAGTTCATTGTAATATTTAATTGGGCATTACGTCAAAATATATAGACCGCTTGCTAGCTGCATCTATGACTAATAATCCACCCCGGGATCGTTATCCAGTAAGTCACCCGAAAGTATTAAGTTGCAAGCAACAGATAATTGCAATAAGCAAGTGCGTAAAGTAAGCAATGAATACAACTGTAGTAATAAACACCGCTTTTTATCCCTAGTAGCAACAACACATCAAGGTCTTAGTCGTTTCTGTCAACTCGAGCCCAGACTCATGAATGCATGAACCTACTATCTAGCATAAATACTCCTCTTTGAGATGCAAGCAACTACTTGGCCAAAACAATCACAAACATCGGAGAACATGCAAGATCATAAATAAAACATAGCATAGATAACTGAACAAAGATGATCATAATTCCACAATTCATCGGATCCCAGCAAACACAACATGTAGCATTAAATTAAGATGATCTTGATCATATTAGGCAGCTTACAAAATCTAAACATGGAGGCACAAAGTGGAGAGACTACCATCTAGTTATTGCTATGGACCCGTAGTTAAAGGATGAACTACTCAAGCATCACTTCGGAGGCTGACATGGTGGTGTACAAGCCATCCGGTGATGATCTCCCCTCCGGCAGAGTGCCGGGAAGAGTTCCAGAACCCTCCCAAACTAGGGTTGGCGACGGCGGCGGCCTCGGATATGTTTCGTCGAAATTGTTCGGGTGTGAAAGGACAATGATGTCGCCTAGAGGGGGTGAATAGGCGATTAAAACTTTTCCGGTTTAGGCTTGATAAATGCGGAATAAAACTAGGTGTTTAAATTATCAAGCACACAACCTAAATATTTAGGCTCAACTATGTGCACCAACAACTTATGCTAAGCAAGACAAGTAACAAGGTGGTAGCAAGATATAAGACTTCAAGCACGAAGGCTATCACAATGTAAAGTGCATAAGTAAAGAGCTCGGGTATAGAAATAACCGAGGCACGCGGAGACGATGATGTATTCCCGAGTTCCTCCTTTTTAGGGGAGTACGTCTCGTTGGAGGGGTGTGAGTTTCAAACTCAAGACGCCACAAATGGCCTCACCCTATTATCCGATGAACCTTGCCCAAAAGCTCGGTTCACCTTCCACTATCGAAATCCTTCAAGGCGGAATCCGGAGCCTTTACAACAATCTTGAGGCACAACCCACAAAAGGATTGGGAGCTCCCAAGTGACCACAAAAGGTCCCTACTAGCCACAAAAGGCCTTGACCACAAAAGGTCACACGAACACCGTCTACGGTCCAACGACCCAAGAGTAACAAGCTCACGAACTTTCACTTCCACGAATCCACGTGGAGACAGCAAACCGATGCAACAAAATGCAATGGCAAGAACACAAGAAGTGCTCAAGTCCTTCACTCTCAAATTCCAACAAAGCAACAAATGCTTATGGGGGAATAAGAGAGGAAGAACAAAGGAGGAGAAACACCAAGAACTCCAAGATCAAGATCTACTAGGTTCCCTCACTTAGAGGAGAGATGGATTGGTGGAAATGTAGATCTAGATCTCCTCTCTCTTTTCCCTCAAAGATATGCAAGAATCATGGGACGAATTGAGAGAGAGGCAAGCTTTCCAAGGTCAACAATGGTGAGAGAGAGAGAAAAACGTGCTGCAGAAAAGCTTAGTCTCTTTGGGGAAGAAGGGGCCTTTTATAGGTCTCCCAAAAATAGAGCCGTTGCAGGAAAAGTCACACCGGAGACTCCGGTCAGAGTGACCGGAGACTCCGGTAACATTGCGGTAAGTTTCCGGACTGAGGACAGTGGGTGTTACCACTTGACGCTCGAGAGCGCAGGGCCGGAAACTTGAGTCTGGGACCAGAAACTTTGCTCCCTGAGACCGAAGACTCCGGCCCTGGCGGAGACTCCAGCCATTTTCCAGACCGAGTCCAGTGGGTGGCACCACATTGAGCTCTTCGACAAGAAACCCTGAGTCCGGAGACTCCGGTTGGGGCACACCGAAGACTCCGGCCTGGTAAACCAGCAAAACTGCAAACCCAATAACTTTCACGTAAGAAATCCAAATGAGGTGAAACCAATTTTGTTGGAAAGATAGCAACAAGAGCTTTCCTACAAGGTGTGGAAATATTAAGAACCATAAATAGAGTTAAGTTGCCACACATGGGAAGGTGTGGGACTTTCCTCAAGGATAAACCGATAATATTTCCAACACGAAAACGAACAAATTTTCCATACGAAATCCGTTTTCGGAGAACTTGGGCTTGTCATGAAGATCACAACAAGCACCAAAACCCAAAAAGGAGAAGAACCAAATAAGAACCAAGAAAGATAATATGCCAAGTATGCAAAGGTTTGAGCTCTCCACAAAGATGCGATCAAGTTACTCACTTGAGAGCCCCTCTTGATAGTACGACGTCTATCCTATAACCCTGTCTCCCACTAACACCATGAGACCGGTAAAATAGAAACCTTATCAAGATCATACCTTTGCCTTGCGCATTCCACTTGAGTTAGATGATGACGATCTTGATCTCTTCAAGTGGACCACCTTTCTTGATTGCGCTTTGCTTGGTGAAGACCCACATATCGCTCCCCCATACACCAAGATGGGAGTGTCTCTCTTAGGAACATCTTTACTTGACCATTATCTCCAAATGGGTTGCAAGCTTCAAGCATATGATATCTTCTAGATGCCCATCTTGAACTTGCACATCTCAACCTTGATGACGATCACCACTTGACGTCATCCTCCATGAGCTATAAGAAATCTTCCTTTTGATGCAAGCCCATGGAGAGATACCTAACCCAACAAAGGAATGCCACACACACACACAATGGGTTAGTTCACAAAGCTATATGGACAATTTCTTACCATACCATTGGATCACATGATCCCACATGGTACATCATTTAGCTTTGTGTGTTGATCAACTTGAATCCACTCTTTGCACTTAGTCTTGATCAACCTTGTATCTTTTCTTCTACTTGATCATATAAAATATGTCCATTATAATCAATGATCTTGATGGCATACAACCTTGAATCCAACACATGGAGTTCAAGCGATGCCTATGGACAAACCTATAAGGATGACTCAATACAAACATTAGTCCATAAGGATTGTCATTAATTACCAAAACCATACATGGGGCACCATACACTTTCAGGGTGTCTAGGGTTTTCCCGTGGAGTAGAATATGTAGGCGAATAGGCGGCGCAGGGGGCATCCAGATGACCCCCAGGCGCGGGCCCACCCTTGGCCACGCCGGGGTGGCGTCTGGCCACCCGGGGTCGCTTCCCCAGCTGCCCTTTGGACTCCGTCTTCATTTTTTCGCAAAATAAATCCTCGTAAATTGGCGTCTGGTTCCGAGAATATTTTCTTCAGTGTTTTTTAGAAACAAAAAGACTGCAGAAATCTGGAACTGGCACTGGGCATCTTGTTAATAGGTTAGTTTCAGAAAATGCACTAAAATCATATATAAGTGTAAATAAAACATGTGACATTGATATAAAACAAGCACGGAACATCAAAAATTATATACGTTTGAGACGTATCAGGGAAGCAACCGATTTGTTACCATAACTACTTGTTATCTTCTTCTCGGTTGTTTCCGCATTCCCCGCTTCCGCATTCCCCATTGTTGGATAGGATGTTCACCAAGTCCACAAGCAAGAGTCAAATTGAGCTTGCTAGTTGAGCCCCCTCTCAGATCAGAACTCTCCACTCGAAGCATCTCAACATGCTCAGATCTAACCTTCCCCCCGCCTGGTTGAGCCCCCACTCAACGTGGGATGGACAATCAGGGCATCTTGTCTTCTGCACTGCGAGATACCGCGGCCATTTTGGGTGGGAGGACAAAGTGTAGCCAGACATCTCTTGCCGGACGGTGTTGCTGCGCTTCATCACCGGAGAAGAAGAAGAATGGGGTGGGGGGAAGAAAGGGGAGGAAATAGCACGGGCACGGACGCGGCCGCTAGCTTGGGATCTCGTCTTGTACATGGATCACGCTTAGGTGGATAAGTTGTGGGCCCTAGAGCCGAGATGTATAAGTAGGGCCCCAAGCTGAGTTGGATAAGTGGGCCCCATGCTGAGGTGGATTAGTTGTGGGCGCCACTCTGAGGTGGATAAGTGAGGGGCCCCGCATAAAAACGTACGACCTCGGTTCACATAATTCAAAACGTTAACGAGCAGTGTTCACTAGTATCTTACGTTTAACGATTAAAGATCTTCATGTCAGCCCTTACCTATTTGGGGCTTTGGAAACATCGCAAAAAAAGCTAATGTGACGAATTTCGTTGCAATCCTTACAATACCCATAAAAAACGTCACACAGGAGTTACTGCCCATGGTAATAACCCCATAGTTCTTAAATTCGTTGAGAGCAACCAGTTTTCACGTCAGTGCCGAAACCACATCGGCTCTCACCTGGTATTCCACGGACGACGGGGACATCCAACAGAACGTGAGGACCAAGGAGCGAGCAGAGTGTCGGCCTACTACCTGCACATCATACATGCGAATTATTTGTGCTTGATTATACAATCATTTTACGTGGACATCACATTGGAGCTCGTTTACGGGCTTTTTAAAGGGGTGGGTCGAGCGACTAGAACCATGAAAAATAAACTGATTTTTTTTTTTTGAAAAGGGAAAAGTCCAAGCCTCTGCATCGTGATGATGCACACATCTTTTTTTATTAAGAAGAGTTTAAAAGTTTGCAAGTACCATATCTAACTTATTACAATCATGGATCAACCAACGTGGCTACATGAATCAGCCACCTAAAGACAACTCTTAAACGAAGACTACACATGTTGAAGTCTTCTAGTGTGCTGCCAACCACCCTGGGACAAGATAGCCCCAACGACTGCCAGCAAACATGTGCAGCCGGTATGCATAAGTGCCCTTTGGTCCTCCGGCAGAAGGAAGGACCACATGTGAATCCAGTACGTGGCGCGATGAACAACCTGCAAAAAAGAACACCTTTGTTGTTGTTAAAAACTATATCATTCTGACAATTCCAAATTGCCCAAAGAAATGCACGAACGCCAATGCGAATACGAGCTTTAGTTTTTTTGTCTATACCACCTAGCCAATGACCAAACATATTAGCCACACTAGATGGAGGTGGTATACTAAAGGTGAAATGCATCAATCTCCAAATTTGACGGGCAAAGGGGCAAGATATAAACAAATGCTCAACAGACTCATCAGACTGACAAAAGACGCATTTTTTACATCATGTCCATCTCCTCCTAATGAGGTTATCTTTTGTAAGCAAAACCTTTCTGTTCAAAAACCACATGAAGATTTTGATTTTCAAAGGAACTTTCAATTTCCAAAGATATGTTCGAAGAAAAGGTGTATGCCCATTCATATAATCAGCATACATCGATTTTACCATGAATTTTCCATTTGGAGTCAAATTCCAAGTGAAAGTATCATCATCAGCTGTCAAAGAAACTCCCATGAGTCGCCGGACAAGCTGAATCCAAGAGGTCCAATTGTTTCCTCTTAGAGTTCGCCTGAATTGTATGTTTAACGGGTTGTTCGCCATCACATGCGCTACCAACACATTTTTATGACTTGCAATATTATATAGTCCAGGATATTGAGAGGCTAAGGTATCATTACCTAGCCACTTATCCTCCCAAAAGCTAACCCCTAAACCATTACCCACCGAAAAGGAACCTAATGTAAAAAACTGATTTTTTACGGCCATAATGCCTTTCCAAAACGGTGAATCAGTAGGTTTCGGTTCTACTTGGGCAAGCGTTTTATCCTTTAGGTATTTATTAGTTAGTAATTCCTGCCATACTCCCTCCTCATGTAACAATTTGTAAAGCCATTTGCTTAACAAACACTTATTCTTAAGCTCGAGTACCTCGATTCCCAAACCCCCCTGATCTTTTGGGCGACAAATAATGTTCCACCGAGTTAAACGATACTTTCTCTTATGTTGGTCATTTTGCCAAAAAAATCGAGACCGAAAATAATCAAGCATTTTTCTCACTCCCACTGGAATTTCGAAAAAGGAGAGAAGAAACATGGGAAGGCTGGATAAAACCGAATTAATCAAGATAAGACGATCCCCATATGAGAGCATCTTACCAGCCCAAGTGCCTAATTTTTTTTCAAATCGATCCTCAATCTCTTTCCACTCTTTGTTTAAAAGTTTTCTATAATGAATCGGTATCCCTAGATATTTGAAAGGCAAAGTGCCCACCTCGCAGCCAAAAAGTTGGCGATAATCATTTTGTCTTTGCATCGCTTGACCAAAGCAATATAACTCACTTTTATGAAAATTTATCTTGAGCCCCGAGAGTTGCTCAAACAACGATAGAATTAGTTTCATGTTCACTGCTTTTTCCAGATCATCCTCAAGAAAGAGAATCGTGTCATCTGCATATTGTAAGCCGAAACCCCTCCATGCACAAGATCAGGGATTAAGGATCCTACCTGACCATCTTCCTTTGCCCTCGCAATAAGAACAGCCAACATATCTTCCACAATATTGAACAAAACCGGTGATAAAGGATCACCCTGTCTTAATCCTTTCAAGGTTTGGAAATAATGACCAATGTCATCATTAACCCGAATACCCACACTTCCCCCTTGCACAAATCTTCCTACCCACTCACACCATTTAGGGTCAAAACCCTTCATGCGTAAAGCTTGTTGTAAGAAAGACCATTTTACCTTGTCATAAGCCTTTTCAAAATCAATTTTGAAAAGAACTCCACTCTTTTTTGTCCTATGTAATTCATGTATGGTTTTATGGAGAATTACTACTCCTTCAAGTATATTTCTGCCCGGAATGAAGGCAGTTTGGGTGGGTCGGATAACTTTTTGAGCAATGGACGAAACACGATTCGTACCGACCTTAGTAAAAAATTTGAAGCTCACATTGAGCAGACAAATAGGTCTATATTGAAAAATAAACTGATGAATTAGGCGCGTCTATCCCGTATTCAACACGCGATGTTATAACTTCCAGTGAAAGTTTTTGTTGTCTAGTTAGAAGGACGGTGATATGATTAGTCAAATGAACAACAAGCATTCGAGGGATAGACGCAACGGCGTCACACTTCTAGGTGGAGCTCCCTTCTAGCTTGTCCAACGGGGATGCATGGCTTCAAGTCTCCGTACGGCGTCGTCTACCGTCAAACAAGTCCAATCATTTCTTATTGCACCCAACGATCCAATTCTGTCTTCGTTAAAAGCTCTCACATCCTCGCTCACTTTGCACTGCGACAGTAATTAATAGTACAAACTCACAAGTTACTTGCAACTAGATTGGCATCGAAGACGCTTGACAATGGCCTCCCCCAACACGGAAATTCCCCCCGCCAGCGATGTCCCGACAAACACCTCCCTCTCATCACAGTCCAAAGCCCCAGCTGACGACCTGGAACTCCAGCGACGCCGCAGCCGCCGGCGGTGCCGCTGCATCTGCCTCCTGGTCACCCTCGGCGTGCTCCTGCTCCTGGGCGTCACCCTCCTCGTCCTTTTCCTCACCGTGCTCCGCGTCCGCGACCCCAGCACGCACCTCCTCTCCAGCCGCATCGTCGGCGTCGCCCCGAGCCTCACCCAGCCCAACTTCACCTTGCTGCTCACCGCGTCCGCGCACAACCCCAACCCGGCCTCCTTCTCCTTCGCCTCCGGCACCACCGGGCTCTGGTACCGCGGCACCCACGTCGGCGACGCCCAGGTCGACCCCGGAAGCATCCCCAGCAAGGGGGACGCGGTCGTGGAGCTGGAGATGACGGTTTTCACCGCCGGCTTCACGGCCAACATGACGCAGCTGATCAAGGACATCGAGGCCGGGTCGCTGCCGCTGGACGTCAGCGCGAGGATCCCAGGGAGGGTGGCTGTCTTTGGCGTGTTCAAGATCAACGTCGTGGCCTACTCCGACTGCCATGTCGTCGTCGGCTTCCCGGACATGGCGATCCGCGGCCAGGACTGCCGCGACCACGCCAAGCTCTAATCGATCGGATTGGTTTCTTGTTCGTTTCGTGGTATCCCACACGGAGCCTGATCGATGATTCTGGAGTTTGTTTTCATGGTGCATCATATATTCCCACGTACTCGTGTCAGATCTTATATATTTTAGCATAACAGAAAAAAAATGTCACATATACTTGATATGATTTTTTCATTCCAATGTTTACACGTATATCCCAATGTGAATATATCAAGAGGTTCTCATTCTACTCCCCTGTTTCTAAATATAAAATGTATTAGCTATTTTAAATATGGTCTAGATACGGATTGAAATGGGTGAATATTCACAATAAAACGGGTCTAAATACGTGTGAATTTAGAAACAGAGTGAGTATTTAACATATAACGATCCTCTCTCGTAACAAAATGTTAATATTTGTTTTCCGCCTCCATTATTAAAAGGCACATCTTGGGATTCTTTTCTTCCAAGATATTTGTCACCCCTACGGGTATCTCTTAGTGTTCCTCGCGTCCTCGCTCTTTTTCGTTTCTCTCTTCCTACTGCGTCCTCTCTCTCTCTCACCATGATTATTCGTCAGTCAAAATGATCAATGTCCCGGTATTCTTTTCAATTTGTACATGTTTTTTCCGACCATACCATGCAAATAGTGGCTTCCCTCACATAGTCTCCATCTATCTCCTCCGGTCCTCCCAGACAATAGAACTCGATTTTCCAAAGGTGCTCGCTTGTTTTTCTTTTGAACCAGGAAAGGGCTAGGCCCAAAACTAGAAAGAATAGAAAATAGAAACGACCCTAGCTTCAAGATAACGATCACAAAACGGGTCCTTCTCCACCAATCTTGAACTGAAGCATCGGGACATGGCCGCTTGTGTCATTGTCAGGGAACATCGCCACTTGGGATGGAGCAGAATGAGGTAGCTATGCTGAAGCAGAAGATCCTCCGCTTTGGCTTGCTAGCCTCAAGGTAGAATAAGCCATGACGCTGACATATAGTTGACGCACATGCGACCTAGCCCGGAATGGACGCCCTTTCGGCCGAAAGGGCAGCGGCTGAAAGTACATGTACTACCTTCGATGTGGGTTTTGGATGATACTCCCTCCGTTCACAAGACTCCTAACTAAGTGTATCTAGACAAGAAACACATCTAGATACACTCACTTTAGAGTCAAGTATTTCAGAACGGAGTGAGTAGATGACAACATGATCAAGAAGACTAACACATGTTCGTGAGTATACACAGGAACAATCCTTAGGTGATAGGTTTAACCACCCTAAAAGTTGACCCATCTCCAAAAGATAAATATGGCACGGAGTCACCAAGCTGAAAATTTATAAGAGATGAACCTTCAAGAGAAGCAGAAGCGTGAAGACGCGAAGCTGAGGCGGGAAGACTCAAATGAATAAGAAGCACGAATACGTTGAGTTGAGACGAGAAGCCTAGAAAAATGAAGATGGTGCGGGGACGCTGACGTTGAAGATTCTTCAACGTGATGAAGAAGCACGAAAAGGCAAAATTGAGGTGATGTGTCAAGAGGCGGAGGAGAAGAAGAGGAAGAAGAAGAAGCGTGGAGCATATGTGAGCATATGCTTCTGCCAACAGAAAATACATTTTGAACTGTCGTAAAAAATCAAACTGAAATTCAGCGTGTACTTATTTACATTCTATGTTCTCACTTCGCGAAAAATCGACATTTTTATAACACGTCTATAATGACAAATAAAAAATCTCATGAACAATGGTTTTAGCGCCTTTTTTCCTTTTTACACACTACACAAAAAATGTCAGTTTTGGTGAAACAACTTTGTAAGCAAATAGAATGTCGGCATGTACACATGAAATGTTTTTTTTGGAATTTTTAGATTTTTTTCAAATACGATTTGAAACAACATTTTAAAATTTCCTTCAGTTGAGAACTTCAACCGGACTTGGTTAATTTGACTCCCTATATGTCTACGGACATGTCCGAACATATCCGCGGACAAAAGACAACAATCCCTATATGTCCTCTCCTGCAACCACACTCCCATTTCAAACGTCAAATCTATGCAATACATGCAAAATAGACCATAGTACATACCTTTATTCGGAGTCACAAATACATAGTTAAAATTGAACATAAAATACTTTGGGTGCATAATTGAAACATAAATAGTTCAAATTACCCAATGTGCATAATTTAAACATGGAAGTCAATAATTTTCTGTGTGGATCCACATATGCTCCACAAAATCATTGAGTAGTTGCATGTGCGCCTGTTGATTTTAAGTTTTCGATGCATCACAAGAAAGTTCACAAAATGTCCTGCTACATGTTCTCTGGGATTCTCAAAATCATGCATGCGGGCTACCCCGAAGCGCTCGCCCTCCACAATCATGTTTCCAAATCCCACGTCATTGCAGCTTCACAAACAATACCCCAGCAAGGTTGGAGCCACTCCAAATGCACTCTCCACATTCTTCCTAACAGATTCTTGCATAGTTACAAAGTGACATCATTTTTTACTTTGTGATTAGATATGGTCTTCACAAATGACGCCCACTGAGAATTGATACCATCGATAAGGTAGTATATCATAGTGTACTCATTCCCGTTGACGTTGTAGTGCATGATGTAGCCTTCTATCATAAAGTCTCTTGCGAAGATCGCTAGAACATGTTGATATTGTTACGGGAACCCAACATGCCAAATCCACAAATATTGTGATGCCATTGCTTCAAGTATGATTGTGGCATCTTTGTTGCAATTTGCTACTGCCCAAACAAACCCGTCGGGCATTTCTTTCGTTTCCAATGCACGCAATTGACTGAACCAAGCATACCTGGAAAACCGCTTTCTTGTCTGATGGCCAGTAACTTCTAGGTATCCTTAACAGTTGGTTCTCTCAAATATTCTTGTCCAAACAGTTTCACCACATCCTATGAAAATTTCTTCATAGCCTCAATGCATGTGCTCTCCTCCATCTGGACGTACTCATAAACAACATTTGTGGCTTTACCATAAGCGAACATCTTCAAAGGCGACGTGGATTTATGCATAGGAGAGAACGATAGTTGTCCGCAACAATTGTTTCTCAGCGTGAAGTAGGGATCATAGATCTTCACACCATCTGCTATGCGCCGGAACAAACCATAATTCATATTAAAGCGACACCCAAAAAAAATCAAATATCACTAGTAAAATGCCCGTGCGTTGCTACGGGAGCGTGAATATTGACCATATGTACATCATTTTGTACACATATGTTGTTAAATTTTGACAAGCTTCCAATCAGTATGAAGGACGGAAGCACGAAGTACTAACATACATATCGACTATTATATATAGTAAAATGTGTTATAAATAGTAAAAGTTTGCATGGCATAAAACAACATATATTGAGAAAAAATACAACGGTAACCCTAACTAAACTTAATAAGATTGTAACATGATAGAATGAGAATGCAATGGAAAATCTAAATAAACAAAAAATAACTATAGAACATGACCTAACAAATAAACACAACCATAACCCTAACTAAACTGAGCAAGTGAACAACTTTCTATACAGACAATTTTATTACCCTTTTCTAATAACCCATAATATGTTCTATATATTTCAGGCAAATATTATCGTCAAATCATAGGAAAAATTGATAAAATCATCCAAACATAGCATCATCATATGTGCAGGCTAAAAAAAAAAGCAGGAAGCAAAATAAAAAAAGGAAATAGCACCACGTGATAAGCCACCTCAAACCAAAAAAAAGGGAAATATCCCCTCTCTCACCCGATCCTCTATCTCTTCCAGCTCCTGACTCTCCTCACTCTCTCACCTGCACGCACAATGGCCGAGATCCCAGCTTCCCTCTCCCGATCCCTCCCCATCTCTTCCAGCTATCACTCCTCTCTGGCTCTCTCACTCACCTGCACCCTTCGCGTCCTCGCTGGCCGCCTATTGGGCGGCCACCGCGCTGCCACCTGATCCTCGTCCTCTGCCGCCGTCTTCGAGTGCCGATTCGCCTCAGACCTCCCTCCACGCCTCCCCACGCCTCTTCGATTCGCACTGGAGCCTCCCCCTGCCTGCGGCGCCCCGCCCAACATCGACGACGGCTAGGCGTGGAGCGGAACGGCTAGCAACGCAGCACAAACGACACGACGGTATGATTTCCCATCTCCCAAAGTGATTCAACATTGTAGGAAGCTAAATAGCATTAAAACAATTGGACCAACTTTCATTTTATAATCTTAGATCTTTAATTCTTATTGTCATTGGTAGTCGCTTCTTTTCTGTAAAGAAACTATATGCAATATTGACATTTCAGTAACCATTTTCCGTGGGAATTCCAAATACCTTATGTTAAATCTTCTAAGCAGGGAGAATAGTTACCAACCATGCATTGCAATTTCTCGAAGATCATACTAATTTTTCTGTACAAGTATTCAGAGATCTGGCTATTATTGACTACCATCTCATATGTGACCAAAATTGGATCATTTTCTTGTATTCGTCTAAATTGTTAGTGGGTATATTTGGATACCTCATACCACAATTGTTAATGATTTTTTGAGCAGGAGCCACCGAATTTGCCTGTATCTCAAAATGATGGTGTGGTCGAATGGGATGGCTGTGTAGTTGGCCATGGTACTGCCGTACTGAAGAGGGAGGTTTAATGATGTACCCTGAACCACTTTACTGGTATGACCCTTTCCCAGAAAAGATCCATCTCTTTCTGTTTGGCCAAAAGATCTATTGCACCTTTTTATATATTCATCTACCTAGATTCCTTATATTTATATAATCATCTACCTACAGCCATAATTTGTCAGCTGAAAGTAGTTCCCTACCTAGAGCTCCTTGTATTCATATAATCATCTATAGATTTATTTTTTCAATGCGCAGCCGTCTGAAACTTAGTAACACATGTATTTTTCATAACAATTTTAGTAGATGCTGCTATTTAAACTTAGCAATGTTCAACGGGACTTTCTCCAGTCTATAAATGTCATGCAATTCTTACTTTCATATATGCTTCATTCAGGACGGGTTGCATGAAAGAAGCAAGGTGGAAGAAAGATCCCCTGATATGATATAGTTTCCATGACATGGATAAAAACCCCTAGGTCTTACCATCTTAGTGTTCAAAAGATTCAACTAAAAAGTTAATATTTCTCCACCATCTGGTTTTATTTCTGCAATGAAAGTGATACACTGCTCTACCCTGATAATGGTAATGAGTGCGAACTTGGAGTAGTTCTACGGGGGCTTATATCAGATATCAGCATAGAAGACAATAATATCATTGCAAAACAAAAACCATGTTCGTGTTATATAGCAAATATTATAACGAGTTTCTCTCCCATGATGGCCACATTGGAGTTGAACTGCACAAAATGGTTATAATTTGAATGTAAGTATGCATAACTACAAAAGATAAAAGTATGATTACTTTAAGTTTAAGTGACAAATATCTCACCTATGAAGTAAGGATCTCTCTGTAAACGATGTTCTTCGTGTAAGTACCAACAGGACGAACGGAGCTCTTGTTTTGGCTATCATCTTTGCTCTTCTTTTTGTTACCCGAATCCGGGACGACAAGAATCTTCACGTTGCTTCTGGCAGTGGATCTAGATAGGGCGAAATACAACTGCCCTAAATAGAAAGGCGAAAAAACTGGTGATTGCGATGCCCAGGAAGGGCCGCAATTTCTGTTTACCGGTGTTAGGGTCAATTAACGTTAGGGCCACGTGTGGAATGTAATCACGGTATTTATGGGCAACCAAAATTATTGATAAGTATTGGGAGGGCTTAAGAGAAGGGCAAAAACACTGTCGATTCATGGTTAATTGAAAAAGGATTGGGAAATTAGTATGGCTGGAACAAGATTTTATTTTCTGCCATGATATTGTGTGGGGTAGTCCACAAAATACTATATAGTTTTGACCATGTTTTCTACAACCATTGCAGATATTGTCACAGGTCGGTTGGTGCAACTATTTTGAGATACATGCTCGAAACATTTTGAACGGACTATTTTATGGACTATCAAGTATCATAGAAATCATATTAGTTGCGTCAAAAGTACAGGTATGTCGTCACTATGTAATTGTTATTCAGTTAGATTGTTTTTGCCGAACGTGAAAGTAAATATTGCTTTTTAGTCACCGTACCCAATCTTCATGATTACACATAATCGTGCACCTTATGGCATATTGGAGACAAACAAAGCATCAGTACATTTTGTCAATTACACAGGAGGCAAAAGATCATTCAAATTCATATCTCAGAATAATAGGATGTTTATCAAAAATAATCTTGAGACCAGCTAGACTTTCTGGATGTGACCGTTTCCTAGGTTAGCCTCCCTAGTCGAAGGTTGGCATAGTGCCCCATCTTTATCCTTTGCCATAGGAGCTTTCTGACCTGCCCCCTTATGTATTTCTGATTGGTTCGACTAAGGGTGCGACGATAAGTAGCTAGTTCATAAGCTAGCTGTTTGTCTGGTTCAAAGACAATCTGGCTGTTCTTTGTTGTGATCATTGCACCTGCAACAACGTAGACACCAACATGAATGTCACAAACTTATTGAACGTTAGATGGTTCATAAATTTAAAAGTATGTAGTAACTCACCTTGTCACGTGCTGACCTCTAAGAACGTTGCTGCTAAGCAATATCTTTCTCGTTCGGCACGTATCCACATCGTCATGTGCCGTGACACATGTTTGTCCCATATGCGGAGAACAATTATCTCCTGGCTGGTAAAATAACACGCATTTAGTCATGCAGCAATAAAAAAATATGAAAGTTGATAACCTAGATATTTTGTATTACTGAAGATTCATCATGAGCATTGTGTGGAATGATGAAATGTCTCCTTGAATCTTATGGGGCTAACATAGACCACCATCCCAATGATATCTAGAGGGCAGGAATAGACATTATTAGACAGAATGAAAGATTGTGAATGGAGAAAGGTTGAACCAACAAAGTTAGAAATATATAACCTGTCCGCATTTTGTTTGGCAGTCTTGCTGCCACAACAATAAAATGCATGAAACTTGACGGAAGCCTCGGGATTGATGCGCTAGGTCCACTTGTCGTCTCTTTTATTTGACCAGAGACAACCTTCGCCGTCATATTCCACGAGCTGTGAACATGCATTTCTTCAACATCCTTGAATCGGACGTCCCTGTTTACATGACATACATAATTTTAGGAGAGAAAAAGTCACAATACTATTTATTCTAGTGCAGGAAAAAACAGTTAGGTCCAATAATTTATTGCTTGTTGACAGGGGGCACGACGACGGGGGATGGGAACGGCGGAGGAGCGAGAACCCTCGTGGATCCTGGGAGGCGACGGAGGCTGCTGAAGAACGGAGGAGGCACAACCCTGGTGGAGATGGGGCGACGGAGTATGCTTCGACTGTCCATGGCCGGGGTTTGTTCGCAAGAGGATGGGGAAAACATGATGTGATGATTCTGGGCACACGGGATTGTATTTGGAAGTTGTATGCGGGGTTATAAGGGGTCTGTTTGACCAATCAGCGTTTGTGTTTAATGGTGATTCGACCAATTAATGCTGATTTATTGCCCATAATTGTCTGATTGCCAGAATTGTTGCCGTGTTTGTGTGTAATCAGAATTAATTGGTCATAAAGGAGAATGCTGGTGGTTGTCTGAAGTAGGACGGACGGAAAAAAACAATTGTTGGACGGACGAAAGGTTTTGACGCACGAGAGGAACGAAAATCTTCTTTTAGTCAAATATCATATCAGATTTGAAGTAGTCGTGAGAGACCTCGTGCTCCCTAGATCCTATCAGGGGGAACAACTATCCTTCCCTTTATCGAACCCTTAAGGTTGAGAACATGCTCCTCTCTCCTCTCTATTTATTGAAGGGTGTTCATCTTCACCATCATGTCTGCATCTTCGTCGCCATTGATTTCAGAATCATACTCACCATCGATTGACTCTCTGAATATGAACTCATAAAAAATCTAAGTAATCAAACACATCATTCGATGAATCCATGCCTACAAATGAGTAAAATAATTAAAAACATGTATGTCATTTTGTCGAACACATGACATGCCAGGTGTATGTCTGGCGGAGTAAACGTGCAGGGGCGGCGTCTGTGTCCGGGGAGGTGGCAGAGTCAAGGAGGGGTTTGAGATGGTGCCACGGGTTCGAGGCAGTGGCAGAGCAAGAGTGGGCACGACGGCAGGGTGGAAAGGATGACGCGCGCGAGACAAAATGGAGGAGGAGGGAAACGAGCAAGAGTTGAGGTCGATTTAGAGATATTTGGAGCGGGTCTGGCATGTCAGATCCGACATGGCGGGCATGTCCGGGTGTCTGGGCAATCTCAGTTTGTCCCACATATGGGCTGAGTATGAGGGCATGCCCAACCCAGGCCCGCATACGGACACAAAAAATGGACCGAATTTGTCCGTTTGGGGCGGACCGTGGACCAAATTTGGGCCTCTGTCCGTTTGGGGTGGGGGTGCCCCAACGGCCCAACGCATAAAGAAAATGCAAAAAAAAAGGACATACTAAAATTAATAAACCATAATATTACATATTAGGGTTCTAGGCCCCACGAGCCAGTGAGACATACTTAAAAAATGGAACCTAGCTATGGCTCTGTCGATGGGGGAATGGGGCGGCGCCGGCGCCGTCGTAGGGGAAAATGGGCGGCGCGAGCTGGCCCCTTGGCATCACGGCGGCCTCCTACTCATCCTCGTCGTCGGAGAGGATGATGTAGGGAGGCGGCGCGTACAGCCACGCCGGTGGCGCCACGGGAGGAAGCGTGGTCGGCGCCTCGGGGTCCTGCGGCCACGCTGGTGGCACCACGTACGCCTGGCCCTCCCCGTCCTGTGGCCACGGTGACCATGGCACCTGCCACCGTGCGCGCTCGGCGGCCGCGGCCTCCTCCTCCAGGTGGGCACGTTTTGCCGCCTCCTCCGCCGACGCGCGGAGCGCGGGCGCAATGTCTGGCCATTGCGCCGGCTCCTCGAAGTTGGAGAGGTCGATGGCTGTGGGGACCCCGGACTAGCTGTCCGAAGATACCCGATTATGCTTAACACAACGATCCCGTGATCAGTCTGCCGTTGCACATAATCCGAATTGGATACCAAAGTTTACATCCATTACAATACCGAATTAAAAGTCTTACATAAATGGTCATTTAGACCAAGTCTTACATAGGTGCCTTCATGGGCCAAACCAAAATATCAGCGGAAGCTACGGCGTAGTAGACATCATATTCTAACGACGACAACCCGACAGGCAGCTGACTTGTGGAGATCCTTAGTTTGCGTAGAAGTCGCCATACTCCTGCTCGGCGTAGTGCTCCTCCTCGTAGTCTGGCTAGGTCAATAGCCAGGGACGAAATCAATATGAGTACATTTGAATGTACTCGCAAACTACCCCAACATGAGTATGCACTAGTTTTATTTTAATTTACAACTTTTATTTATTTAAAACATCTCTATATCTTTATTGAAAAAGGTAAGAAGAGTTTTATAACTATCTTTAAAGAAATCACCATTTTTATCTGTTTCTCCAAAACTCCTCCTTTTTCCGACCATAGCCCGTCATGGTCCACTTCCTCCAACAACCTCATACCGATCCGTTGGTATAGGTGTAAGGAACATTCTCCACTTCATTTTCCTTTTAAAACTCAAAGTCTTTCAAAAACTTGCACATGGTCAAAGTAGGGCCTCCCAACTGTCCATATCCGAGGACTCGCTATTCGAATAGTTTTACACTCTGCAGAGTTAGCACGCTTTTCCCACATCCATCCGGCAGCTCATCGTGTCCACCACGTCTCGCCATACAGGGTGTATGCGAAATAAGCCACCGACCCTAGCCTGTCCTTTACTCATGCTAGTATAGGACCCTGCCCATATGACACTTCCATCAACACTTAACCCAGCCCGTCGGAATCTAAGTGTGAGGACTCATAGGTTTGGCCTGGCGGTTTATGGTGGAACCTTCAATCCTCCTCCTTATCTTCTCATAGAGTTTGAGCGAGGACCCGGGTCAGGGGTAGATCAACACATTATCCCCTCATGCATAACGGAGTCATCTCCGTCGATAAGGCATCCCATACTAATATAAGCAAATTATATGACTAAGCCATTTTCCCATATGTGGGTAAATGTGGTCGCACAGGCACTAGTACAGAAAAGGCTATTAGTGGCGCACCAATTTGGTTTTCTGTGGCGCACCCCAGAAAAGCCAGGTGCGCCACAGAATTCTCGCCACAAAAATTATTTCTGTGGCGCACCTGGCTTGGTGCGCCACAGAATTCTCACATTTCTGTGGCGCACCTGGCCTGGTGCGCCACAGAATTCTCAAAAAATTCAAAAAAAATCAAAAAATGCAAAAAAATATAAAAGTTTCAAAAAAATCCAGAAAAATCAGAATATGAAATAATATGAAAAATCCTAATTATTAGAATTATGTTCATATTTTTTGAATTTTTTGAACTGATACCTTCCCGCTAGGTCACCCATCCTCAAATTGCTCCAACCCTAGCACGCTTAACTTCTAAGTTCCACCCAGTTCACCTACCCTTGTGCTACTCAAGTTCTTATTGATATATATCATTTGAACCCTCTTAAGTCTTATATGTGTATATGTGTGGTATGTGTTATAAATGTGTGTTTTAAATTTCAGATTTTTCAAAAACTTCTAAGTTTCAAAAGGAGATTCGAAAGTTTCGAAAGATAAAAAAAAATTCAAAAAAAGTCAAAAAATCCAAAAAATTCAAAAAACTCCAAAAAAAAATTCAGAAAATCCAAAAAATTCAAAAATGTCAAAACACTTCAAAAAATCCAAAAAATTCAACAATCTTCTTTGTTATACATTTCTGTGTCTTTTTTGGAATTTTTGAATATTTTTGAATTTTTTGAATTTTGCTGCGAAAAATCGTCTGTTTGAAATAACTTTTTTTTCTTTTGGAATTTGAGGAATCTATGAATTGCTGACCGGGTAAACCCGGTTGGAATCGAACTCGGATTTTTCTCACGATTTTTTTGACATACTATTTGCGTTATTTCGATGTCGTATGCAAAAGTTATGGCCGTTACAAGTTTTTTTTTCCTGTTTGCTGCAGAAAAGGTCAAAATTCATATTTCAAAATTTCTATACCTACTAGATACTCAAACCTAACTACGTGGGGGGGGGGGGCGCCACAGAATGTCACCTTTCTGTGGCGCACCTGGCTGGTGCGCCACAGAATGTCAACTTTCTGTGGCGCACGTGCCAGGTGCGCCACAGAATTATTTTTTTCAAATTTTAACCCGACCCCAAGATAACTTTCTGTGGCGCACCTGGCCATGTGCGCCACAGAAATGTGACTTTCTGTGGCGCACCAGGCTTGGTGCGCCACAGAATGTCTAATTTCTGTGGCGCATGTGGTTTGGTGCGCCACAGAAATGTGACTTTCTGTGGCGCACTAAACCACATGCGCCACAAAAAATAATTTTGTGGCGCACCAATTAAGGGTGCGCCACAGAGTGCCAACCTATCTATATAGGGTTTCCCTACTAGTGAGGGTATCGGCTGGTTGACGAAAGTACAAGGACACACTGTGCATTTTTCATAAACATCTCCATTCTCCACTTCTCCATTTCAACACCGACATTTCGGTATTCCATAATCACACAAATATTTTCAAAGGAGTTTGAATAAACAATATTTGTTTTTCCCATCCTATAATTTTGACATAACTACCTTATATCTCTACATGGTGGCAAAATAATTTCCATATATGTTTTGAAAAAGGTTTTATAAATCTTGGCTTTAAAGGTAAATCATGACATCAAAAATAGATGCATATGTTTGTAGTGCAAGCTCAGAGAGTAGCTTGCCTTGCTCGGCAAAGTGGCCTTGGTCTTGATCTTCAGGTTCAACAAACTCTCCTTCCTCGATAAATCCGACAGCGTTCTCGTCTAAGTAATAAACAAACAAATACAAACAATCACTAAACTATTCAAGCAATCATCTCAACATAACAATCATAAACACCACAAATAGCTACTGCACACATCAAACAATACAATTTGGTTTCAAATTAATTGAACTAAACATTATTTATTTAGGTCTAAATTATGGTAGAAACTTGTTGAACATGTTTAATTCCACAACTTGAGTTCTGTTGGTCACAAAAATACAAACTAAATTTCTACACAAAGCTACTGATGTGTAGAAGACAACACAATTGAGTTTGGATTAATTGGAGTTACCAAACTCCCTACATAATTGTTTTAATCCAGTAAGTTATTAATCAAGTTTTTGCTACAACTCAAGTTAATTTTATTCAAAAATTAAATCCTTTTAGGGGTAACTAACCTTAACTAAATGTGACCTAACAAAATCGGTCCTAAATCATTTCGGTTAACCATTAAACATATTTAATTGTTTTAGTGCAGAAGGGTGTTCTAACTTCATCTTTATACTACACAATTATTACTGCACAATTAATTCTACCAAAATTAGGAGAGCTAATACATGGCAGTACTAAGCTAAGAAAATTGGTTTGGAATTATTTGGACCAACAGAGTATCAGAAACAAACAAGTTTAGAATTTAAACCTTTTGTAGTATTTTTAATAATACATTTTTATTATTTATCTAAATGAAATTAATCCAATTGGGTTGGTTAAACATTTTCATAAGCTTTCCAGAACAATTGGATTTGATTTATTTGGATGTCTAGATCTCAAGTTATTGAATTTTGAAGTTAGGTCCAGTACTGATATTACAGAGAAGTTTAAATTCGAAATTAATTGTTCTCTGGATAATGTTGAAAACTATGACAGGTGGGGCCTACGTGTCAGCGACACAGTGCACGCGTGGAAATGCTTAAATATCTGACGAGCGGGGCCCGCTCGTCAGTGGCTGTTCTACTCGAAACGGTACGCGGCCGTTGATGGAAGATCCAACGGCCAGGAGCAAAAGCATCGGCGACGACCTAATAATGGCATCGCCGGAGCTCCGGCGACGGCGAGGGTGGCCAGAGGGGGTACCTGGGTGGTCTAGGGACGGTGGAGAGGACGGCGTTCGACGGCGGAGGTCGTGGGGAAGCTTGGGAGGCGAGTGGAGCTTGATGGGGAAGCTCCTGGCGTCGGCGACGATCTCCTGCTTCTCCGCGGTCGTGCTCCAACTCCGGCGAGATCCTACGGGGGCTCCTGGGCACGATACAGAGAGGAAAACGTCGCGGGTGAGTGCGGTGGTAATGGAGACGCGAGGGAAGGCCAGGGAAGAGCAAGGGAGAGAGCAGCACGGCCTGGCCGTGTCGTCGCCTACCTCGGACACGGCGGGGTGCAGAGAAGAACTAAGGGCAGCAGCAGCCTCGCTGCGGAGTACCCGCCCTTCTGGCGGTGTACGGGAGAGAGTGGAGTGAGGGAGAGGCTGTGGGTTTGAGGGAGGGCTCGGGGTGGCTTTTATAAGCTCGACGACGGCGCACGGGCTCGCCGTGGACATGGTGCAGGGGAGGGGTTCCAGGGCGCGATAGCTCGCCGTAGGGGGCGGCTGCGGTGTTCGAGGTGCAGAGGACTAGCTCGGCGGCGTGGTGACGAGCTGGGCTTGCTCGAGAGTGGGACGGCCGGGGAACGTTTGGGCGGTGCGCGGCGCGCACGGCGTGGCATGATACGGCGGGTGGGGGTCCCCTCTGGGCTGGCTGCGGCGCTGGGAGAGAGCAGAGGAGCAAGGGAGAGAGTGGGGGCACGGTGCTGGGCTGCTGTGGTGTCGACAACACCGTTGCCACGGCGACGGCCATGGCGCACGGCGCTCGACGCCCTGCGGCTGTCCCCTGGCCGTGTCCACGACACACGCAGCCTCCCTCCTCGATTCTTCAGCTCCCACGGTGCGCAGAGAGGAGAGCAAGCAATTGGCGCCAGGGATTCGAAGAATTGCTCCCGAATTCGATCAAATTGCTTCGGATTGAAATCGAATTGGAGATGAACACAGTGGTGTTCACCACGTGTTCGACAAAATGTGTGCACCATTTCTTAATTTGAATTTCTGAAATTTGATTTCATATTTTGCTTCACAAATGTGTACATGGATTTGTGGTGCTGTGTTGCATTTTATTTGTCAAGTGCAACATAGCACACTTTTGTGATTTGAATTTAATAAAGAAAGTAATAGAATTTAAATTTAGATTTTTAAATTAAATTTTGAGAGGGAAAAGTTGTAGGAATAAAAATGGGAGTGTTTATAAACCACTCCACTGATTTTTGTTTGAAACATTTTTAGTTTCTCACTTGGAGATTTATGTGACACTTGTCACATTTTTCTTGCTTTGCTTGTTGTTTTATTTCTCTTCTTTTCTTCATGTTTTTATTTAGAGCAAGCAACACACAAGCAACAAGAATTAATTACACAAGCAACAATTTACAATCAACACATAATAATTAACAAAAGTTTTTGTTGGCTCTCATTTTTGGAATAATATACTGATTAATATTTTGGGATGTTACAATCCTTCCCCCCTTAAAATAAATCTCGTCCCGAGATTTGCTAGGCTTAGGTACTAAAGAGGTCTGGGAATTCGCTTCTAAGATAATCTTCGCGTTCCCAAGTTGCTTCTTCTTCAGAGTGGTTAGTCCACTGGACTTTGTAAAACTTGATCGCACGCCTCGGGTAACACGAACATCTTCTTCGAGAATCTTGAGGGTCTCTCACGATAAGTCAGGTCTTGGTTCAGGTCGATGGAGAGGTGGTCGATGTTTTTGAAAACATCAGGCTGGTCAGGAACTTCAAGACACTTCCGGAGCAAGGAAATGTGGAAGACATCATGATAATCTCCTAACTCCGGGGCAATTCCAGCTGATAGGATACTTCTCCTCGACGAGCAATGATCTTGAAGGGTCCAATATACCTTGGCGCTAATTTTCCTTTGACATGGAAACGCTGCATTCCTTTAAGGGGTGTCACTCGGAGATAAACATAATCTCCGACGTTGAAGGTGAGGTCACGGCGCTTGGTGTCAGCGTAACTCTTCTGACGGGATTGGGCAGTTTTGAGGCGTTCACGAATAAGCTGAACTTGCTCTTCAGCTTCACGGAGGGTATCTGGTCCAAACAATTTGCTTCTCCGGTATCGGACCAATTCAGGGGTGTACGACACTTCTTGCCGTAAAGGGCTTCAAAAGGGGCCATTTGCAGACTAGACTGATAACTGTTGTTGTACGAGAACTCTGCAAACGGAAGACAATCTTCCCACTTGGAACCATAGGATAGAACACATGCGCGAAGCATGTCCTCCAATATCTGGTTCACTCGTCAGTTTGGCCATCGGTCTGGGGATGATAAGCGTGCTAAATGCTAACTTGGTTCCGAGGGCTTCATGAAGGGATTTCCAGAATCTTGAGGTGAATTGCGTGCCTCTATCAGATACAATCTTCTTAGGCACACCATGCAGGCTCACTATTCTGGAAATATACAAGTCTGCCAATGATGTCCCCGATAGTGGTATTGACAGGAATAAAATGGGCAACCTTGGTCAGTCGATCAACGATGACCCAGATTGAATCATGGCCTCGGTTGGATCTTGGAAGTCCGGTAATAAAATCCATTCCAATCTCATCCCACTTCCACTCGGGAATTTTCAAAGGTTGAAGCAATCCAGCGGGTCGCTGATGTTCAGCCTTGACTCGCTGACAGATATCACTTGGCTACGAAAGAACCAATCTCTCGCTTCATTCCATGCCACCAAAATCTTTCTCGAAGGTCTTGGTACATTTTGGTTCCGCCGGGGTGGATTGAATAAGGGGTCTCATGGGCCTCCTTCAGGATTAACTCCTTAAGTTCACATTGGGCACACAGATACGGTCATTGAATTTCAGCACTCCTTCAGCATCTTCGGTAAAACCGGGTGCTTTGCCGAGGAAATCTTCTTCTAATTCCTTCAATGCTTTCATGACCTTTTTGGGCTTCTTTGATTTGATCCATCAGGGTTGGGGCTAACTCTAAATTGGCGAGATAACCATGGCTAACAAGTTCTAGTCCAAAATCTTTGAACTCTTTGAACAAGGCTGGCTGTTCGGCTTGGATCAAGGCATTCAGGGTGCAGGTTTGCGACTAAGGGCATCGGCAACTACATTAGCCTTTCCGGGTGATAATGGATTCCAATATCATAATCCTTGATTAATTCCATCCATCTCCTCTGTCGCAGGTTCAACTCTTCTGGGTGAAAATATACTTCAAGCTCTTATGATCCGTATAGATCTCAGCGATGTCCCGCAAGATAGGGACGCCACGTTTTAAGAGCAAGAACAACAGCAGCTAACTCCAGGTCATGGGTTGGGTAATTCTCTTCATGCGGTCGCAACTGCCGGGACAGATACGACACAACTTTGCCTTCTTGCATCAGAACGCAACCAAGTCCGAGGCGTGATGCATCGCAATACACGTCGAAACTCTTGGTGACGTCTGGCATAATCAAAATTGGGGCTGAGGTTAGTCTCTTCTTCAGTTCTTGGAAACTATCTCACACTTCTGAGTCCATTCAAATTTCTTGTCCTTCTTCAACAGTTGGGTCATGGGTTTGGCTATACTGGAAAATCCTTCAACGAACTTGCGGTAATAACCGGCGAGTCCGAGAAAGCTTCGGATTTCAGTCACACTGGTTGGGGCTAACCAGTCAACAATGGCTTGGATCTTCTCGGGTCACAGAAATTCCTCCGGCAGATACAACATGTCCGAGAAATGCCACTTCACTGAGCCAAAACTCACACTTGCTAAGCTTGGCATACAGCTGGTGCTCTCGGAGGTCTCCAAAACTAGACGCAGGTGTTCAGCATGCTCTTCTTCGGTCTTGGAATAAATAAGGATGTCATCAAGGAAAACTACCACGAACTTGTCGAGGTATCCATGAAAATCTTGTTCATGAGATTCATGAAATAGGCTGGGGCATTGGTCAGACCAAAGACATCACGGTGTATTCAAACAAACCGTAACGAGTGGTGAAGGCGGTCTTGGGAATGTCTGTCTCTCTGATCTTCAACTGATGGTAACCTGTCCGAAGATCGATCTTGGAAAAGACTCGGGCTCCGTTCATTTGATCGAACAGATCCTCGATCTTGGGAAGAGGGTACTTGTTTTTAATGGTCACGTCATTCAGCTTGCGATAATCCACACACAGGCGTGTGGTACCGTCTCTCTTGTCCACAAAAATAATGGGTGATCCCCAAGGTGAAGCGCTTGGGCGAACAAGTCCTTTGCTGAGCATATCTGCCAACTGCTTCTTCAACTCAACCAGTCTTCCGGATTCATCCGATAAGGTCTTTGGGATATAGGGGCTGTTCCTGGGATAAGCTCAATTATGAACTCAATTTCCCGGTCTGGCGGCATACCAGGCAATTCTTCAGGGAAAACATCTCGAATAGGTGAACAACACGGATCTCATCTAGGGGGTCGAGCTATGCTCTCATGGCAGCCTGGGTGAGATGACTAGTTTCAGACACATACTCCACTTCTACTTCTTTGTCGGTGGTGATGGATACAGCTCTTCTGGCACAGTCAATTCGACCATGGTACTTGGCTAACCAATTCATACCGAGTATAACATCGATGCCTTGGGTTCCCAGAACAATTAAGTTAACTGGAAACTTTTCTCCTTTGATCTCAAGGGGTACATCGGAGCAAAACATCTTGGTCTCTACGGTGGATTCTGGGATTTGGATGACCATGGGTTTGGGTAAGAGGCTCTCGACTAAACCTCCCTTAGCAACAAATTCTTGGGTAACAAATGAATGGGTAGCACCAGAATCAAACAGAACAGTTGCAGGTACTGAGTTGACAAGGAACGTACCCAGCACAACATCTGGCGCATCCTGAGCTTCTTCAGCATTGATGTGGTGCAGACGACCCTTGGCAACAGCAGCATTTCCGCGGGGTGCGGCATTCTTGCCATTTCCATTGCGGCCTTGACCATTGTTCGTGCCGGCGCATTGGGGCGCTGAACATTCCTCTTGGGATTGGGGCATTCTCTGGAGTAGTGACCCTTGTTGCCGCATTCAAAGCAGACAACATTGGTATTGCGGGTGAAGTTGTTGAAGTTTCCTCCGGGACGGTTATTGTCATTGGGGCGGTTGAAGTTGTTTGGGCGGTTAGGGAAATTGGGGCGTGGAGCTTGGGTGGACGATAAGCAGGCCTGGGTTTTGCTGAAAGATACGAGGCTTCTGGCTGCTCGAACCTTCCTGAGCATTCATCCTCCTCTTGCGACCTTCATACATAGACTTGCGCTTGGTCTCCAGCTGGATGGCTTTGTCCACAAGTGACTCCAGATCACGAAGTCATGGATAACCAGAGCACACTGCAGTTCATCATGAAGTCCACTCATGAAACGCTCCATCTTCTTCTTCTCTGTCGGTGTCATCAGGAGCATACCGAGATAAGTCGGTAAACTCATCAGATAACCGACCACATCTCTACTTCCCTGCCTCAGCTTGCGGAATCATCCTTCTTCCTCTCAATAAGTCCGCTGGGAATATGCTTCTTGCGGAACTTCTCCTGGAACTCAGCCCAGTTGATAACATGACCAGCTTGCTGGAGAGCCTTGGTAGTTTCCCACCAAGCTCGTGCAGGTCCAGCGAGATAGTGGGTTGCATACAACACTTTCTCATTTTCTCCCACAGCAGCAACTTCCAGATTGTTGTCGATGGTGCGAAGCCAATCATCGGCTTCCAGTGGGTGAAGTCCCTTGGAGTAGGTGGGTGGGTTGGTCTTCTGGAAATCGCCTAAGGTGGATCGCTGGTTTCCATCGCCATTGCCATTACCACCATTGTTGTTGTTGTTGTTTTGTTGTTGTTATAAGCGGCTGCGAGTTGCTGTAGGGCAGCGAGATGAGCTTGGCGCTCTCCGGGCATTTTCGTTCCTCCATGATAAGCGCGAGAAGTTGGGCGGGGGTTGGGTCCGGTGGTGGTGGTGCTCCTCCTTCCGCACGACGGGGCGGCATCCTGAAGCACACCGGGTATAAGAGGCAAGGCAAAAAAGTTCGACTAAGGGAAAAGACGATTTCGCAAGTGGTTGATTAATTTAAGGATTATATGAAAATATTTCACACAGATCAAACAAGACAAACATACTTATATATCACAAACATCACATCAAGGAGTTCACAACAACATCAAGCTTACAACATCACCTACATCTAAGATACATAACATCTGGTTTCCAAAAGAACCACTACTTCGACTCGACTAGCGATAGGGGTCAACCTAATCCTGCGGTAGTGATCAAGTCACTCGCCTACTGAGGTGGAACCTCCAGCTCTAACACGTCAGCATCTGACTGGTAGGGTGGCTCCTCGGGATCCTCCTCCTCGTCCTCGAGAACTGCCTCGAGTGGCTCCTCCTCCTCGTCCTCGAGTACTGCCTCGAGTGGCTCCTCCTCCTCGTCAACTAACTCCTCATCGTCTCCTCCTGACAATCCATCTCCTCCACGAAGTCATCATCGTCACTGAGGAAAGCGTTGTTCTCCTTGCGGAGATCCTCGCCCTCCTCCTCCATCTCGTCAGTATGGTGCTCTAGCTCCTCGATCAGCTGGTCCTGCTCTGCCACCTTCTTGCGGAGCTTCACGATGGTCCTCCTCAGCTGGGCCCTCTTCGTGAGAAGAGCGACCTTCTCCTCCAGCAGCTTCTCCTCATTCTCGCGAATCTCAACAAGCGAGATGCGATCAAAGTGAAGCTGAACCTTAGTGCGCATCAGATCATCCTGGGTGTAGTGAAGTAAGAGCTCCATGTCCAGGATGTAGCTCCCAAACATCGGGTGGTAAAGGGTAGGAGTAGGGTGTCCGTCGCTGTTGCGCCTCCCGTAGAACCGGAAACGGGAGTTTGCCAACTCCGTCTTGTGCTCCTCACAAAGTCGGGCTAGCAACCTCTGTGCGGCAGTACAGAGACCGTCAACCCAGATAGAGCCTTGGTGGTGAAGATGATCGTCCTGGAACTGGGGACTTGATGTTCCTGCGAACTGACGACTCGATGAGCCAACTCAGTCTCCCGACTCCGTGAACGTCAACCTGAGCTCCTTTGAACTCTGGAGCGGGGCGACCTAGCAGCTTGCTCAACTCGAACAAGTCCCTCTCGAACGTCAGCTTGCTGTCCTTCTCAAGCTGAACGAACTCGTCCAATGGAGTGCCATCTACAATTTTTAACAAAATTTTAAGTTAGTGAGGTGACAAGTGTATCAAAATTTTAAATGTAGTAGGCAACAAGTGAGTCGAATTTTTAAGCTTAATGAGAAGTGTGCAAAATTTTAAGGATACAGGGAAAATGTAATTTTAATGAGAGTAAAATTTTGCATAAGTAAGAGGATTGGAGATAAGCAGTTTTCGAAAATACTTCACTCCTTTATTTTTAGAAATTAACTTTTGTAACTTCTATCTACGACCATGCTAACTAAGGTTTCTAAAGTCAGGATGGCTCTGATACCAAGTCTGTGGGGACCCCGGACTAGCTGTCCGAAATACCCGATTATGCTTAACACAACGATCCCGTGATCAGTCTGTCGTTGCACATAATCCGAATTGGATACCAAAGTTTACATCCATTACAATACCGAATTAAAAGTCTTACATAAATGGTCATTTAGACCAAGTCTTACATAGGTGCCTTCATGGGCCAAACCAAAATATCAGCGGAAGCTACGGCGTAGTAGACATCATATTCTAACGACGACAACCCGACAGGCAGCTGACTTGTGGAGATCCTTAGTTGGTAGAAGTCGCCATACTCCTGCTCGGCGTAGTGCTCCTCCTCGTAGTCTGGCTAGGTCAATAGCCAGGGACGAAACCAATATGAGTACATTTGAATGTACTCGCAAACTACCCCAACATGAGTATGCACTAGTTTTATTTTAATTTACAACTTTTATTTATTTAAAACATCTCTATATCTTTATTGAAAAAGGTAAGAAGAGTTTTATAACTATCTTTAAAGAAATCACCATTTTTATCTGTTTCTCCAAAACTCCTCCTTTTTCCGACCATAGCCCGTCATGGTCCACTTCCTCCAACAACCTCATACCGATCCGTTGGTATAGGTGTAAGGAACATTCTCCACTTCATTTTCTTTTAAAACTCAAAGTCTTTCAAAAACTTGCACATGGTCAAAGTAGGGCCTCCCAACTGTCCATATCCGAGGACTCGGCTATTCGAATAGTTTTACACTCTGCAGAGTTAGCACGCTTTTCCCACATCCATCCGGCAACTCATCGTGTCCGCCACGTCTCGCCATACAGGGTGTATGCGAAGTAAGCCACCGACCAGCCTGTCCTTTGCTCATGCTAGTATAGGACCTTCCCATATGACACTTCCATCACACTTAACCCAGCCCGTCGGAATCTAAGTGTGAGGACTCATAGGTTTTGCCGGCGGTTTATGGTGGAACCTTCAATCCTCCTCCTTATCTTCTCATAGAGTTTGAGCGAGGACCCGGGTCAGGGGTAGATCAACACACACTATCCCCTCATGCATAACGGAGTCATCTCCGTCGATGAGGCATCCCATACTAATATGAGCAAATTATATGACTAAGCCCTTTTCCCATATGTGGGTAAATGTGGTCGCACAGGGTATCGGCTGGTTGACGTAAGTACAAGACACACTGTGCATTTTTCATAAACATCTCCATTCTCCACTTCTCCATTTCAACACCGACATTTCGGTATTCCATAATCACACAATTTTTCAAAGGAGTTTGAATAAACAATATTTGTTTTTCCCATCCTATAATTTTGACATAACTACCTTATATCTCTCATGGTGGCAAAATAATTTCCATATATGTTTGAAAAATTTTATAAATCTTTGCTTTAAAGGTAAATCATGACATCAAAAATGGATGCATATGTTTGTAGTGCAAGCTCAGAGAGTAGCTTGCCTTGCTCGGCAAAGTGGCCTTGGTCTTGATCTTCAGGTTCAACAAACTCTCCTTCCTCGATAAATCCGACAGCGTTCTCGTCTAAGTAATAAACAAACAAATACAAACAATCACTAAACTACTCAAGCAATCATCTCAACATAACAATCATAAACACCACAAATAGCTACTGCACACATCAAACAATACAATTTGGTTTCAAATTAATTGAACTAAACATTATTTATTTAGGTCTAAATTATGGCAGAAACTTGTTGAACATGTTTAATTCCACAACTTGAGTTCTGTTGGTCACAAAAATACAAACTAAATTTCTACACAAAGCTACTGATGTGTAGAAGACAACACAATTGAGTTGCCCTTGGTAGCCCTCCGGCGCCACCGCCGTGAAGGCCTGCCGCCGCCTTTCGTCGTGCTCCAGCTCGAACCACCGGTCCCAGAGCAGGAGTTCAGCGCGTAGGCTGGGTCGTGGACGAGGTCGGCCGGCAGGAGCGACCTCCGCGCATGATTTCTTCCATGCGCGCCCTGCCGGAGCGCGGAACGGGCGGCACCGGGACGCGGCGGCGGTTGAGGCGCCACCCGCCCGAAAGATGGACGTCGTTCCACGGGAGCGGCGCCGCTACCTCCCAGTAGATCCGGGCCACGTCCGTGGAGACACGAGCGCGCTGGGCCAGGTGGCGCACGTTGCGTCGCCGCGTCTGCTCGGCGGGAGCGTGGGTGGAGGAGCCGCGCGAGCTTGAGGCTTCGTGGTTGTTCCGGTCGCCCTTCCACCACGAAGGCTTCTTCATCGCGACCGGCGACGAGATCAGGAGGTGCCCGGGTCTAGGGTTTGGCTAGGGTTTGGGGAAGGCGAGATGCGGCGAGGCGGGAGAGAGAAATGGAGATGGGGACGTCACTGGCCACCGGTTCCCATTTAAGAAGGACCCATCGAGGTAGCCAAAGCGGCCACACTCGCTGCCAAGTGGGCCAGGGGCGGACAAGGGAGGACACGCGCCGTGTCCGCGCCTCCCCCAAACCTCGCCCAAATTTGGGCCGATTTTGATCCAGAACAAGTGTCCGCGCGGACACTTGTCTGTTTGCGCTGACCCGTTGGAGGCCCTCCTTTGTCCGTTCAGACAAAATCGGACAACGCTGTTCCGTTTGCGGGCCTGGGTTGGAGATACCCTGAGGAGTGTGAAACAGTCCGAACAAAAAAGTCAAATCCATATGTGAATAGTGTCACTTTTGCTTGTTTGTCTTTGTGTGGTACTATTCATTGTATATTTGTCTTTTTTTCCTCTCAATGTGTATTTTGTTTTGGATCTGAATTTTTTGGAGCATGTAGACACATTCGTTTTGAACAATCACACTTTTTGATAGAATATTTTAAAACAACTAATTTTTTTCTTTTAAAATGGGAGCATGAGAGTATGGAATCGCCAAATATTCTCCCTGAAATTAGTACTGTACAAGTGATCATTTTCTGTTTGAGATGGGGCCCCGTCCTTCCAAGGCTCCAACAGATCAACACCATCCAAATCCTTGACCTCGCCAATTTCCCGTTTCCACTTACCTTTTCTTTCCCAGCAAAAGGAAAGTAAACCCCTCCTCCCTCCGATCTCGTCCCCGTCCGCCGGCGAGATCTCCGGGATGGCCGGCCGGCACGGCCCCCTCATGCTCCGCGGAGGCGGAAGCGTCGGCGGGAAGCCCCTCTCCCGCGGCTCCCGCATCGCTATCGCCGTGGCTGTCGGCGTCGCGCTGGGCTGCGTCTGCGCCTTCCTGTACCCCGACGGCCTCTTCTGGCGCCCCTCCACCTCCGCCCTCCAGTGGCCGCGTCATGTAACGCTCTTCATTTCCTTCCTTCTTGTCGTTTCCTGTTCGTTCCCTGCATCTGAGAAGAAGCAACGGAGATGCTGAAATGGGGTTACCATTTTAGTATGATCACTTGAAGTTTGGAATTTCGGGTAGCTTTATTTCCGTAACGATATATAATAAATTAGGAACTCCATTTCATGCAATGGGCAGATCCAGTAAAGTGCTAGGATTACAAGTCAAAACCGGAACTATTATTAGTTTTTACTAATGGTGCACCCATTTGTTAGACCTGTGCGCTTATCTGAAGCTCCTGTCTGAAGTCAACACTGTCGAAACATTCAGTTATGAAACTAGGCGTCTTTGCTTCACTTTCACATGATCATTTTTTTGTTAGAATGATTTTAGTGAAAAAATGTGGTCAAATACTTGACTTACATGCAACCACGAAAGTAGAATATTGTGTTTTGGCATATTTGTCTTACAGTGTTCCTTCACATACTTGTTTGTACAACACAAACCACTTTGAATCCCTTGTAGCTCCCACGCTCTACCTGAATGTTCTAAAAACACGCTGGGTCCTGATTAATTGTGAGTACTTGTATTAGGTCTCCTCCTTGATTTGAGTATCTGCCGGTTTATCCTGCCGATTACTAGTGTAACCACACTACTTACCATTTACAAGGCCGGTTAAATGGGTTATTGACATAAGCAGGTTTCGACATATAATAGGCTGGGCCTGTTCTATATTTCTATTCTATGTATGGTGTGCCAATGCTTTATTTCTTCTCTTGCAGAGTGCATTAGTGCCATAGGTACATTTTTTTTCCTTTTGTATGATAACATAGTTGGAGTTAAAAAATATAAGTTATACTGCTTATAACTATAAGAGAACGAGTTTGTTTGGGATACTTACAATCTGAACCGTCAATACATCTTATCAACCGCTCACAATTTAAGTAAAAATATTAGAAATTACCTTTTTATTGCACACTTATGAGACAATTAATCTTATAATCAACCTTTAACGAATCAGTACCTCCCTATTGCAAGCTTATAGCTCATGATTTAACTATGCTTATTGTGCATTTTTTCTGCAAGTGACTTATGGGAGAAAGACTGAATTTAATAACATATTTTGAATATAGTTTACTAAATATATTAGTATTACTTCCGTGCAATACATATTAGTACAAAACTATGAATCAATGAGCTTTACTTACATATCGTCAATTTGCTATTTTGCACTGACTGGTTTACAATTATATGGTGAAATCTGATAACTTCATTTTTGGTGAAGTTTGTGAATTCACCTTGTGATGTATACCGTATAAGGTTATCATGTTGGTGGATGAAGATTAATTCCATGTTTGTAGAATGTAAATGTATCTGAAACTTCAAACTGAAAGCCGGTTACAAGGCCAAGTAAAGCCTGCTTCCCGTATACTCACTGCAAGGTGAGGTGATGTAGTAAGCATCGGTTCTAAATAGTCCTTTCACTACATAATCATGGTAAATTAGCAGCCTGTAGTCATTTGCTCATTATGGTTTTCTCTTTTTGTCATGCTCTTATGGTGATGTGAGAGCTATATGATTCACTACTTAGCAGACAGTCACTGCGCCTCATTTGCTGCATTGTCTTTTTGGCGAATTTCTATGGTGCACCTCTATTGTTGATTATTTCTTCATTCATTATAAGATGCACTGTCCTGAAGAATAGTTTTGTTCTATACTCTTACATGCACTTTTTACTCGTTGATTTAGGTTGACTCAGTTGCTTGTGAATCATCAGACAAAGTTACCAGCCTCAAGTCACAGTTGGTGTCACTGGAGAGAAAAAATGCTGAACTGAAAAGTCAGATTAATGAACTGTCCATGAAACTTCAGTTGGCTGGACAAGGAAAAAATGAATCTCTCTATAAGGCTGGCCCTTTTGGCACTGTCAAGGCTTTGAGAACGAATCCAACAGTAATACCTGATGAATCTGTTAATCCCAGGTTGGCCAAGATACTGGAAGAAGTTGCTGTGAAGAAGGAACTTATTGTTGCGTTAGCAAACTCCAATGTAAGGGAGATGCTTGAAGTTTGGTTTACCAACATCAAACGAGTTGGTATTCCAAATTATCTTGTCGTAGCATTGGATGACAATATAGAAAGCTTCTGCAAATCAAATGGTGTCCCAGTTTACCGGCGGGATCCTGATGAAGGCCTCGACAGCATTGCAAAAACTGGTGGAAACCATGCAGTTTCTGGACTGAAATTTCGTGTTCTAAGAGAGTTCTTGCAGCTTGGATATAGTATTCTCCTTTCTGATATTGATATTATTTTCTTGAGGAACCCCTTCGATCACCTTTACAGAGATTCTGATGTTGAGTCAATGAGTGATGGCCACAGCAATATGACTACTTATGGTTTCAATGATGTGTTTGATGAGCCCTCCATGGGTTGGGCTAGATAGCGCACACAATGCGGATTTGGGTTTACAACTCTGGATTTTTCTACATTAGACCAACGGTTCCAGCAATAGAACTCTTGGATCGTGTAGCTGGTCGCTTGTCTCGGGAGAAGGCCTGGGACCAAGCAGTTTTTAATGAGGAACTCTTCATCCCGTCTCACCCAGGCTATGAAGGTCTTCATGCATCCAGAAGAACTATGGATATGTATCTGTTTATGAACAGCAAAGTTCTCTTCAAGACTGTAAGGAAAGATGCTCAGCTCAGGAAGTTGAAGCCAGTAATTGTGCATTCGAACTATCATCCTGACAAGCTAGATCGGATGAAAGCTGTCATCGAGTTCTACGTCAACGGGAAACAAAATGCACTGCAACATTTCCCCGATGGTTCAGAATGAAAGCTGCCATCGAGTTCCATGTCAACAGAAAACGGGAAGCACTGCAACATGTCCCTGATGGGTCAGAATGATAAATCTGTACCTTCTGGCAGGTCAAATCTACACCACATTGCTGAGCTAGTGGGGCTCTCTGGTCATTGTTTGCTAACGGAGGACTTGACCCGGCGAGATAATAATGACATATATGGATCCATTGAGCCTGAGTTTGTTTGACTTGTGCGTAATCTCTAACCTGAAACACTGATATGTAGTGAACGTATAAACTAGCATGTTGAGTTGATATTGATTTTGATAGTTGGGTGTTTTTACTTATGTCGGTGTGCCGCATTTCTTTTTTCTTTTCTTACTGGGATAAAACTCATTTATCTTCATTTACCTTGCGTGCACGGTGCAGTAACACCCTGCTTGACGCTTGGCCATGTGATGTGCACCTGGCTGTGTCGTTTCTGCTGCGTTGCATTGTATCTTCTCGCTTGCCCAAAGGAAACGTGTGAAACATGTAGGGTTGTGTTTGTCCGTATATTGAGAATGAAACTACTGGCGGAGAGCTCTCCAGTATGAAGTGACGGGGCTGTGGACGCCAGCGGCTGTTCACGCAAAATCGTGGATACGTTGAATCCTGCGATGCTGTTTTTGATCGAAACTATTACGATACAGTTTCGAAGGCCAAACTAATTTTTTGAGTGATAACTAGTCTAGGAGAACCGCTTTGTGACCATGCTCATCCACTCTTAAAATCACCACCAAAACCGCTTTGTGACCATGCTCATCAACGCTCTGTGCCAGGATATAGGTTTGTGACCTCTCCACCAGCACCTAAGTTTTATCAGTTTGTTGACTTTTAGGTGGGCGCCAATTGTCGTGATATTTTCGACATGTTGTCTTAGAGGTGGCTAACGTGAGAGATTGTAGCGCAAGATGGCAGTGGAGTACTGGAGTCTACTCGGAGCGGGATTGGCACGACACATACCCAGGTTCAGGTCCCGTCGTGGAGGAGCTTTACTTATGCTATAAATCACTGATATAGAATAGATCAATTTTCAAGGTTGTCGCTGGCCTAAAAGATTATTAGAGGCGGGTTGTCTAGTTTATCACTCGAGGGGTGCTCTTGCTTGGCTTTATGTAGTCGGTCATGCTAGGGTGTATCTATATCTGGCCATGAGAAGCCCGGCCTGAAACCTGGCCCGAAAATCCCGGGCTTGGGCCTGAAATTTAGGCCCGACGGCTCTGCTAGGCCGGGCTTGGGCTTTGCATTTTGGCTGTTTCAGCAAGAGGCCCGGCCCACGGCCCAACGACCCGACGGTTTTGGTGCTTTTTGGCCGGGTCGGGTTTGGGCCTAAGTTTTCTGCGTGGGGCTT